>OZ037935.1:30960304-31323032 GCA_964035585.1 Polytrichum formosum | reverse complement strand
AAGAACTCAAAAGAATAGTGTGAGGTTGAGGGACAAAGACTCAAAAAGACTTGAAGGATTAATGGAACTTTGAGAGATGTTGAGATTAAACCTCAACGCTTAAAGGACAAATTGAATGACCGAAGAGCAAGCTATCTCTTAATATGAAATTATGTTCAAGTGAGTGATTAAGCGAGAGTTGAGTAACTCCTCAAAAAGGAGTGAGAAGATTGAGCATGTGATATTTCTTAAAAGCGGAATCCATTATTATAAGATTGATTAATATCTATATGTATGAGATTTTGACTTGGTGATTGAAACTTTGATAAACTACTTACAACGATTGTTATTCAAATTGTAACTTCTTTCTCTTAAAGATTCTTTGTGAGTTGTTGGATGTCATTACAAGTTGAAAGATTAACCAATTGGAGAAGATTTCTCTCTCTTGAGCAAACACTCAAGAGAGTAATGTAAGAGTGATGTCAAGCATTCAAGGATTTTTGAAGTGTTAATGGAATTATTATCGTCATCAAGAAACACTTTGCATTAAAAGTATATCATTATAAACAAAGAACTATATATGGTGTTTTGCTATATGTTATGGTGATATGTGATTAAGTATAAGTGAGATTGACGTATATTACCACATGCATATTTGATGCAATTAATATCATAATATTATATTATAAGTAGTAACACTTGAGCTAAAAGAAGAAAGACTAAAGAACATGCAATCTTTCTCATTACTATTAAAAGTTATAAAAACAACATACTTATAAAGATATTATAAGAGTATTAATGAATGCAATTGAAGTTATGAACTACGGATCTTATAAGTACAAGTTTTAACTCTTTTCGGGATCTTATACAAATTGATGAAGAATCCTATTGCTATCAAATATGTTTGATATTATTATTTATATATACATATATATATATATATATACATATATATATATACATGAGATATGTTTGATATCGTCAAAAAAACGTAGAACATGCCAATTACCTTTGAGTCCAATACAACCTGCCTTATGGTTTTCTTTGCGACATGATACCTTGTGGTACTCTATGTAGCACAATGACTGTATGACACCCCATCATACCACTGTCCTATGTAGGTATTAGTACATGTCCACTAATTGGTACAAGTTGCTTACGTGTCACTGTATTTTTGAAAAAACCATAATATCCTAGTGCAAGACATAGTTTTGAAATTGGCCATGAAGTAAGTACGCAACATATCTTGAGGAAATAACATGAGTTTAATTCACGGAGTAATGCGCATACAACTCTTCTCCTACTTCTATATCCATTGATGCAATTGTCATAACAAAACCCCATTCGTTCTTCTTCCAAGGTTTTGGAAGCATACTATACTCCCACACTACATTGCCGATTTCCTCTCGCCCTATGAAGCTGTTAATAAAACCTGCAACATTGCCCCTCTCCACACTCCCGTCTATGTAAATATCATCCTCAGCTTTAAGGACATAACTTTTGAAGCGGGGTACAAGACTTTTCATTTTTCGGTATTCTAACTTGGTGTATTGGGGACCCACAAATGGCAAAAGAATATCGCTTGCTTTTGCGGAATCCATGGCAAATAAACCCCAGCCCATGAACAAAAACTTTGAAATTTTCACTTCCCAATTTCTTTGGCGAAAGTTGAAAGTACTAAACTTTGGTATGGGACCATCACACCACTGCCCATCGAAAGCTTCAACCCTCCAATTCATCAATTTCAGCTCCTCATTAGTGTAATTTCTCTTTTGGGGGACAAGTTTTGGGGTTGTCATCTCTTTAAAAAACAATTGAATAGCCACCTTAGCTGTTTCCTCAACAAAAGGTTGTCTTTGTGCCTACACGAATGGAATCAATATTAAATCAAAATTCAATTGCCTCAATTACAAAACAATATAATTCAATGATCGCAAATATATCACTTACCAATATGGATTTCGTAAATGCGGGATCTCGTTTGTAGCGACAAAGATGTTTTCGTATGGTTGCTCTTGACAATACCTTTCCCCCTGCGCACATACTACAAGGGCATCGATACTTTACCAATCTTCTTTTGTTTGCTTTTTTTTCTTCCAAGTTCCATAGCTCCAAGTCCAACATTGCGCGCCTTGATGATCCATCCATTTTGAATCTATATTAAAGCAAGTGAAATCTCGTTACTCCAAATGTGACCTTCAATTATGTGATCATAAATGTTGGCACAGTTGCAAAATCAAATTCCTAACAACATCAGAAGCCCCACTTTTGTTGTAAGTAGTCCAGAGAATTTCTACTGTGCGTTCTTTTACCTTAAAGTGGACAGCTTTACTTAATGTAGTAATTTTCATTACTTGACATAGTGAACAACAACGGAATGCAGTTGAAAGGGCTAGAAGAGAACATGTGAAAAAAATGCAACCCCCTGGATTCCTCACAAATATACAAGGTTACTAAGAGCAAATGTATTGTTTTCTTATTCCTGATGCACATATAGGAGGTGAACAACGACATTTACATTACAGAAAATGACATATGTATGGCGACACAAAAGGGAGCTACATGACGGTAGAAGCAAATAATGATACGGGAACAAGAGTAGATGGAGACATGGTTTCAGAAACAAATACAAAAGCGGTGCAGGATAATAAAGAGGAAGTGGAGGTAGTTCGGATGGTCAAAGAGTGTTTCAAGAGGTATGATGGTTTGCCCGGATGCACAAATACCACACCAAACAATGAGGAAATGGAGGAAGAACTTCATGGAAATCACGAAGATGAGGACGAACTGGCCAATCTAGAACCACGTGTACGTGAAGATGACAATGACGAGAATGCTGAGAGTATGGAGGAATTATTGAAAAAAGCCAGTACTCCACTATTCAAGGACAACCCCACCAACCGGTTGCAAGCAGTTCTCACACTCCTTAATATATACACCATTTTTGGAGTACCAAACGCATGTGTCGACGAGTTGTTGAAATTGCTGAAACAAGATCTACTCCCAAAAGAAAACACTTGTCCTCCATCACATTACGAGGCCAAAAAATTGGTGAGGAAGTTGGGTTTGAGCTACAACACTATTCATGCGTGCAAGAATAGCCACTGCTTGTTTGGGAATGAACTCAAGGACGCGAAAGAGTGTCCCCAATGCAAAGGATCTCGGTATGTTCCCAATTCTGATAGCATTCTAGTGAAAGTGTTGCAACATTTTCCTCTTATGCCTCGGTTGCTCCGAATGTACTGTTGCAAACGGTTGGCTGAGCTTATGACATGGCATGTTGAGGGGAAAAGCAAGGACACCAAAGTAAGATCAATTGTGAATTTCAAGGCATGGAAACACGTGGACGCTAGGTGGCCGGAGTTTGCAAATGAGCCAAGGAATCTACGTCTGGCACTAGCTTTGGATGGTGTCAATCCCTTTTGTAACCAATCTTTGAGTCATTCAACCTGGCCAATAGTATTGTTAAACTACAATTTGCCACCATGGCTAGTTACCAAGTGGTTTTTTGTGATGCTAACCCTAATCATTCCCGGCAAAGACAGTGTGAAAGAGGAAAATATACATGTGTACTTAGCACCACTCATAGAGGAGCTACAAAGGTTGTGGAAAGGGGTGAAGGCAATTGATGGATCGCTATTGGAGAAGGCCCATGAAAGTGTAGAGAATAATCACAATACAAACCCAAGTTTCAAGCTTCAAGCGATTCTTATGTGGAGCATTCATGACTTTCCGGCCTATGGATTGCTTGTCGGGCAAGTTACGAAGGGGTATAGGGGTTGTCCCCCATGCGGGCCACATGTGTCAATGAGGAGGTCCAAGTCTTTGGGGAAAAACGTTTATGTCGATCATCGTCGTTACTTGACAATGCACCATCCATACAGACGATTAAAAAGTAGCTTTGATGGAGAAGAGGAACGCCAAGGTCCCCGCAGGTATTGTTTCCATGCGATATTTTGCGGTTTGCAAAACAAAGAGAAGATTGGTTAGTAGAGTTGACCGGAAATAAAGAAGGAGACAAACTGGATCCAATCCACGAGCATGGAGCAGGGATGTACAAATGGACATGACGCGGACGTTTTGCGTCACATCGCATCACGTCAGGGCGTGACGCACACTGACGTGGTAAAAAAAAATTATTGTACCAAATTTTTGTAATTTTTTTAAAACTTTTTTGGACGACTGCTCTAGTCGACTGCTACGAGCAGTCGACTTTAGAAAACAAAAATTTAAAAAATCTATTAAAAAACTGAACCGTTAGATCTTCTTGGATTGAAGATCTAACGGTCCATGATTTTTTTAGAATTTATTGATTTTGTTTTTTTTAGGTTTTCCTTGAAGTCGACTATTTTTAGCAGTCAACCACCTAGTTGACTGCTAATTACAGTCGACTGGTCTTGGTCGACTGCAAAAGTAATTTTTTATAGTTGACTGCTATTTGCAGTCGACCTAGCATTCGACTGCAAAAAAAAATTTAAAAATTCCAAAAAAAAATTCTAGACTGTCAGATCTTCTTGGCAAGAAGATCTGACGGTCCATAATTTTTTTTAATCTTTTTGCAGTCGACTGCTAAGTCGACTACAAGGTCGAATTAGCAATCGATTGCCAAAAAAATTCAAAAATTCAAAAAAAAATTATGGACCGTCAGATCTTCTTGCCAAGAAGATATGACGGTCCAGAATTTTTTTTTGCAGTCGACCATGGGGTTGACCGCGTCAGTTTACCCCTGGGGTAACTGCCATATTTACCCCCCCTCGGACGTGACATTTTTTGGTTAGCCGTCACGTCGCTGTCACAAAATATGACGTGACGTGCAATCCCTAGCATGGAGTGAAGAGGAAGAACGCGCTCTTTGCATTACCATATTGGAAGATATTACCGGAATTATTGACCACGTCTTTTGGGCCCTACTTGAACATCAGAATGTTACGAAGGGTTCAATTTGATTGTGTTACTGTGAAAGTAAATGTAAACCGGGACTATGAGAAGTAATACATGTCTATTAGAAGTAAATGAACATGATTGTTGGAAGTAATTGATCTTGACTTTAGGAAGTAATTGAACACATGTAGTTGTAGTCATGTTAATACTCCAATACTTATGTACGTAGTGGTATAGTCATATCGGGCAACAATTGTTGTAACACTTCACGAAATTTTCTTATATGATATTTGGCAGGCAGTATACTTACCCTGATATTTTTTGGAGCAACATGGTATTTTTATACGCAATACGTTGGATGTAATGCATTGCGAGAAAAACATAACAAAAAGTCTCATGAAAACCCTATTTGGGGAGAAGGATACACTTAAGGTTTGCATGGACCTAAAGGAAGCCAACATACGGTCGCATTTGTGGCCCATACCAGGGAGAAAACCAGGAAGCCTGATTTTGCCACAAGCTTCGTATGTACTCACAAAGAAAGAGAAGGAGGTATTTGTGGGTGTTGTGCGGCAGTTGAAAACTCCAACTCATTATGTTGGCCAATTGCGAAAAAGAATTCACGTGGATGGGAGCCTAAAGGGATTGAAATCCCACGATTACCATGTCCTTATGCAACAAATTTTGTCCCTTTGTGTACACACAATCATGAGAGAAGAGGTCCGTATATGTATAATAAGACTAAGCCGCATATTCAAATGTTTATGTGCTAAAACCATCAATCCATTGGAAATGAGTGAATTACGAGAGGATACGGCCATCACCTTGTGCATGCTCGAAAAAGAGTTTCCACCGGCATTTTTTGATGTCATAACGTACCTTTTGGTGTATTTGGTTGAGGAATTAGATATTTGTGGGCCCGTACATGCCCGTTGGATGTATCCTATGGAGAGGTACTTGAAGACATTGAAGGGCTATGTTCGAAATCGCGCAAGACCTGAAGCAAGTATGGCTGAAGGATATGTCATAGATGAAGCTCTTGGGTTTTGCACGGAGTACATGCAAACATATACCATTACAAGTCGTAGGGTATGGGATGACAAGGAGGATCCCACAATGAACGATGAAATACTTGAAGGTGTTGGACGACCAAGGATACTAACACCCGAGCTACGGGAGTGGATACATGAATTTGTGGTAAATAATGTGACTCCCCTAGAGTCATGGAGAGAGTAAGCAACTTCATCCCAAATGCAAAAGTAATTAATGCATTAATTATTGCAAATAAATATTTGGCACTAATAGAGTGAAACCATATTATTTGTTACGTTAAGTGGAAATGAATGTGGATTGTGATATAAAGCAATGTATGTCACTAGTACATGTCACTTATTAATGTTTAGTGTGCACATACATTTAAAACATCAAATGCCTCTAAAAAATGTTTTATTTTACAGAGGTCACACTGCAATTATGACACAACGCAAACTGGATCGTGAAGACTTTCGACGAAGAAAACGAGGAGGCAAGATTATATACCTTGAAAATCTCCAAGATCAACAATTTCCCGAATGGTTCAAATCATAGGTTTCACGTGTGAAACAAGCAGGAGAAGAGATTGACGATGATGTGTTGGTCTTGTCTCTTCCACCTTCCAGCCAAGCAACATCGTACCGCTTCATGTATACTTTCGAAAATCATATTCGTGTGCGTAGTGCAGAAAGGACTTCGACAACGGTGGACTCAGGTGTGGCCGCCACATTCTCTCAACATTGTCGCTCAAGTGTACGCGACAAAAACTTGAAGGCGGCGAACTTGGAGTATGTTGGATGGGTGGAGGAAATATTGGCTGTGGACTATGGTCGATATGAGCTGGTTGTATTGTATTGTAATTGGGTGATGACAAACATGGTTGGGCAAAATGCTACTATGAAGCGAGATGATTATGATTTTAGCCTCGTGAAGTTCGACAAATTAGTGTCATTATCAGCCGAATCTTTTGCATTTCCACTTTATATTGAACAAGTTTTTTTTGCGGATGACTTGAACAATTTTAGATGGAAAGTGGTTCTTCGGAAAGAGCCAAGAGGAGCACGAGTTGTTTCTCGAAAAGATTCCATGCCGGACATAGCATGCCTATCTTTAGGCAATGTTGAAGAGCATTGTGGATTAGTACCACATGCATTGGACAATGATGCAACACCAACTGATCCAAAACTAGATGAGGTTGTGATATTAAGTAGTGATGAAGTGGTTGTAGCTTTGAACACAAATGAGGGTGAACCATCTTACGAAGATGAGGATGAATTTGGAATTGAAGAAGATGAAAATGCTCTAGTAGATTAAAAAAAATATGATATGTGATTAGGCATTCCAAATATTGCATATTCATATGTACAATAAAATTCAATATTAATCCATTACAAATGGAATTTTTTTGGTGTGAGTATTCAACACACACCCAAAAACATATGGCATGTCTGTATTGACTATACCAAATCTACAACTTCACTATCCACAGTCATGAACGTTCTCAAAGACGTTCCCAAACACGTTCTCAAGTGTGTTCCCAAGTGAATTTATGTCTGACTTAACTGACATTTCTGCAGAAAGTTAAATCGGACATACCATGAGTAAAGGCTAAATTCCACCATTTCATCAGTTCACTGTAAATAGTAACAAAAGACATGTAGTAAAGTGGGTGTTAAAATAAAAGACGTGTTTTGTAGTAGTGGAGATTGCTTTAAGTATGCGATCGTGGAGCCACGCTGCATGTTTGCATCAAACTAGCAAAGCTAACTATGGTTGGGTGATAATCTGGAACATCGTGGACTATTGCACTTACCGTGGTTTCCAGGTAGAGTGGAAGGAAAAGTTCGGTGAGTGATCGAATGACCCTTTCTGTTGTCCCTGTCATGCTATGTGTAATATGCCTCCGTCTCAATTGCAAATACCTCACTGTTAGTACGTTGCAGTGTTGTCATGTTTCACTCATGTCTTGACACTTGCAGCCTTCAAGGCTGAGAAGGATAGTACCCTTCTCATTGGAGATGTACAGGACAGGGGTAGTTGGTGATCCTTTGTATGTTTTGTTGTTGAAGCGTCCATCACGAATCAAAAGATATGTAGAAATCTGTACAGGTGATACTTGTAAGTGAAATTCAGAAGTCTCATGCACACATAATATGTAAGTATCATTCATTTAAATGAAACGTTTATCAGGCCTTAAAACTATCTGTATTGTAGAGCAGAGGTACATGTTGAAGTTTTACTCTCGAAATTCTATAGTCCTGGAGGACAATGTTTTGGACATATGATTGCATGACTACAGCTACATGACACAGTTCTCACTAAACCTATCTACCCCAACCCTACAAAATCACTTCTTTGCCCTTTCGCACTTCCTCTCCAGTGGTCCTTCTTTACAGAGTGCAAACTGCAAAGCTATCACTGATATATTTTAATCCTGTTGCATTACCTCTTTGCTCGCCTGCACTTCCTTCCAAGTGGTCCTTTCTTCCACTTCAAGGAATTATCCCCATCTTTGGTGGGGAAAGTAGGTTGAGTTGGGACATGCTCGGCTAATCCAACCCCCCTTGCCATCATCTTGTTCATCTTCCCATGGATGTTTTTCAGGTCCACAAGAAGGTGCTCTCGGAGATGAGAATTTTTACCTGCTTTTGTGTATATGTCCTGGAATGTGGCCTCCAGGTCGTTTGCAATAGATTTGGCCTTCCCTGAAAGCGGTTTTGATATTGACCTTGATGTTGTCTGGGAGAGATCAATCACTTCTTCTCTTGAAAGACATGTGCCTTGGCCGGAATATACAGTGTCCACAAGGGTTATGTCCTCAATGTCACTAAAAACAATTGGAAAATCAGCTTCACTAGGGCAGTCATCTTGAGGTTTGTCCTCCTTTATCACATCCAACGTGGGTGGATTTTGTGATGTAGAGGCTTGGCTGAAGGTCTACGATATTGGCACAGTTTTATTCACCCCATATGTTGTACCTACCTCCTTCAATATAAACATGTCTTCTAATCTAGGGCTCATCTTGAAAACCTTCATTACATGCTTGCAAGTCATGCCTTGCAGAGAAATGGGGGCAATTGCACTATGCAAAAGATGAGTTAGGACCGTGGACCATACATGGGGTTTGTCATCAACAGACATGACCAACGCTACATCGTCACCATCTGGATATAAGTATACATGATCATCTAGAATTCCAAATGCCTCTTGTATGGCACTCGCAATGATTACCTCTTGGTTGATGTTCCGAATGAAGCCATTCCCTTTCAAAACACAGTGGTACCAGTAGTGACTATGTACTTTCTTGATGAGACTATCAATGCACCAATCTAATCCGCATCCAACCATGCGATGTTTCTCTAAGAACATGATTGTCTTCAAGTTCACATGGTACGACTCTATTCCAGCATTTGTATTCTGTCCTGCATGACGGAGATTCCGGGTTGCAATACACCACATGACAATCTTCTTCCGCCACTCTTTGTCCATGTAGTTCAGGAATCAAGCAGCCTCCGGTCTTCTTGCCCTAATGTCATCTAGTTGGGACTGTGCCCACTGAATAGGATCATCACCATGACGCAATCCAACCCCATACATGATGTTACCGAGTTCACAAAGAATAGAAGCACGGTCTTCAATCCTTGATATATTTCTTGAAGCATTCTCCAGCCAAGCCTTGTGTACGTGCCAAAAACATAGCATAATTCATGAATTTGGCCAAACCTTCCTGCATGATAGATTGAAAGACTTGAATTAATGACTTGACCTCTTTAGTTTCTTGGTAAATGCGTGCAGGTTTGTGTTGAGGTGGGGGTCAGAACTTACTGTAGAGCGTTAATCTCTGCTTGGGCGTTGTCAACTATGATAGAAGATGGCTTCCAGGTAGGCATGGCCGCAACCATCTTGTCCTTCAATGTTGTCAAGACAAGAGTGAGGTCTTCTTCTTTTGAACTGGACGTGATGAACCACGCTACTGGAATCCCATTTCGCCATTTATCAAACACCATTATAGTGTACAAAGGGTATTGCAGATAGGTCATGTTGGACATGTTTCAGCACGGGTAGTCATGCAACATTATCATGAAAAATGTCATAATTCCAACTTCAATGGGAAGCTCTTACTTTTGTATCGCTGGTTCCAAACGTGGCGTCCATTGCAAATGCATCTCCATGGCCGTACTTCATCATCTGTTTGAATTGCTAGTCTGTCTGAATACCAATCGTGAACGGGGTATGGTCCTGCTCCATGGCGTTGATGTTCAGTTGTCCATGCTCTTGGTACTTGAAGACTAGGTCCTCGTTAGCCTCCTTCTACATGCAAACACTCATTGTTTCATTTGAGTGTCTCTTCCAGAGGTCTGCTGCCATTTGATTAGCCAGATTTCGAACATCATGGGGCATGACAAAGGTGTCCCGTGTAACAAATGCATTCCTCAACGCCATGTCACAGACCTGTTCTTTGAGTTGTTGCATGACCTGGGTGGCAGTGAAGCCCTGCCACATAAGGTTGTTTAGCTCATTCTTCTTCTGTGCAGACAAGGTTGTGCCCCACACATGCCAAAACCCCGCAACGTTGACACTGTGGCATCTATCACCGTTATTGTTTGCATGTTTTGTCTCTCTATGAATCAGCTGGCATAGAGAGTTATCCATGTACACATGTTTGGCATAGAAGTGTCTTTGGCAACCTCTCTTGATGGACGTCCCAGATTCAATTTTCCCCATTCTCTTGCCAATGTGTCCTACCCTCTTGTGTTGCCTAAAAGCACCATACTTTGGCACCGCCTTCTTCCCTCTCTTCTTCTTTGCAAATGATGATTTCTCTTGATTTTGCTTCCTTCTCCTCTGGGCTGCATTTAGAATCGACTGCAGATCTGAAATATACATTGGAATGGTCCTCTGGTCCAAAATTACAATGGTATTTGCGAATACAATGAGACAACTTAAAAGATTAGTACTGCATCAATAGTGCAAGACAACGAAATCCCTCGTCCGTACTGTCCTCCATAGTATAACAGTCTTTCAAAGATTATAGAACCCACATGAGACGCAGCTTACAAGGTTGGTCACCCCAATGGCAAATCAAGGAGTTCAGTTGTAGATAAGTACTTGATTTTGACACTGCAGGTACTGGGACGCACGAGCTTTACAGAGCCTGGGGGGTTCTCTCCAGCATCTCCTTTGTGAATCTATATGGAAACTTTGGGTTGTTGTTCTCTCCATCAACAAAGTCTTGTAACCTCTCCCAAGGAATGACAGCCAAATCATTTAACCTATGCTGGCCGCCACCATGTGTAAGGAGAGGCCTCCACAATATGTCCTCCTTCTTGAATGGTCCTGGTGGGGGGTTTTGCAACATCCCCCTCATTTCTTCCAGAAGTACTCGCTCTCTATCAGGGTTGTACGGAGGATCTTCGGGATCAGGTTTTGCTTCCACAGTGAGGTCCACATATGAGCTACCATGAGCTTGCCTTTGCCCTAGTCTACTTGTTCGTGCAGTGCAAGAAGCAGCCTGGGTTTGAGGAGCATTGTGTCTCCCATGAGAGCACCCACTGATATCAACTGTGAGATTGATATACATAGGATTCCTACCTGCCATTGTAAGTATGATAGGAAAAAAAAGACTGACAGGGCTTCAGAGAAGCGTCCACAACCTTGTTCACTGACGTTGGAAGTGAAACCCTGCAAACAATGGACTACAAACATTGAAGCAAATGGGACACAGAACACTACAACAACACAACAAACCCTAAGTTTTCCTACAGCCTACACCACAAATTGCAACCAAAGTACCTAAACAAGACATAAAAAAACAAACAAACCTTAACTCAAGAAACACAACAACACAGAACCAGTCACTTCCAAGGCAAGCCCCCAGCCAGCGCCCCCAAACCCTAAACCGTTGAGCCTCCAACCCTGAACCCTAGGTCAACACTTTTCATATCCACATTTCCCGATAGGACAAGATTTGGATGTGCAGGATAGGCTCAGTCTTGCAGCACACCACATATTTCGTTGACAGACGACATTGCTACAACACTGAATTGTCGTCGACGAAGGCTTAGGAACGCCATCGACGGAGGGCGGGGAACACCGTCGACGGGAGCAAGGGATGCGGGCAGTTCAGAAAGAACAAGTAGCCCCACATCGCCAAAATTCCTCGATTTCGGGCAAACTTTGTTGGGCAGCAGCGTGACGTCATACGGTGGAGGGGGGTGATTAATGAGACGCATGGAAATTTGAAGTGGCATTAATGTGGCATCGCTTGTCCCACCAAATGTTTGAAATCCCCACTAAAGAAAATACTCCATCCCATTTGAAAAACCAAACTTCAAATCTTGGGTCCAACCTTAAGGCCGAAAGTAAGGTCCATAAAGAGGTGTTTAGGACTCCAAGTTTCTTGGACCTAGACTCTAATGTAAACCCACGCTAAGGGTGGATTAATTTTATGCTTAGGGTCCAAGGCCAAAGAAACTCCAAATTGAGCAATCGTATTGGCCAACAACAAAATTTGGACCCAAGGAGTTTTCATTAGGGTTGGGGAACAATGTATAAACAAAAATAAAAAAATGAAGTGACACTATCTATCGCATCACTTTCTTACCAAATTTCGATGGTCACCACTCAAGAAAAATTTCTTCGTACTATGATAGACAAATTGTCAAGTTGGGTCCAATCAAGGGGTGTTTGGAACCCTAGATCTCTTTGACCTATACCTAAAGAAAAACCTAAGTTAAGCATGCCTTATATGGCCACTCTTCCTAATTGGACGCCTATATTTGAGTGGTCTATGAATAAGCACCAAAATCACACATGTTATGACGAGATTGGACTAGTGTTCAAAATATGTACATTGCCATTCTAAGTCATCAATTAACAAAGTTCGGAAGGCCTAGATGACCTCTTACAACTTTTGCATCTCAACTCGGGTTTAGAAACTTGAGCTACAATTGCATGGTTCGCAATCAGTAAGTGGGTTCAAGACACTTATGGTCCAATGCAACAGCCAAAACTATGTGTGAAGTTGGCAATTCACATAGTTGGACCACAAACCATATATTTTTGGGGATTTGTCTCATTCGGTGGCAATTGCCAATCACATGTATGTTTTCATTGCAAATTGTAGATTTGAAGTTGGGATACAAACATGTAAGAGATCAATGTGAAGATTCCTTACTTTTTGAGTTGCTACTGAGTGACACTAAATTCATGAATGTGGTAAATTTTGTGTTCATTTACCATAGATTTCAAGAAAAATAGTGCGTGCTTGTGATTAGTGCATGCCACATGCTTGTCAATGAATAATGCCAAGCGCCAGTGCTTAAGTGAATAATGCCAAGTGCCAAGATAAACAATGCATCCTAGGTCTTTTGGTGGCACTAATTCATGCGTAAAGAAATTTAGTATCACCTTCACTGATTTCCCACCATTACTATTAACCCATCCTCACTAATTGGGATATTTAGTGTAGTAATCCATTTTTGAAGCGAAGGTGCCTATGTGTCACATACAAGATTGACTAAAACCCATGACAAAGGTGATTGGGCACCATAATAAATTACAATTTGACATGCAAGGTGTTAAACATGCCATGGTACTTGATCCATTCAGCCTGTCAAGAGACAATCCATAGACATATGAATCAAATATTGAGTGGTATTCCCATCATGACACAAAAGGATGATGAGTTGAATATGTGCTCCAAGATATGCAAAAGTAGTTTAAGAGCATTTTCACATGTTATCAATACAAGGCCTAGCAACGGGATAATGTCGGCTTTAAGGTAGAAAGACCCAAACCGGTGAACTACCCTCTACCCGTGCAGTAGACTTCCATTAGAATAGTGAAGTGCCATTTCTAAAACCGATAATTGCGAGGCTGGCAACTTGAAATGCGCATACAATAAGTTTAGCCAAATTTAGTCATGTTTGACTACCATCATTCACAATTCAATGTACTTATGAGTTAACCGGTTTAGGTGATGTTATGTGTGGAAATGAGCATTACCATGTTGGGTTTAAGGAGAATCTAGTGAATGAGTAGGGGGTTTGACAAACTTTCCACTTTGAAAAATTGTAGAATTTTTTTTACAGGGAATAAAAATATGAAACAACGTGCATTATTCATGAATCCTTCTCTTCTATCTTTGGAAAATTATCTCATGATTGTAAGACCATATCTTCAAAGCGAATCACCTTATTTTCACGGTTTATGGTATTTATACCTTAGCCCACGAGTTGGGCCTATAAGTAAAGCCTAACCGCTACTAAACCGTTGGTAGGGCATGGAAAGCCCTCCCGGGCTGGAATAGCTTGGATATTTTGCAGCCCAACTTTCAACTCCTCTATGAGAGCATCAATTATTAATAATGCACAATCTTTGACCAAATAGAATCGTAACTTCAACTATTTCTAAGTAAAGCCCTATGTATTGTAAGATGCTAGTACTGATCATGGGATCCACAATCTATGAAGCTCATATAGAGTGAACATGTGAGACACATAATGAGATTGCTCCCCTCCAAAATAATGTTACCAAATTTAGCACCCCTTTGTGTCAACATTTGGTGTACAACATGTGATCACGCTCTAAGTCCGAGACAAAATTGAAGAGGAAATTCAAGGAGATGTTGCATTATGATGAACTATGAGGGATTTGTATAGATGTCTTGTAGGCAACAATATGAAGATATAATGCCATGAGCCAAAAATGAAAATCGAGAATTCAAGAATCTATTATACAATAGACAACATGATGGTCGTGAAGTTGTCATCTCACCGTTCCTATAACAGTGGATGGAAATGGTGAGGTGGGAGACTTGGACCTTCAAGAACTACATTAGAGTGATTCATAATTCACATGCACATGTGCATTGGGCCGGAACGGCATGGGTCCAAACAAATCTATATACATTGGAAGACTTGGTGTTGGTGGTAGTGATCATCGTCATGCCATTCCCCATCATTCTTGCCTAAATTACAAAAAAACAAACAAAAGGAAAAGGGCCACATGTCAAAGATTCCTCCCCAAAACAAACATGTGACAAAAGAAAGAGGAAACAAATGTGGAAGGGTGAAGGACTACAAATGCACAAGATGGTATGGTGGGGGAGACTAGGGGAGGTGGTGGGCATGGAGCCAAGGTGGGAACATGGCTTTGACAATAAAACAAAGTAAGATGATTTAATTACCCTAAAGAGTTTTCATTTTTGTTTCAAAGGCGCTCCATGCAAGGGGCATGATTGTGGGTCATGAGGCTTTGAGCACATTCATGGGCATACATATGTATGGTGGGTACACATAGGCATGGGAGACATATGGTTGCATGGGTGTATGGGGTTGGGCTTACTTTAACACTTTTCACATCTATGCCCTATTGTTGAACTATGTTTAAGTGCTTGGTAAAGGAAGTTGTAACATTTTTTGGAATATCAAACGGGTTCCTCTATCTTGTTGCTTCTTAACTAATCCTCCATCAAGAAACTTATGAAGAGGTTTGCTAATAAGAGACTCAAAAGCAAAGTTGCTAATATTTGTAATGTCGTTGTTGCTCTTTAGTTCTTTGATAACATCAATCGCCACAAGCATGTTCCTATTTATAGTTCATGATACAATATACTTGACTTTCTCCTTGGAAGAATTCTCCTTTGGAGTATTTACAAATACATCTAGTGGATTTGTATCCTTTGTCTTCTCTACAAGGTGTTTGTGTGAATTTTGTGGAAGTGTATCTCATATATTAATTCATATGCACATGTCCAAGCTAGTCATGATACATTCATGTTGCTAGAGTAACCACAAGAGTAACCTAAAAGCATTGCAATGGATACACTATACCAAAGTTAAATCTTCATGTAAACAATGTGACTCTCAACAAACATGTATTACAAGATGAGACAATGTGGAAAGTACGTGAACAAGGTGGGGCTTCAAAATTTTGAAGTGGAAATGAAGGAGGCTCTCAAATTATAATGAACTTCGAGGGCATGAGAAAACTAAATTTTAATGAACACGAGCAACCTAGAAATATTGCATTGGATATGTTGTACCAAACTTGTTGAATCTCCAAGTATGACAAGATTGTGATTCACATCACAAAAATGATGCAATTTGCAAGCATGTGAACAAGGTAGTGTTTCAAATCTTAAAGGAAAGAAAGGTTGTGAGGTGTTGAACAAAAATATGTGAACAAGCTTGACATAGGTGTACATGTGCGGACTTACGAGGCCACCGTTCAACCAAGAATGAGACTAAAAAATCAGGATATATTCATGCCGGTGACTCTTAGTGCAATAACCACATGAGAAACCTAAAAGTGTTGCTTTACATACATGTACCAACATTGAATCTCCATGTGACAACTATGACTATGACTGATCTTGCACATAATATTTTCCTAACATCAGAATGAAACAATTTGCAAGTACGTGAATAAGGTAGGGCTTTGAATTGTAAAAAAAGAAGGAAGAGAGGTTGAGACATACATCTCCAAACAAGCTTGACAAGGTTGAATATACAATAGTACCTTTACCACTTTGGCACTAATTAACTAATTAGGAAAAAAAATGGAAATTGTTTAAAAAACTCAAAATTTAGTTTGGGAAATTTGATGTTTCCTTTAACCGGGATTGCCAAACCTGACAATACAAATTGTAATAATCATTCACCTATAAATAAGTGAAGTGGTCAAGGTAGTATGGTATGAGGAGCCTCCGATGCCACAGTTCAGCCAAAAGTGAAACTCAAGAATCAAGGTAAATTCATGCAACGTGGTAACCATACAAGGAACCGTAAAACACTAGCCCAACTTTTCCTTTATAACCTAGGTAGAATTATAAACTTTAACAGCTTGATTAGGGCATAGGTCATGTAACAATGCAATGCATCATTAAACATGCTAATGTTTTTGTTGAGTTTCACCTTGGCCCTAGGGCTGACATGTGTATCCTAGCCTTTGGGCTCAAGTGTCCATTCTTGCCCTTAGGTTGTAATATACAAGTAAGCCAACAAGCCATGGTGCAACTTCATATTAAAAGCATTACATTAGGTAAATGTACTATAGTTGAATATCCATGTGCAAACTTTGACTTTGCACAAGATAAGAGAACAAGGATGGGACAATTTGTAAGTATGTAAACAATATAGTGCTCCAAGTTATGAAGGAAAGAACGGACAAAGTTGGTTTTGTACATGTTGAACAAAAATTTGTAAACAAGATTGGCAAGAATTGTACATATGCGCAACTTCTAAAAACATGGTTATAACTAAAAATGGCTAAAAACTATGAATCCTCACGTTGTTTGTTGTGAACAAATAGAAAGGGTATTTGCTACGTCATTATTGGTCCAAGGTGTGGATATTCTAGTTGTGCACGGCAGTTGATTAAACTTTGTTTTATATTTGATCAAATTCCAATATTGAAATGGGCCCTATTCTCCACTTCTTTGTCGCCCAAAGCATCTCCCTTGTCTAAAACATAGTCTTGGGGTTGTTCATCCCATCAATGCAAAAAATAGTTGTTTGCACAAGTTCTTCTTGCACCGAATTTTTAAGAGCAAGACAATTGATTGTCACCATGTGTGAGCCAAATTTTTGGTCATTTAGTGAAACTATGGGCAAATAGTGAAAACTTGGATGAAAAAGCATCCAAATAGATGAACATAGTTGAACCATAGGCTAGGAAGTTAGTTATAACCATTGGCATGGGCTTAGGTGCCCTTAGTTGGTTACTGTAACCATCGTCCTCTTCCCCGCCGAGCTAAGAGGGCTAGCGAGGGGGAAGAAGCCAGACATTTCCTGATAATTTTTGAGCGCATTGTTGAACTATAGACTTGTCTCCCTCTGCACCGAGAGCGGGCGAGGTTAACAGTGAACTATTTTCTGTTTGAATTGAGTAAACGCCGCAGTGATTGCGGGTTACCAATTTCTGTGATGCTTATAGTTGTTCTGAATCAAAATTGATTGAATGGCCGAAGTAGGTCGAACTATTTTCTGTTTCGGAAGAGTAATGTGAATCGTGAAACTATTGTCTATTGTTGAAATTGTCAGCGTCTGTGCGAGATGTTTGTGAGTGTAATCGAGTAAGTCAGAGTGAGAATCTGAAGGGTAATGTGAGAATTGAGAAGATTATTGCCTATTGTTGAAATCGTAAGTGATAGAGTTTGAGATTATGGAAGGAACTGAGTAAATCAAAATTCCGAGAACGAGTGTTTGAGAGTTGAGAGGGAATGAAACCAATATGAGTAGAGAATTGAATAATCTGTGAGAAGATGAGAGATACTGGAAGTGTGAGGAAGAAGTCATAAGTGAGAGAGTGAGAGCCGAATGTTCGAGTGAAAACTATTGTCTGTGTCGAGGCCTCAGTAGAGTGAGAGCGGGCTCTTGAATATAGTTGAGCGGAAGGGAATTGAGAATCCGGCGCATGAAGAGTGTCGCAGAAGAAAACTATTGTCCGCGGGGGTGGTGTTTGCCACCAAGGCGGGGTGGGGCCGTGGGCTTCATGTCTTTTTTCGGGGAGGCCAGCTTTAGGGTCTTGTCGGGGCTAGGTGGCTAAGCGGGCTCGGTGGCTAGGCGGATTAGGCAGCTAGGTAGGCTTATTTTCTAAGTGGCTTGGCCTACTTACTAAATAACTATTTGGTTAGGCTTACTTAATAGGTGGCTAGGCCCACTTACTAAATAACTAGTTGCTTAGGCTTACTTACTATGTGGCTAGGCCCACTTACTAAATAACCAGTTGTTTAGGCTTACTTACTAGGTGGCTAGGCCCACTTACTAAATAACTAGTTGCTTAGGCTTACTTACTACGTGGCTAGGCCCACTTACTAAATAACTAGTTGTTTAGGCTTACTTACTAGGAGGCTAGGCCCACTTACTAAATAACTAGTTGCTTAGGCTTACTTACTAGGTGGCTAGTAAGTAAGCCTAAGCAACTAGTTATTTAGTAAGTGGGCCTAGCCACCTATTAAGTAAGCCTAACCAAGTAGTTATTTAGTAAGTAGGCCAAGTCACTTAGAAAATAAGCCTACCTAGCTGCCTAATCCGCCTAGCCACCGAGCCCGCTTAGCCACCTAGCCCCGACAAGACCCTAAAGCTGGCCTCCCCGAAAAAAGACATGAGGCCCACGGCCCCACCCCGCCTTGGTGGCAAACACCACCCCCGCCCCCACCCACCTTGGTGGCAAGCACCACCCCCCGCCCCCCGCCACCTAGGACCACTAAGGCCCTTGGATGGGCCTTGGTGGATCAACGGCCCGGATCCACCATGCCCGCGACCACACAAGGCCCGTTCACAGCGCCTCAGTGACGCGGGGGGGGGGGGCTGTCGGATCCGACAGGCCCTTTGGTTCAGAACTGGGGACCTCACATTTGGTATAAATTTCAGATTTTTGAGATTGGGGAGTGCCTGAGAGGGGCCTAGTAAGATGCCATGTAGGTTTAGATTTCTGAATTCAAGTAGTGGGGTATGCTTATGAAGGCTCTGATTTGAGGCCATTTAGGTTGAAATTTTGGGAATTTTCGGATTGGGGTCTTGTAGTTAGAGGTCTGATTTGAGGCAAGGGGGGGGGTGTCGGATCCGACAGGCCCTTTGATCCAGAATTGGGGACCTCACATTTGGTATAAATTTCAGATTTTTGAGATTGGGGAGTGCCTGAGAGGGGTCCGATTTGTCTCCATATAGGCTTAGGATTGTGATTTCTGGGATTGGGGCATCCTTGTAAGGGTCCCGATGTGAGGCTGTGAGCCCAAAAGGGTGCCCACATTTAGTCTTAGACCCTTGAAACGTTAGTTGATGCACTTTGAAGTAGCATGTTACTTCACAAAAATATAAAAAGAGTGAAATGTTAGTCTTAGAAGTACCATGTTGTAAGAGGCTAGGATGTGAGTTGTTATTGTGTTTTTACCTTCGGAAGGATTTGAGTGAATGAGGATAGGTAAGGAGAACTTGGATTGAGTAGTTAGTGAGTAGGCTAGTACAAATGGATGGAGACAACCAAAGTGACTCAAGAGGCAAGTGCATTCGAATTGGGATGAATGGAGGATCACATGGAGCGCACAAGTGGACCACCTCATCATGGCCACTTAATGGGGAAGGTCCAAGGAAGAATGCAAGGTGGAGGATAAGCAAATTCTCAAAGCACCAATCAAATCACGAGTTAAGCATCGTGGTTTGAATTAAGTGGTGAGCAACGATTTGGGAAAGTAAGGGGAGAAAGTTATGGCGGCGGAAAGCGAAGGAGGCTAAGTTTGGGTTGAAGCATCCCAAGTTTGGTAAAGTGTGGTAGGTAGAAAGCCAAGGCTAGTTAAATGTTCGAATTAGGATCCTTGTTGATCATTTGAGGGAGGAAGGCTTAGAAGATAGGATTGGCGCCTACTAAGTAGGAGGAAATCTCAAGGGCTTATCGTGAGCCTTGAGGGTGTTCACCCCCTCAAGCTTACTATATAATCCCTCATTCTTCCCTCACTCATCCTCTCTTTCCTTTGTGCTCCAAGGCACCCCACGAGTTATAAGTGTGGGTGTGGGAAGCCATATTGGAGCACATGTGTGTGCTTAGTTTTTAGTTTGAGAGCCAAGGCTTGTTAGCCTTGAAGAGGGCTTGACCTCTTGGTAGAATTAGTGTTGACGTGAAGGATTTTAAAGTTAATTCATGATTCCAATTTGTGGTACTTAAAGTTCATGTTTTGAATACACGTGGTTGCAAGTTCCATGTTTAAGAGTTGAGCACTTGAGGTTGTGATGAGTGCAAAAATATACTTGTGTGGATTAGTTAGTCTTAGTGAAGTTAGGAAATTCTCTCTCCCCCTCTCCTCTCTAGGATTTTAGGATTTTAGGATTAGAGAAGAATTGTGTGATTAGAAAGGGGTTGTTAGTAGAATTAGGAAAATTAGGTAGGAAGATTAGTTAAGGGCTTGAATAATTAGTGAGGTAGTTGGGGATTACAACTACAAAGTTGTGGGTTCATGAAGGAGCTGGGTTTATGAAGGAGCTGGGTTTGTTTAGTTAGAAAGTAAAGAGCTGGGTTTATGAAGGACCTGGGTTTGTTTAGTTAGAAGCTAAGGAGCTGGGTTCATGAAGGAGCTGGGTTTATGAAGGAGCTGGGTTTATAAAGGAGCTGGGTTTGTTTAGTTAGAAGCTAAGAAGCTGGGTTTACGAAGGAGCTGGGTTTATTTAGTTAGAAGCTAAGGAGTTGGGTTCATGAAGGAGTTGGGTTTATGAAGGAGCTAGTTAAATCCAAGACCACTTGAAGGGTGAACCTTGCACTATGGACTCATCCAAGTCCAAATCCGGTACCGCGGAGGAATGTGAGCCCAAACCCACTACTCGGACTACGGACGCTTAAGGGTGGGGGGTTTGGCCTTACATAATTGGTGCGTCCGCCGGGAGCGAAGCGGAAGGTAGTTACAAGACTTGGAGGCGACTAGGAGACTTGGAGGCAACTAGGAAAAATTGGAGACACAAACTTGAGAGAAGGGAAGGAGCACCCGAAACTCGGTAAGTATTCTCTCTTTGGGTTACATTTGAATTCATTGTATTTCAACTATTCCTTGGAATGAATTGCATTGTCAATTACGCAAATTCATTTTTGAGGAAGGAGCGCGGCGAAGGTACGTCCTCAACCTTTTTGGGGATTTACTAAGAACTTAAAAGGAACCTATAACCGAGTAGCTCATTAAAACATTAGAGGGTAAATTCACCTTAGGACATTGAACTTTGACACTCACCTCGGGGTGAGTCTCAAAGTTTTGGGAGTTGTCATTTCATGCTCTAGATTAAATTAATATTTCACAAAGTTTAGGGTGTTGTTACATTGAGTCACGATTGAGGGGAGTGCTAACTCACAGGGGGATGCGATTGCTCAAGGTATGTTTATTTCTTCAAAGTGAACTCATTAACTAATTAAGGAATGCCTTTTGTACTCGTGATTGTTGTTATCCGTTGTAGAGGGTAATTCCCGAATTGTGGATGGTGTGAGAAGTTGAAGGGTGAAGCCTCGACTTTTAACATAATCTACTCGGAAGGTCACCCCCTCACAATCGGTATTGTGGTGAGTGTTGATTTGCGGGAAGGTGCGGAGGTGATGCTCCGACTTAACCAAAAAATTAACATGAACATGCCTATCCCCTATTGGGATTCTTTCACCTAAGTGGGCTTGCAGGTTCTTTTCCTCACCTCCTAAAAAAATTATAACCACACCAAGACAAGTGAAAATATTAAGAGGGGAATTGCTAGGATTATGTGTGGTCAAGTGAGGGTCGATCGATTCTTATGGAATGCAAGGTAGGACTCGCTCACAAAAACCAAGTTTGATAGTAGGACTAGAGAAATCTACTCGAAAGAGGCGGTCCTCTAAAATCAGTGATAGATTAGAACAAGATAATGTTAGAATAGAGAGTTGTTTGAACGTCGAACCTAGGACTAGGTCAATTCTAGACACCTTAGAACTTGGAGCTCAACTTGAAGAGGAGATCACTCCCTCCAAATTGAGTGGTGAAACTTCTTCGGAAAATTACACACTTAGAGAAGAATTCCCGGTAGAAGTTGATAGGGGATTGTTGAATAGTTCACCGGTCACCATGGCCGAGGAACGGGGGATGGATCCACCACCCATACCCCCAATTCCGCCCATACCTCCTATACCTCCAATAGACCCATTGGTTAGGCCAAGAGGCCTACCAATTGTGGTTCCACAAAATTTAGCGGCGATGGATATGCCATCTCATCTCCCTAAATTTTATGGGACCAAGGATGAGGACCCCTCTCGGCACATGGAACGGTATATCGAACGGTTGGCTAGCTCCCTCATAACCGACCCGGGTTATTGGTTAGTGTAGTTTCCTACCACTCTAGAGGGGGAAGCCTATGAATGGTATCGGGATCATGCCGAGGGACATTTTAGGGGATGGGAACAATTACAAAGGGAGTTTCTTAACGAATTTAGGTCGGAAGTGGGTCAAAGTACCGCATTAAGGGCATTGTCGTCATTGAAGCAAGGAAGGGAGGAAGAAATTTCGGCTTACATTAGGAGGTTTGATTTAGTGTGCACTAGATTTGTGGGTACCATGCTCAACGACGACACGCTAAAGCAATTTTTCATTCAAGGGTTTTTTAAGTCCGGAACTATTAGGGGTGTTCTAGAAAGGAATCCCTTGACCTTGGCGGATGCCAAGCGTGCGGCTAGAGATATTGAAAACTTGGATAAAGATCACGAAAGGCTATGGAGAAGGGAGGATGAATTGATCCCACAATTCATCCCCATACGCCCTAGGGTGGTAGCGGTAGAACCCGCTAAGTATGAGAACCAAATTCCATATGCCATTGTGGACACCGGTCCCCGACCTTTAGCGGTTAGGGAACCGGCACCTCTTTTGGCACTACCGGCCCCTAGAACGGATCCACACTTGGAGGAGGTTGAGAGAAGACTAGGTGCTAGCCAACTAGGATTCCAAGAGGCTATGATAAAACAAATGCAAAGCCTCACGGATCAAATGTCATTAATGATCCGGAGTCAACAACCGGGGCCTCCACCCCCGGTTGAGTCGGGTAGGCATTCTTCCGGATTATGGTGTGTTCAATGTGGCCAACCGGGCCACACGCGTCAATTTTGTAGAAGTGGACAAAACCGTGACCAAAGAGGAAACGGTAACCCACCTCAACAGAATCAACGAGGTCAAGCGCCACCTCACTATGGAAATGGAAGCAATAGAGGACCACAACCTAGAGGGCAAGGTGGCCAAAATTTAGAGAAGAAGGAATTTCATCCCTTTTGTGGAAGGTGGCACGCTCAAGGACAATGTTGGTCCGAAGGTCAAGAGTTTAATTGTAGCAATTGTGGAGGAAGTCATCCCTCGGATACGTGTCGCCAACCGGACAAAATAATTAATGTCCCTTACCCGGTGGCTAATCCACAACAACAAGCAAGGGATAATATGCGAGGTGCTAGGCCACAAGGAGTACCGGCCAATGAACTTAGGCCACCTAACTTATACTATGACCATAGTAATGCTAGGCAAACTTTTCATCCACCGGCGGGCTTGCAAACTACAACCGGTTACATTCCAATACAAAATAGACAAGGAGTTCCACCTAATGGTAGTAACGGGAGACAAGCGCCTCCAACGGATCCGGGACCATCTAACTCCCAAGATGTTAGGTTCATGGATGGAGTGTTGGAGGCCACATGTGATGACATGCTTCCTCTCCCAACGAGAATTGGAGAGGAGCAAAGTCAATGGCCTCCTCACACCAATGCTATTACATATGAGTTAGTGAAGGGTAAGGGTGTGGTTGAAGAAGCACCTGCACTAGCGGTAACTACTAGGGCTAGGAGAGGGGATGCCCCGTTGGAGGTAGGAATAGGAGAGCAAGGAAATTACTCTTCGGATGAAGAGATTAATCTCTCCGAGTTGGATAGGGTAGCTAGAAGAGCTACTAAGGATGTGGAGAGGGAAAATATAATTTTACAAGATAGGGAGAGGACTAATGCGGTACATGACTTGGATAATAGCGATGTGGGTGAATGGGAAGGACCGGGGGTTCCCGTAGACGAATTCGACGTAGTGGGTAATTCTAAGGTGGAAAGATCTACCGGGTACGACTTGTGGGCGGACCTTAGTACACTCAAGGCGGATATTACTTTCGGCCAACTATTGGAAATTTCACCCACGGCAAGGAAAACATTAAAGGAGGGAATGCCGGTACACAAGAGGATGAGGAAGGTGAAAGCTAAAATAGCCGCTAGGATCCAATCACAAGGTGGAAGAGACGTGAAAGCTATAGAAATAGAAGTTGTTATAGTAGATAAGGTGGTTCCTAATGTGCTAGTCGACGGAGGGAGTAGTCTAAATATACTACCGGAGGATACTATGAAAAAATTGGGACTTGGACTCACGGGGCCTTCACCTTTGGTCATAAATATGGCAAATCAAAGTTCGACTACGCCTTTGGGGATGATCAAGGATTGTAGAATGACTACGGGAGGCGAGGAGTACTTGGTCACCTTCCATGTCATTAAAATGCACTCCAACAAGGACACCTTCCCCATTTTGCTAGGTAGGCCTTGGTTGCGGATGGCGAATGCTATGGTCAATTGGGGTGGACCTAAACCATCCATCACTTATGGTCCGGAGGGTAATAGGGTCATAGTGTCCATTGGTTCATTAGAAGGATGGATGAAGAAGGAGATGTATTTGCCATTGGAGAAGGAAATTGATGACTTAAACGAGAATGAGATTGGCAAGGCATTGGTGGGAGTCGTCCATCCCGAAGGTCAAAGGGTTGTTATAGATTCGGGCTCGGGAAGTCTAGGTCCTAATTTTTACAATTATGGGGATAATGGGGATTATGCCCAATGGCTAAGGGAGTACCCCGAGTCCGAGGTTGATGTAATGGTTACATTTCACCAAGTAGGCTTAGGGAGTGAATTTCCTAGTGTTAGTTTAGGAGAGGGCTCATTGTTGGAGCCATGTGAGGTGCTCACCGAGGAAGAGTGGGTTAGCGGTGGGTTAACACCTTGGGTAGATGACGTGGAAGAGGGTGAGGTTAGTTTAATTCATGTAGATGGGACTCAAGAGGAGGATGTGATTATTGAGTCATCGAAATTGGAGGAGCCTTTACATTTCAAGACCACGTCTACGGGGATAGTTGTAGGTCAAGATGTGAAAGATTACCCCAATGTGCCTTCCGATTGGTATCGGAACAAAGAGGAACAAGCACATGTGTCGGAAGCGGATTGGCGGTACGTGGATGTGAAATTAAAGAATGGAAAAACCCGACAAATGAAGATGGGTTCCAAATTGGGGGAGAAAGAGGTTAGGGAGTATAGCAATTTGGTGGATGAGTTTAGTGATACTTTTGCATGGTCCTACGATGAGCTTAAGGGAATTCCTAGGGAAATGGTAGAGCACCGGATTCCTTTAATTCCGGGGGCGAGGCCAATTAGACAAAAGGAGAGGAGGATGAATCCTCAATTGCAATTGTTGGTGAAAGCGGAATTGGAAAGGTTATTGAAGGCCGGGTTTATCAAGCCGGTGGAAATCACGGATTGGGTTTCTCCTATGGTCTTAGTAAAGAAAAAAAATGGGAAATTAAGGGTTTGTGTCGACTATAGGAAATTGAATTCGTGCACACAAAAGGATCACTTCCCCTTACCTTTTATCACCTTGTTGCTTGAGGAGGTTGGAGGTCATTCGCGATATACCTTTATGGATGGGTATGCGGGTTATAATCAAATTTCCATAGCCCTCCAAGATATCCATAAAACGGCTTTTACTACACCTTGGGGTACTTTTGTGTGGGTAGTGATGCCATTTGGGTTATGTAATGCCCCGGCTACTTTCCAACGATTAGTAATGTATATCTTCACCGACTTGTTGTTCAAATCCATGACCGTCTTTGTGGACGATTTTAGCACACAAAGTAATGTGGACGATCACCTACATTGTGTTAGGGAGGCATTGGTTAGGTGTAGGAAGATGAGGTTAGCATTGAACCCGGATAAGACATTTTTGGGAGTGAATAAGGGAGTGTTGTTGGGTTATGTTGTTAGTGAGAAAGGTAGAGAACCCGATCCGGATAAGATTGCGGCCATAAGCGACTTGGCAACTCCAACCAATTCCAAGGGGATCTCTAAGTTGTTAGGACATGTGGGATGGTACCGGGAACTTATTCCTAATTTTTCAAAGATAGCGGTGCCCATTACCCATTTGCTCAAAAAGGATGTCAAATTCGAGTGGACGGATGCTTGTCAAAAAGCCTTTGAGGAATTGCGGGATAGGTTGAGCACCTATCCGGTGTTGATACCACCCAATTGGGGTAAACCTTTTCACGTCTATTGTGATGCTAGTAATGTGGCAATAGGGAGTGCGCTTTGTCAAGCAACGGGAGAAAAAGAGAAGGATCAACCTATAGCTTATGCGAGTAAGCAATTGACCCCCGCCGAAAGAAACTACTCTACAACGGAGAGGGAGTGCCTAGCCATGGTGTTTTCCGTTAAAAAGTTTAGGCATTACCTCATGTGCAACCCGGTTGTATTTTTTGTTGACCACATGGCTATCAAGTATCTAGTTAACAAGGCGGAGTTAAGTGGTAGGTTAGCTAGGTGGGTTTTGTTATTAGAAGAATTCGACTACACGGTGGAATATAAACCGGGTCGTATGCATTTACAAGCGGACCACTTGTCTAGGTTGTCGGAGGAGATAGGAAAAAATCCGGTAAATGATATGTTAGTAGATGATAGCCTCTTTGTGGTCACTTCTACACCGGAGTGGTATGCGGGCATAGTGGAATTTCTAACAACCCACAAGTTGCCCAAAGAGTGGACAAAAGAAGAGAGAAGGAAGGTGAGGGTAAATAGTAGGCAATTTGTTGTAGTGGGCCATAGGTTGTTTAGAAGGGGGTCCGATGGTATTTTACGACGATGCGTGTCAAAAACGGAGGTTGAAGCGATTTTAATCGCTTGCCACGATAGCGCTTGCGGCGGTCACTTCTCGGGTCAACTCACCGGGCAAAAAATACTTAGAGCGGGCTACTTTTGGCCTACACTATTTAAGGACGCCCATGACTATGTAAGGAAATGCGACGCTTGCCAACGGTATGCCCGAAACGACCTTAGAATGGAGATGCCTTTACATGTATCATTACCCTTAATTCCTTTCGAAAAATGGGGCATCGACTATGTGGGTGAGGTCCATCCCCAATCTTCAAAAGGAATGAAATATATTGTGGTGGCAACCGAGTACCTCACCAAGTGGGCGGAAGCCAAAGCGGTGAAGACCGACACGGCGGAACACGCGGCAACATTTATGTACGAAAACATAATTTCGCGGTTCGGGGTGCCGAAGATCCTAGTAAGCGATAGGGGTACTCACTTTTTGAATGACTTGATTCGAGAGATGACAGAGAAATTTAAAATTGATCACCGGAAGACTACTCCCTACCACCCACAAACCAATGGACAAACGGAAAGGGTTAACGGAATTTTGGTGAGTATACTACGCAAGACGGTTATAGACTCGAAGCGGGATTGGGATACGAAACTAACGGCGGCACTTTGGGCATACCGTACAACCTATAAGGTAACTACGCGTGCTACACCATTTTCCTTAGTCTATGGTCTTGAAGCGACACTACCAATCGAATATGAAGTCGAGTCACTTAGGGTGGCCGTGAGTACGAGACTTACCGAAAGTCAATCCTTACGAAATCGACTAACCGATTTGGAAGCACTTGACGAAGGGAGGAGAATGGCGGCTCAACATATTGAGGCAATCCAAAGAAGGAGAAAGATTACTTTCGACAAACGACATAAGAGAAGGGCCCTAACACCGGGAATGATGGTCATGATTCAAGACGCACGAAAGCTTGAATTTCCGGCGAAATTCGATGCGGTATGGTTAGGACCTTACCTTGTCTATGAGGTCTTTCCTAATAATTCAATTCAATTGGAAACGTTGAATGGTGAGCTCTTTCCTACCCGTACATCGGGAAGTAGATGTAAGGAGTACCGAGCTTGACTAGGCAACTTACCCTTGGAGCAAGAGATGTTTGGATTCATCCCCCGATGGTCGCCAATTATGTGAGCCCAAAAGGGTGCCCACATTTAGTCTTAGACCCTTGAAACGTTAGTTGATGCACTTTGAAGTAGCATGTTACTTCACAAAAATATAAAAAGAGTGAAATGTTAGTCTTAGAAGTACCATGTTGTAAGAGGCTAGGATGTGAGTTGTTATTGTGTTTTTACCTTCGGAAGGATTTGAGTGAATGAGGATAGGTAAGGAGAACTTGGATTGAGTAGTTAGTGAGTAGGCTAGTACAAATGGATGGAGACAACCAAAGTGACTCAAGAGGCAAGTGCATTCGAATTGGGATGAATGGAGGATCACATGGAGCGCACAAGTGGACCACCTCATCATGGCCACTTAATGGGGAAGGTCCAAGGAAGAATGCAAGGTGGAGGATAAGCAAATTCTCAAAGCACCAATCAAATCACGAGTTAAGCATCGTGGTTTGAATTAAGTGGTGAGCAACGATTTGGGAAAGTAAGGGGAGAAAGTTATGGCGGCGGAAAGCGAAGGAGGCTAAGTTTGGGTTGAAGCATCCCAAGTTTGGTAAAGTGTGGTAGGTAGAAAGCCAAGGCTAGTTAAATGTTCGAATTAGGATCCTTGTTGATCATTTGAGGGAGGAAGGCTTAGAAGATAGGATTGGCGCCTACTAAGTAGGAGGAAATCTCAAGGGCTTATCGTGAGCCTTGAGGGTGTTCACCCCCTCAAGCTTACTATATAATCCCTCATTCTTCCCTCACTCATCCTCTCTTTCCTTTGTGCTCCAAGGCACCCCACGAGTTATAAGTGTGGGTGTGGGAAGCCATATTGGAGCACATGTGTGTGCTTAGTTTTTAGTTTGAGAGCCAAGGCTTGTTAGCCTTGAAGAGGGCTTGACCTCTTGGTAGAATTAGTGTTGACGTGAAGGATTTTAAAGTTAATTCATGATTCCAATTTGTGGTACTTAAAGTTCATGTTTTGAATACACGTGGTTGCAAGTTCCATGTTTAAGAGTTGAGCACTTGAGGTTGTGATGAGTGCAAAAATATACTTGTGTGGATTAGTTAGTCTTAGTGAAGTTAGGAAATTCTCTCTCCCCCTCTCCTCTCTAGGATTTTAGGATTTTAGGATTAGAGAAGAATTGTGTGATTAGAAAGGGGTTGTTAGTAGAATTAGGAAAATTAGGTAGGAAGATTAGTTAAGGGCTTGAATAATTAGTGAGGTAGTTGGGGATTACAACTACAAAGTTGTGGGTTCATGAAGGAGCTGGGTTTATGAAGGAGCTGGGTTTGTTTAGTTAGAAAGTAAAGAGCTGGGTTTATGAAGGACCTGGGTTTGTTTAGTTAGAAGCTAAGGAGCTGGGTTCATGAAGGAGCTGGGTTTATGAAGGAGCTGGGTTTATAAAGGAGCTGGGTTTGTTTAGTTAGAAGCTAAGAAGCTGGGTTTACGAAGGAGCTGGGTTTATTTAGTTAGAAGCTAAGGAGTTGGGTTCATGAAGGAGTTGGGTTTATGAAGGAGCTAGTTAAATCCAAGACCACTTGAAGGGTGAACCTTGCACTATGGACTCATCCAAGTCCAAATCCGGTACCGCGGAGGAATGTGAGCCCAAACCCACTACTCGGACTACGGACGCTTAAGGGTGGGGGGTTTGGCCTCACAGAGGCCATGTAGGTGTAGACTTTTGATTTCTGAACGTGGGGTATGCTTCTAAGGGGTCCGAGAAGATGCCATAAAGCTTTATTTTTTTGATTTCTAAGTTTAAGGCAGGCTTGCTAGAGGTTTCAGTTGGGGGAAGGGGGGTCTGTCGGATCCGACATGCCCTTGGGTTGAAAGCTCGGGACCTCACAAATGTTTTAATTTTTGCATTTTTAATATATGGGCGTGTCAGTAAGGGGTCTGATGTGAGGCCATTGAGGTTTATTTCTACGAATTCTGGGATTATTGTATGGTAGTAAGGGGTCTAATTTGAAGCAAAGGGGAACTGTCGGATCCGACAGGCCCCTTTGTTGATAGATCGGGACCTCACATATATATTAATTCTCTTATTATTGGCTATTTGGCGTACCTTTTAGGGGTCCGAAAAGAGGTCTTATAGCTATATTTTTGATTTCTAAGATAGGGGCAGGCTTTGTTAGGGGTCTGATATGAGGCAAGGGGGGGTGTCGGATCCGACAGGCCCTTGGGCTCACATCTCGGGACCTCACATTTGTTATAATTTTGTGCATTTTTGAGATTTGGCCGTGCCTCTATGGGGCCTAATATGAGGCCATGTAGGCTTAGGATTGTGATTTGTGGGATTGAGGCATGCTTGTAAGGGGTCCAATTTGAGGCCATATAGCTTTGATTTTTGATTTATGAGATTCGGGCACTCTTGTAATGGGTCTGATTTAAGGCCATATAGCTTCAATTTTTGAGAATTCTCGGAGTGGGGTATGCTTGTTAGGGGTCTAATTGGCGGCCATGTAGGTTTAGATTTCTGAATTCTGGTAGAGGGGCATGCTTGTAAGGGGTAGTTAGGGGTTTGATTTGAGGCAAGGGGGGGATGTCGTATCCGACAGGCCCTTGGGCTCACATGTCGGGACCTCACAATTGTTATAATTTTGTGATTTTTGAGATTTGGCCGAGCCTCTATGTGGCCTAATATGGGGCCATGTAGGCTTAGGATTGTGATTTCTGGGATTGAGGCATGCTTGTGAGGGGTCCAATTTGAGGCCATATAGCTTTGATTTTTGATTTATGGGATTCGGGCACTCTTGTAAGGGGTCTGATTTAAGGCCATATAGCTTCAATTTTTGAGAATTCTCTGAAGGGGCAAGCTTCTTAGGGGTCTGATTGGAGGCCATGAAGGTTTAGATTTTAGATTTTTTAGATTCGGGCATGCTTGTGAGGGGCCTGATATGAGGCCATCTAGCTTTAATTTTTGAGAATTCTCGGAGTGGAGTATGCTTGTTAGGGGTCTGATTTGACTGCTTTCATTTTTGCAAGTCTTTTGACTGCTTCTCCTCTGTTTCAGCAGATATATCTGTTTTTAGCATGATTGTAAGGGGTCTGAAAAGAGGCCACATAGCTTTATTTTTTGTTTTTTAAGATTGGGGCAGGGTTATAAGTGGTCTGATTTGAGGCCATATATCTTTAATATTTGGGAATTCTTTGAAGGGTGAGTCTTGTAAGGGGTGTGATTTGAGATTTGAGGCAAGGGGGGGGGGGTTTGTCGGATCCGACAGAACCTTAGTTTCAGTACTCGGGTCCTCACATATGTTTACATTTTGTAATTTGTTGGATTCGGGCATGCTCTTAAGGGGTCTGATTTGAGGCCATATATCTTTAGTTTTTGATTTTTAAGATTGGTGCAGGCTTATAAGGGGTTCTGATTTCAGGCCATATAGCTAAATTATTTGAGAATTCTCTGAAGGGGCATGCTTGTAAGGGGTCTGAAAAGAGGCCACATAGCTTTAATTTTTGAATTCTAAGATTGGGGCAGGCTTGTAAGGGGTCTGATTTGAGGTTGTGTAGCTTTAGCTTTTTAAACATTCTCGTAAGGGGTATGCTTGTTGGGGGTATGATTTGAGGCCATGTAGGTTTAGATTTTTGATTTTCGGGTTTTGGGAGTGCCTTTAAGGGGTCTGAAAATAAGCCATATAGCTTTATTTTTGATTTTCTAAGATTGGGGTAGGCTTATAAGGGGTCCTGATTTGAGACCATATAGCTTAATTATTTGAGAATTCTCTGAAGGGGCATGCTTGTAAGGGGTCTGAAAAGAGGCCATATAGCTTTAATCTCTGATTTCTAAGATTGGGGCAGGCTTGTAAGGGGTGTGATTTGTGATTTGGGGCAAGGGGGGGTATGTCGGATCCGACAGGCCCTTAGGTTCTCAACTCGGGACCCCACATATGTTTACATTTTGTAATTTGTTGGATTCTGGCATGTTTGTAAGGGGTCTGAAAAGAGGCCATATAGCTTTATTTTTTGATTTCTAAGATTGGGGCAGGCTTATAATTGGTCTGATTTAAGGCCATATAGCTTAATTCTTTGAAGGGTGAGGCTTGTAAGGGGCGTGATTTGTGATTTGAGGCAAGGGGGGGGGGTATGTCGGGTACGCCTACTTGAAGGGTGAACGGTCTGGCACTGGCCCAGGAAAAGAAGAACTCCGCCTTCGTGCTGCACAACGATCCGGTGACGCCAAGAGAATTGTTGCAGCCCTCGAGCACATGCCTGGAGCAGAGCATTGGTGCACCTGCAAACCCCAACTCGAAGGAGAGGAGGTCTTTGGCACCACCAAGCGCAAACTTGATATGCCCCCTGGTTCTGATCAAGATTCATATAGACCCGACAAGGTCAGCTTCTCTCATCCACGAGTGAGCACTAGGTCAACCAAGGCACGCACTGATTCCGCCACACCATCATACCTGCCCCTCACACAATCTCCTAAGAAATTGATTCCACAACGGGTCACCCACGTCAATAACATTCAGGAGACCCACTGCGATGTCTCCAAGTGGCACATTTCTAGACTGCCCAAGACTTCCGCCAAGGCCTGCTTCGCCATGCAAGCTCGTACAAAGACCAAGTGCACCCAGAAGATCGTTCGGCATGGTAAAAGTACTCCAGCTCCTACGTACACCGGCTACATGCGCGACTACAAGAAGAACAAGGAATTCTTGACACAGTTCTTCTTCTGCAACGACGACATTGAGAGATGTGTCAAAGGCACTAGGAGGAAGTGGATGCAGCACCGTCCGGATGTCCCGGACGTCTGGCCTGTCCTCACTGGGACAAACCTCACTCTCCAGGAGGTTCTGGCCCTTGAAGAAGGGGGATTCCAACTTCAGCAGCGTCAAAATGTGTCACCCAGAAGACTCTTCGGCGACTCCTCCAATGTTGCTTCATCCATGGCCGAACTCCCTACCCCGGCCCAAGCCGATCAATACCCTACGCTGAGGTTTGGAAAAAAGATCCGGCGCAGTAACAACGGACCATGCATCCAACAACGCAACAAATGGGAGTCAACCCTCAACGTCGACGGTCAAATCACCTCCGTCACAATGATACCTCACCTAGGGATCGAGTGCATCATTATGTTCCAATCCCGAAAGAAGGCTAAGGTTGAAGAGTACCGTATCACTATCAACACCTTTCCGTCGTGCACGTGCCCGGATTTCGTGGAGATGTCAGCAAGAGCACTTGGGAAGCGGCGCCCTTGGGTGAACTGCAAGCACTTGTACTTCATCTTCCGTGTGACCTGCAACTTGGATCAATACCAAGACACTTTCATCCATGCTCCGAGCCTTAGTTTCAATGAAGTGAAGCACCTCCTCGAAAGTGGCATCATGAAGCATGTGGGACCTTAGCGTGGATACCTATAGGAGCTAGGCTGCCCCCCCTTATTTATAAGTTGTCGCTAAGTATTATTGCGTTGAGTATACTATAGTATGAGTGCACGTTTCCGAAAATATCGCTGATATATCAGACCTATCATTATCTACATGATGTGAATTGTATTCGTTTTTAAATATGTATAAAGGTTTCTAAATATTTATGGGTCTCTCCTTCCAACAGTAGTTTTAGATGTTATTGAATGGTACGAGTTTTGCTACTTTGCTTGAATGCTTGAATTTTTTGACTTAGAATTTTCTCTTACGTTGTGACCATAGCCTATGATTAACCAGCTCTCACCATAATATGGACAGTCAAAAATTCCCTGGTTTAAGTAAATCATGTCAATTAGTCTCTCTGAAAGGTACCCTAAAACCAAGTCTCTGTCCTGAAAGCCCTCAAAATTTGCACGGAAATAGGTCCATCATTTTTACTAAAAAAAGAGGTCCCACGATTTTTCTATTTATATTGTCTAAATTTGGAAATTTTATTACTATAATTGGAAAGCGTTGACTTTTTTCTGCTCACCGTGAGCAGATTTTCTGCTCACCGCTCGCGTCCCACCGCTCACACGGTAGCGTCGTTGGCTTTGTAACTTGTGCAATAGTTTACCATCTGGTTCATGCAACCATCATTTTGGCAGCCATGACTTGAGTTTGCAAGTGTTGGTGATGTTGTGGAGTGTGTTATGTCAAGGAGTGGAGTGTTTGGGATTCATACAAAAAGAAATATGGCTCAATCCCATCCCGGCTACAAATCAAGTGAACACTTAAACGTTTGAAATAAGCATGACACCATGTTCTGCATAGAAAAACCACCTTACAGAAGTGCCAATATGGGATTCCTCAAGCAATCACATAAATGTTACATGTTTTGGCCAAACAAATTAAAGTAAGGTAGCATGCAAAGGAGGTGAATATCAAAATGTTTCAAACAAGTATGACACCATGTTTTGCTTAGGAAAATCAACTACATAATTGCTAGAGCCGGATCTCTCAACATGGTAGGATAACAAGCAAATGCAATCAATTACAAAAATGTTGAGTGCTCTGGCAACAAAGGATTGAGTTATGCTGCAACAAAAATGTCAATGACACACCGATGCAACGGAAGTAGAGAAGAATGAGAAACCATGAGAAAGACTTTGGAAAGCAATCACATTGCCAAAGCTGAGGTCTCAATTGCTAGTTGAGTGAAAAATTTGAGCATTAAAATGTTTCAAACAAGTTTAAAATCATGTTTTGCTTAGAATAGGAAATCAACTCACAAATTTGTTAGCATCGGATCTCCCAACACAATAGCACAATGAGCATGTGCAAGAAATCATGAAGCCTAAAATTGGAAATTTTCATGTGCTTCGGAGACAAAGGATTAAAGTAAATTGCAACAAAATATCAACGACATACTGTGACTATAGAATTAGACAAGAGTGAGCACCTACTCATGAGGAGAAAAAATTGCAGCACATCACAACACTAGAGTTTAGCTCCAATGCATTAATTGAGGTGACAAAAGGTGAACACCTAAACATTGCAAACAAATGTAACACTTGTTTTGCTTAGAATGGGAAAAATCATCTTGCACAATTGTAAGCATTGGATCTCATGGCATAATAGGACAACAAGCAATTGCAAGAAATCACAAAGCCTCAAATTGAGAAATGTTGCATGTTCTAGGAGCATAGCATTCAAGTGAACACATTTAATGCAAATTACATTCCATGACAATGGAATCAGAGAAGAGTGAGTAGAGGAAACAAATCACAACAACATTGAGAGTTTAGGTCTGGAGTGACAATTGTGCTTAGAATGGGTTTAGTAAGTCTTATGTAAGGATGCACTTCCACTAAAGTTGGCCTTATGGTTCAACTTCCACACCCTTCTATTCTTTTTTTGGGGTTTGCAAATTTTGCAATTGCATGGAAGGGATAGTTGTGAACCCAATAAGTTGTGGTGTGCAAAAGGTTGTTTCTTGCTTCTTTGCCCATCTCGCCTCCAAACCCCAAAAGACTTAGAGAGTAGGGCCCCATGCTTCACGTATTGGATCACATTGGTTCAAAATTGCATGAATCATTTGTTTGGGTGGATTATTATGAGTTGAGGGATGATTAATTAGGATGCAAAAGGCTTGAGATGTGCATTTTTGAGGGGAAAAGAGGTCGTAAATTCAAAGAGTCAAGAATGTGGTCATCAATTGCCAATCATAATTGCGGCGGTCGGAATGAATTATTGAATTCCGAAGCTTCTCGTGCATGTGATTCACATAGTAGAGAATGTCTACTAAGCCTTCGAGGTTACACGGCCGGCTGTGCTTAGTGCATGGATCTTTCAACTTCGTAGTGGTTTTAAAATTAGGTTTGTGTGTGGAATTTGGTTACAAAGCTTTAAGAGAGGATGATGACTTCACATGTGTTTATTTACAATGAAAGAGATGATGCAAGTACAAGTTAGGTCATTGTGAAGAAGGAACAACCCTAATTCAATATATTACAATCATCAAACAACATTGCACATTAGTATTAGTATTGTTCTTGAATAGGTTATGAAAAATTATTTTGTTCGAGTCTTATCTAAATCATCATCACATCACAAAGTCCTATGTGAATTGCAACCATCGGGATAGAAGTGCTACACAATGTTCACCAAATGATTGGGGAGCAAAGTTCCAATGGATGCTTCAACCAAATTTTACCAGAGCCAATTAGTCTCAACCTTCAACCTCTCTAAAGTCAGTGCAAGCCCTCTTAAACGTGTTAAGGTACACACGTGGAATTCCCTTGAGCATCACATATCATGGAGTTGTCCCCACATATTAACTCCAAAGGCGGTATGCATTATAGCAAGAAAACCTGCAACATTGAAGAAGTTGAGTTGTGTGTATTCCACCATGAATTTGGACACCAGCAGGAACAATGGTCCATGTCTTTTGAAAAAGAAGACCAAACGTCCTATCATGGTTGTGGGGTTGTTTAAAGGGAGTTGGAATGGGTGGCGGCAATTAACTCAGAGAGCTTTGGTACGCTTAGTTCCGAAATGGGTTGGCATACCAAGAGGGAGGATAGGTGCCGTGGTGATTGTACCTGGAAGCATAGCTGTTGTGATTTCCGTGGTGGCTTGGATTGTATTGCCAAACTTGTTGCGGAGATTGTACTCGTACATGGAATGTGCACCGACAGCCATATTGTTGAATCGGACACCACTAGACAAAGTGTTGGAAAGGGTGCCATACGAACTTAGCATGTGTGGAGCTTTGGAGGATCCTGCACGTTTGCTCGCAACTATCATCACATTTTCCCACTTGTGAGTTCCTCTATCGCATTCATCCTCTCTATTTAGCATGTCAATACAAGTGTTTTGACCAACAATAATACAATAGAATAGTCTATGCAATAGTGTTAATGCCATAGAATGTTAGGTACCCATGCATAATCTTGTTTACATCATGCATATTGCTAAGTTTATTTTGGTTGTAGGGTTGCTCAATTGTTTGTCTCTACTCATTGATAATGTCAGGGCGTACATGGTGGCCCCAACTTCTATAGCTGCACATTACCTTACACAGATCTGGAGTGGGGCCACGGTTGTGAGTTTTGTGTGGTTCCTATATAGATGGAAAAGCAATGTATTCGCACGTATTGTCACTGGAAAATCAATCGTCGGACCTGACAGGGAGCGTTATTTGACAATGGATCGCTTATCCTCACTGGGTTTGCTTATCTTGGGTTGCATGGCCGTGTCTGAATCTTGTGGAATGGCTGTTCAGTCCATCCTGACTGTTGGAGGAATAGGAGGTGATCATCCACTTGAACGAAGTATGATAATGAGTTTTATTTTTATGCCTTTCCATAATATATGGTGACATGTAGACATGGAACTCTCATTTTAGGGTGGCATATTGTTTCATGTTGTCCCACTACTTTACTTTAAATTTGCTAAAGTTTGGAATCACCTCTCAAATTAAATATCCCTAACAATTTAAAATGGTGTGTCCATATGCATAGCAAGTACATGCACATGGCACTCATGCATCCTTCCTCCATCCTTGGCTTGTTTGGTGACCATTTCTAAATTCCACAAACAAACTCAATGGAGTATATATTATGTAGCTATTCTATGTAGACTGGGCTTTATTAAGAGGGTAGTCTATCACTGAGAACTCGCCTAGGAATGCAATGGGTAGAATAATAAGTTACACATATTGATGCCAACAAGATGAGTGCAGGAGTGGCAACGGCATTTGCTGCAAAGGATGTGATGGGGAACATGCTATGTGGAGTCGGGCTTCAATTTTCTAGGCCTTTCTCTGTTGGCGACTCCATAACAGTCAGTTCGTATATCTAAGCATCATAATCCATTTTTCTTAATGCTAAAGCATGTGTGATGATTTCTTGGAATATTGATTAATTTAGATAAGGAACCGAATGAAACACATGTCCCTGCTCATCACATAAAAAAGAGTTGTCATTACTCATCATTTGGAAGTGCTTGGTCCACCATGCCTAGTAAGGCGTGAGATTATTTAGGCATGGATGGCATGTGGTTGAATTGATCTATGTGTTGGCCACCTTTGTTGAAAATAAAAATCGTTGCTTCATGTGCCAGATGTGGTTAATTTAAAGAAAATTCCCATATCCCATCCATTCCTTGAGGATAGTTAACACAATATTCAAAATTTTGAGAGAGTGGGATCCTCTCAAAATAATATTGTCCATTTGTCAACCTAAAAATCATGTTAGGTTGATAAATACTAGATTATACTTCAGATGTGTAGTTTCCATTAGAATGAGAGTATGTTGAGCTGGGGAATTGACTCATTTAGGTTGAGTCGACCTAAATGAGGACAATATGTTAGTCAATTTAGGTTGAGTCGACCTAAATGAGGACAATATGTTAATCAATTTAAGTTGAGTCGACCTAAATGGTCAATTTTAGGTAGCACATCACTCCGCAATTTACGGCGGGAAATCAAATGGTTTTTTTCCTTGAACTCTACAACTCTCCACTGGTTTTCACGTCATTCTTGGATTAATAGTTTGCTTTATGTACTCTCAATTCACTAGAAAACTCTCAAATTTTTGAATATTGTGTTAGTTTGGTATTGGCCATCATAAATTGTGTTGTGTTTTCCCATATACTTCTAAACATCAATTTAGATTTTACTTGCCTTTCTTTCTTCATCAAATATTTGTGTTTCTCTCAAAGTATGTGCATAAAGTTCAACTGACCGATCTGGCACTTATGATTGGAAATGGCAGGCAGGACCTGTGAATGGGCAAGTGGTTGAGATGGGCTTTCACTCGACACAAATTTTGAACCAAGACAAATATCCTATCATTGTTCCAAATTCATTCTTCTCTAGCCAGGTAATTCCTCGAGAGTTGTTGGGAAGTTCTTTATTCATGAATGACTACATCATGCAGGTATGCAATTGTCAAACAACAACAACAACAACAACAACAAACATTTCAATTAAATTTTGGCAGGTGATTGTGAACAAGTCTCGTGTGCGGTGGAGAGGGATGGCATTCACACTTCCAATCCGACTTCAAGATTTGGACAAGGTGCCTTCCATTACTGCTAATGTTCGCAACATGTTGATGGAACACCCTAAAGTGTATTTGGAGACCGAGATGCCCCGTTGCCATGTGACCAAAGTTGGCGGATTGTCGATCGAGCTCACTATTTCATGCAATCTCAAGCCTATGGTGAGCCTATGGGCTCTAATGTGTATGTACCTTGGTTTTGCACAATGCTTGTTTAATATGTGGTATGAGGTTTGCAATTTAAAAAAGAGTTGGCCAACACGTGGAGGAATACAACAAAAATCTAAGTTTATGTGGACATAATGCGTGCTATTTTCCTTGTGCCAACTTCACCTTTCCTTGGGTGTCAATGTGTCATCCTATGTTCCTCTGGTTGTTTACCTACCTTGTCTTGCAAATTTCAACATTTATAAGTTCAAGTCTGGCTATGAGAATCATACATGTAGGTGAATCCATGATTTTTATGTGCAAACGCCATGCTTTGTATCAGGGCACAGATGACTTTCTAGAAACGGAGGAAGCACTCTTGATGAAAGCGGCACGGATCATCCTAAGGTCGGGGGCTTTCCTTGGTAGTGGTCCACTTTCATAGAAATACATAACTCTATTAAATGAGTCAAACAACAATGAAACAAGGAAAGTTGTTATGGCGGAACCAAAGAGAAACTTGTCACTAAAATATTTGATATCCGATATATGACCACATATATCGGATTCTCTCTAAAAATTTGTCCAAGATGAGCCCTAAAACGTTTGTCACTTGTCAATGAATATGATGATTTGGGATCAACATGTAAATACTGACCAATTACATGGACGTTTGCTCATCATCCTTTCAACCTCATGTGAGCTCAACTATTTTCCATATTTATTATATATCTTGAAAGCCATCTTGAAAGCCACCTAGACTTCCAATTCAAAGTGAAGACATCCTACAACTTTATTGCTATCATGGACATGCGTAACACAAGTAATGGAGATTATGTAGAACGTCTCAGCCATTTTGCATCTTCAAATTAATTAGGACAAATTCAAATGATGTTGTCTTCTAAGTCATTTTTTTTTGAAACAACATCTGTGATTTCGTAACCTACACTAGACATATATCAACTTCAGCATGTACGTCAATGCCTCATTGATGATTCCTGATTGTGGATTATAATGAAGAATGTCTTATCTCTTTGTTGACATGATTACGATGATATAACTTGTACCATAAATGTCCAATCGAACAAAGACATGGAAGGTGCATACTTGTGAGATCTCTCCAACAAATTGCTCAAACATCTCATGGTGATATTTTTTTCAAGCATTAGTTGGTCACATATGTATATAATAGATCAAGTTAAATTGGACTCTTTGGAAGTCCAAAAATCCTCCATGGCCACATGCTCAATTGTATCAAAAATTTTTGTGCACCATAGATTATGCTGCATACCATAGTTTCTATGCCTCATCTGAAAGCATGAATGCGTAAGTTTGCAAATTTGTGTGATATCGTGCCAATTTTCCAGTTGGTTACTCTTGACAACCTGAGTTTTTTGAAGCCGTTGCTCTTAGTATTTGTGAACTACCAAATCATCAATCCATCAGGAGAATCAGATCCAATGGTGTATGTCCAAAAGCATGGGCCTTCTTCGAATATGTAGTCATTAAGTGGCGTTGATATTTTCATTCCCAAAGAATCTTTTAAACAGACTTGATCCAAGTGCTATACCATTACAATTTCAATATCCTCTTTTAATCTACCATAGTTGAGTTTGTTATAATTTGAACTCTCAATGCTCTAATTTGAACATCTTCAAATTTGACATGGTACTCTCAAACCTTCCTCAGCTGTCTATATGCACTCACCAAATATCACGATCAAATATGTAAACTACAAGCCATGGTGATGTTTCTTCAAACCAATATTTTATCTCTAAACTATGCATCATGGTCCAAATACAAACAGAGGCCATATCTCTCGATTAGTAGATTCCATTTAGACAAGGTAGATAGAAAACTTTGCTCATAATTTTGTTAACAAAAACACAAATGTTGTTGAGAACCAACCCATCTAAGTCGAGTCACTTAGCTGCCATTGTTGTTAGACCCCCACCACTTCAATGCTCCACATCTCCTTCTCCACAAGGAACAATGCTTCCAAAACTTTCCCACTAGTAAAATATCTCATCAAGAACAATATATTGAAAATCTTGCAACAAGAAGTTACTCCCATCATGCACAATTTTACCAAAAATTAAGACCCAAATTTTGTCACATACAAATATTGCATTTAGTGCATCCTCTTACTCTTCCAAGTCAACTCCTCATCCTCAAGCACTCCAGGCACTAAGAAACACTTAGATACACCTTCAAAAGATACAAACTCACAACTCAACGCTCTTCCCTTGATAGTCCTTATACACTATATCTAGCCTCTCAACACCACCATCATAAATATCCTCCCCCTCAGTCCCTCTTGGCCAATGAAAACCTACCTTGTCCTAATGGCATCTACATTTCCACTAGAATATTGTGGGCAAGCAACCTACATGAAAACTCACCCTTAGCAAATTGGAAGATAGTAGGAGGAATGTCTTTAGAGTAGGGTAGAGATAAAGGAAGGTTACCAAAAATGGAGTAACAACAAAAAGATTTGCAAGAGAGGAAGTAGGGTTGGGGAGTTGGAGAGTTCCCGTGTATCTAAAAATATATCCCAAATATATAAGGTTGCGAAGGAAAGGCGATGTTTTTGCTACTGCACTAAATATATCAATTAGTGAGGATGGTACTAATTCAAGTCACACGCACAATCTATCCAAATCTCAAAGTTACCGAGGACTAAAGTTGTTACTGAGTGACACTAAATTCATGATGACGATAAATTCTATGCTCATTTACCATAGATTTTAAGAAAATTAATGTGTGCTTGTGATTAGTGCATGTCACATGCTTGTCAGTGAATAGCGCCAAGTGCCGATATTTTTAGTGAGTAGTGCCAAGTGCCAGTAGTTTAGTGAATAAGTGTCAAGTGCTGTGCTTTCATGCCAAGTGCCAAGATTAACAATGATTCCTAGATCTTTTGGTGGCATCAATTCATAACGTAAAGGAATTTTAGTATCAGCTTCACTAATTTCCCACACTCACTAATTGGTATATTTACAAATTACCAAGTGACTTACCAAGTGATTTTTCATCCAAATTTCAATCATGCATGACAATATTTCATCACAAGTTTGCTGACAAGAGAAGGTAGGGTCTTGGCCAACGGATGAACCCATCCATCATCCATGACAATATTTGTTCACTTTTTCATAAGCAGTGTCATCCGAAAAGTTACCATAGTGACATAAAAATACCATATGACACTCAATATCATGTTTAGTGTAGTTTGTAAGATACAGATTTGATCAGATGTGACCTTTCACAACAGTAAGTTACTCAAAGGATTTTGTTGCTGCACCCTCGTCATTCAACACTCCAGCAACCCTTCACACACCCCATAACCCAGCAGCAAAGACAAACCCTTGCCAGCCAGTCTTCATTTCCTCATGTGGATGAATCCAGATGTGCTTGTCAAATTGGAAGCTGATCTGATAAGCAGGGTTCAGGGGGGCAAATGTACAAAATCACGCAAAATTTGAGCGCCATTTGACCGTTTGAAGACCCCACAGTCGATACCACGCAAATCGAGACAGTTGGCTTGGCACCATGATAAACTTCAGTGATCCATCGCTCCTGTTTTTGACTCCTCCAGTGCTCATATTCTTGGTGTGCATCTTAGACTCGCACTCTCGGTTCTTCTTCCGAGGAGAAGGGTACTGATCGTTTGGAATCTGCAATTTGAAATTGCGCAAAAATGAATTTCAGGTTAAGCCTGCTTTCATCGTGGGGCCTCCTCTCAGAACCTCGTGATCCCATGATCAGACGGCGGCGACCGGAAATTATTCGCCACTCTAAGCACAAGGAAAGTTGGGAAGCGCAGGAAGTTCATGCAAGGATGCAGGGGACCAGAGATCGTTATGAATAGTCTGCAGAAGAAAGGCAGCAACGACGGGCTGCTGCCGCAAGCCCCTTGGGTGCTGTACTTTGATGGAGCCTCCCGGAAACCTGCAGGCAAGGAATTCTTCTAAGTTGGCTGAAATAACCCCCAAATTCGACTTCGTTCGTCAAGTCGTCTAACTAACATGGTTGTTTCCAAGGAGATTTGGCCTCTTCTGATGTGCGATAAATCCATGAAGAAAAGCCCAGCCGATTAGCATATCATGAACAAAATCTAATGTCGTAAGAATGAAGATTAAGGTGACTGAACCTCCATTTGTGATGAATTCAAAGAACATGTATGCGATCTTCTTAAGTGGTTACATGGGTGTGTGCCTAGAGTGGTTAATGTTGAGTCGGGGTTCTTTATTGACGCTTTCACTATCCCAACCAATGAGCCATCTAATTAATGCTTAGATGCCATAATATAAGTGTTTGTTTTAGAAGGATATTGAACCATTTTGTGTTCAAAAGTAGATGGTTTGAATAAGGTTGGTGTTTTGAATAAGAAGTGTCTAACTTAAGCTCGCTTTGTTGAAATTGTTGCCTTATGTTATTAAGTTGTGGATTGACTTCTGTGAACTTGGGAATTTATGGGGCATAGTTCTCAAATGATTCCCTGGATGCACTAAATTCAAGCTCACTCCGGTGACTCCGACCATTTTTCTCATGCCACATGTCCAAGACTTTGATTTTGGATAGGAAACACTCATTGTGGGGTTGAATAATGTTACTAGCATAACAAACTCAAGCTTCATAAAAATGGAAACACTCATTGTGGGTTGAATAATGTTACTAGCATAACAAACTTAAGCTTCATAAAAATGTTTTGTGGAACTAGGAATGCACTTTGATGCAAGCATCAAAAGTCATAGAAGAATAAACACAGTATTCTTCTGTTTTGATCCACATTACCATGCTTGCACCCCAATAAAGAAAAACCGAAAGATGTCAACATGTAAGCGGTTGGACTTGGAAAACACTAGGATCTTGACTGATTATGCCCAAAAATCTCCCCGGACACTGCATTACACACTCACTAAACAATGGTGTGCACAACCTCTCTTGAGATGCAGTGGCAATGTCCATAGTCTGCTACAATTTCAATCTTTTCTATTTGAACAAAGTATGATTTAAAAAAAGTTAATAATATCCAAAACTCATTACACACAGGGCACGCGGCCTTGGGTGCAGTCCTCAAGAATAGCCATGGCCACTTGGTGCAGGAAGTGCAGCGGTACATTGGCAGCGGCCTCACCTCCGGGATGGCCAAGTATGAGGCCCTTATCGCCGGGATGAAGAAAGCCAGATCCCTGCATGTCAACCACCTCCTTGCCAAATGCAACTCGCGGCTTTTGATCAAGCAGGTTATTCTCCGTCACCACCACGATCCCTTCTCTCTCTCTCTCTCTCTCCCAACCGTCACAATTCACCATTCTCGTGCTTCACCCGGCACCAAGAAAGAAAGAGAAAAAGGAACGTCATAGTTTTTTACCCTGACATGCGATGTCTGTTCACCGCCTTCCTCTCATGTCCGTTTGAGTTCACCTGGCACCAAATCTATCCGACAAGCATGAAACACCAATAAACGGGGAGAACCGACTGCTAGTTACAGATGAACCGATTGACTGTGAGGAATAACCGGTTTAAGTTCAAGACGTTGGGGAGGATTACCGACCGTTTTAGAGGAAATTGGAGAATGTAACTCGAATTAATAAAGAGAAAAACAGAAGGATGTAGGTTGGACTTGGAAACACTAGGATCTCAACCGATTATGTCCCCAAATCTCCCCAGGCACTGTGAAATCTCACCCTCCACGGAAAAACCAAACTGGTTAAAAATAGAAGCTGGGTTGACTTTGCTAAAAATCGTGTTTTATTGGTTGTTGCATTCTTGACGCCCTTTTGGACGCGTGGCTATGTTTAGCCAGTTTACTTTTTCCTTTGTTAGAAATCGAGTTTTATTGTTTTACTACATTCTTGACGCCCTTTTGGACGCATGCTATTTTTAACCAGTTTGGTTTTTCCGTGGAGGGTGAGAAATACCACAGTGTCATGAAACACCAATAAACGGGGAGAACCGACTGCTAGTTACAGATGAACCGATTGACTGTGAGGAATAACCGGTTTAAGTTCAAGACGTTGGGGAGGATTACCGACCGTTTTAGAGGAAATTGGAGAATATAACTCGAATTAATAAAGAGAAAAACAGAAGGATGTAGGTTGGACTTGGAAACACTAGGATCTCAACCGATTATGTCCCCAAATCTCCCCGGCACTGTGAAATACCACAGTGTAATTATTTTTTGGAGTTGCATTGCTGTATTGTGCACAAAACATTAAGGTACATGGCTCGTTAGTGGCGCGTAAAGGCATTGCGGCTGTTAAGTGGCCTTGTTTTCATTGTTCTCCTGCTTCTATTGATCAGCTTTACCTCTTAAAGTTTGTTATTTGTCACCAAATGTATGATGAAACATCAACAAAAATCCTATTGGAAATCAAACCCTCCAGGCTTTATTTAGTTATGGCTATCGGAAGTGCAAGTATGTTGATTGCTGAAGTGAACTGACATAGGTCCTCCCAACCTTTTTGACTATTTAGTGTAGAGTAATTAATCAAATATGAAGATGTAGTCCAATCCCTTTTATATGTGTCTTATTGGCATTTGTTCTTAGATCCATATCTAATCATACCATCCAAATATGGGTGTCTAATTAAAAAAAAGCAACCAAATAACACCCGCATACCTTCCTAAGAAAGCACAATCTACTCCTTTTTCTAATCCTAGTAAAGTCTCTCCAAACATTATGGCACTACAATTGCCGATTTATAGTCAAGGTTGGATCTTCCATGGAATGCCAGACAATTTCTATCTCAACATGTCAAAAATAATTTGCTTATAGATTTTCATGTCACATGGAGCAGGCAACCCCTGCTACGTAATGTTACGGCAATTGCTTGCATTGACTTTCTGTTTCAATTGCCAGATCTATTGTATCGCTTTGCACATACCCTACGGAAGGTCACTATGATTGCAATTTTATAAGATCATCAATGGTAAAATGTAAGGCCCCTAAAAATCATTGAAGGTTACATAACAAATGATTAATGATATATAATAACTAAATAATATTGTGATGAAGGTTGTAAGCAACATAAGGTGATACCCATTATATTGATTATCTATATTGGCATAATATTATCCCCCAATTTGATACCCTTTTAATGCAGATGATAAATGAACCCCTCTATGTAGTATATTCTTCAAGCCTCTACTTATTTTTTCATCAAAAGGGACTTTTAGGTTCAACCTTGAAAATTGCATTGTGATGCCATTGTGGATTGTGATGCATTTGTGATTGCATGATCACAATGGGGGGAGGACCAATAGGAGCTAAGTCACTTGACTATTCTCAACATTCATTTATGGAAATGAGAATCCCAATTCTTGAGAATTTGTTCCTTTGAGTCTAAAGGTAACAAAGTCACAAGGCCCATTATTGTGCATAACTTTATTCAACCCAACCTCAATGTAGTTGAACTTCTTCCAAAATATGAGACTATTTACCTTTGTCATGACAAATGTAGCAAGGGTTACTAGATTCAACCTAAATTTGGTGCACCTCATTTTAAGCATAACATTATTCAATGCGGACTAAGTGTTCTCTTCTTGGAGTTGGATATTGGACAAGTGGCATGAAAATTGTGGGTTTACCTACCAAATTCAATCTATAGATGGCTCATTCATTGTCATCACAAATCATCAAAGCCATCAGTCACCAAGAGTTTTATCTTGGGAGGGTGTATAGGATTTGTCGAGAGATAGAAAATATATGGGTAGAGTATAGAGATCCAATTGACCTTATGAACCAATCTCCGAATATGAAAATAGCGTTATGTTGCTATTAAAAGTTTAGTGGCTCAATGTGGACTTATGGTTTATCGACCACATTATTGTAGACTTGAAAACAACACTTGCATTGGCTACAGCGACACTAATGGTATTAGAGGCCTATTTTCTACATGTTTTTTTTTCTTGTCTATATTGGGTAAGGTATTACCTCTTGATTTTTTTAATCATATATATGATTCTCTCTATTATCATATATCACTTGTATGTATACCCCTTTTTTTGTCCACCAAAAATTTGTATATAGGGGGTATTAGAATGAAGGCGACATACGCACGTGATGTATGCTTTTATAGAGGGTGCGCCCCGGGGTAATTACTGAGCCTACATAACTTTTGCATGGCTGAATATTATTGACAATCACAATAAGTTGAAAGAAAATAACATTGATTTCTTTCAACTTCACACACACCACAATGAGTCCCTGATTCGCTATGAACTTCTTATGATATATGTCCGACAAAATGGTGCTAAAACCAACAACCCACCCAAAACCAACACCCTAAATTCTTGCACAATAAATACATATTGATTACAAGAATGTCCACCACCTCAACGTCAGACTCCCGTGTTGGTTTTGGATCATCCACAAATAATACAAAACGTCCTTCTAAGTTTTGCAAATGAGGTTCAAATAGGGCATCCTTTGGTGCGTTGGAAATCCCTCAATTTTGCTAACGGGAATCATTTTAAAATAAATGAAAATGAAGTTTAGATCACGTAATTGTAGGTTGTCGGCCGGTGGAGCGTGAAGGACACCCATTTGGAGGAAGATTTGAAGAAAGTGTTGCTCCTTGCCAAGGAGTTTGAGTGCATTTTCATGGAGTGCATTCCCAAGGACCAAAACCTCCATGCGGACGGCCTCGCAAACTTGGCCATCGACAAGGAGCTCCAGATCGCCGAGGCCACAATGGCCGAGCTCTATAACTGCGGCTCCCGGCCCCCCACCATCTGGGCCATGTCCGGCAAGCCGGATCGGCCGATTATAAGTTTCGGCAAACCCCAATTGCTCGTGTCAACCAAGTTAATGCCGCCGGACAATTTAACCCTTAAAGGTTTCAAGCTATCCTTGCATTGTTGGTCTATGTGTATTTGTACAACTTAGCCCCCATCAAAGTAATATAAGCACACTAAATATGATATTTAGTGTCACTTACTATTTGGAATTACGTAATGTTATAATTGTTCTCATTTTTTAACCAACAAATGTCGGATTGGTTGTTTGGACAGTATAGAACATTAACATCTTTACTTGGTAGAAAATTTACACTAATAGGAAAAAGATATGGGAATGTGTAACTCCGAATAGTAAGTGACACTAAATATCATATTTAGTGTCGTTTTCACTTGGTCTACGAGATTGAAACTGTATTTAATGCATCTTGCTACAAAGAGGAATTCAAAATATTTTTGTATAGGATAATGTCGAGACCATCACGGATTCTTGACGGTCATCTAAGTTGTTGGTGAAAATGTTGAAAACTTCCTATTGTTTGTTTGTTTGTTTTTGTTTTTGGTTTAGTTGATATGACTCTAGAATCAACATCAAAGATCTCGAATTAGTCTAGTTTGATTTTAACTTGGGATGAAACAACCACAAAAAGAAAGAAAATATGGGGAGTTTTTTTTTCTCTCCCAAGATCCCCTTTCATGGCCGCCAAAAATTGGCTAAAGTTTCGCAGTGCTTATGTCAACAAATCCATTGTGGGTGAAGAGGCTCTAGGTAAACAAACTCTTTATAGGGTGAAGCCTAATTCATTCCCAATTGGATCCCCATAGCCTAATTGAGATCATTCATGCCATATCCAGAATCCTATTTTTTAGAAATAAAAGTTACAGTTATAGAACAACTCACTTTGTTTTCACCTTCCCAATGGATGAGATTATGAAAACACTGCAAAGCCCCAGCCACCACGAACCCAAACCCAATGGTGATCAAATATACACAATACGTATCTAATAGTGACTCGATAATTGTCCGCCATTTCGGAACGTCAACGGACCCCGCCCTTCCAAGTTGGGGAGCCACCTTTTTGTGCAACCACTTTCATAACATTATTCAGACCCATGACAATGTCTTGTGGGATTGACAGTATTCCAAAGAATATTCCATGTATTTTCACATTCAGTCCGAATATGGGGAATATTCCATGGAATATTGTTAGTCCCACATAACACTGTCATGGGTTTGAATAATGTTATGTTAGCATCATACCACCGAGAACGTTCGACTATTAGTTTTGGAATTCTACATGGTCATCCAACGTTTTGAAATGTCCAACAACAATTAAACACAATAAGATGAAAGACCAAGTTACCATCCTCGTAAGAAATCCCCGCTTGCAAATGGGTGACAACTTTATTGATTTCACGTCCTCACGTGTGACTCGTGACTTTCTACTGAAATATTTTACCCCAAATATATATTGGATGTTCTGAAACATCCGACGTCTCAATGACTCTTTGCATTTGCACATGTGAGACTGCTTTTTGAAACGTATGACGACCGAAAACATCCGACGTGCTGTGTGTACGCACTAGTAGAAAACTATGCCCAAAAAAATCACAGCTGAAATCGGCTGCGGTTCTTTTGACCAGCCTGATTTGCAGTCGCTAAACAACTACAGGTTTTTCTTTTTCATTTTCATTTTGCAACTGCAATTTTAATCAATTTCAAGGCGTGTAATATATCGTTGGAAAGGTAATTTCGAGAACTTTCCAACGGTATGTTACACGCCCCCAAATTCATAAAATTTCAGTCGCTAAATTAAAAAAAATCTGCAGTCATTTAACAATCGTAGATTAGGCTGATAAAAAAAACCGCAGTTGAAATTCTTTTTGGTATAGTTTTCTACTAGTGACGAGTGGGCTATAACCCAAGTCTAGGTTATATATACGAGCCCAAATCTCTCCATATTTTCTTAGTTTCATACATATATTAGTCCAATGGGAAGATATAAGCAACAAGAATCTCACATTTTGAAAGCCTTATATGTACACAATACTGCAGAGGGTGATGAAACATCAGACTCCGAGTTGACACGTGTCATTAAATCAATCAGCTCCAGGAGCCCCAACTTATGGCACGTAGACCTGGACCGGCTCTCCATCTCGGAGGAGTCCACCTCGGAGGAGGACAGTGAAATTAAAGAGTTGGACCGGTCATTGGATGACTTGGATGCCAGCCAGGCGACACATGTACATGATGATGTGGCACCCGATACTGATCAAGTGCCCACTGGCGACGATTTTCCTGTCCACATTAACACAAGCAAACAGACTCTTACCGAGCTACACCACGGTGGTTTCATATTTACCCTTTGCAAAAATCACTTTCTGTGTAAATTAATGAAATTTTCAGTGCTTTGGTTTTCAGGGAATTACCAAATTGTTGTGTGAAGATTGTAGAACGCGCTTGCTTAATATTGAGAAGTTTTGTGAATAAACATGTATTCATGGCATCTAAGTAGGAGAGAGATAGCCTGGCCACACCGGTGGAAGGCGGGCCCAGCCAGCCGCCCGGGGTGGCCGTTGAGAAAGCCACTCGGCTGCCCCAGTGTGGCAGCTCGGCATCCACCCTCAGCAGCATCTCGCCGGCAGGGTTTGATGCCCCTGCTTGGCACGAAAATTATAGGCTAAATATAATAATATATAAAAAAATCCACCCGGCCAGCCTCGTTGCTAGCTGCCAGGTCGGCGCTTGTGCTGCTCGGATGGCCCAACCGGGCAACTCCCCTGCTGGACGATTGTAGGGGAGGGGGCCACCGGACGGGGCGGGCGGGCTGGCTGGCTGGGCCAACCGTCCATCCGGTGTGGTAGCCCTAAGAGTGAATTAATGTATATGAGCATACCTTTCATTTATCCAACATAAAAGGTCCGAAATAGTATGCAACTCGGAAATTGTTTTTTAGTCAAATTGACATCAAAATTAGTTTCAAAGATCATGAATTAGGCCCATCCCACACGGGAGGAACGGCACCGAGTTGGATGAATAGCATTGGTTCAAATGGGCAAGTGGTTGCCACATGAGAGGAAGTATGGGGAGTGACAACAATGACTCTTTAGCTTCGGATTTTGCTTTGGGTTTAGGGTCGGGATCTACTTGGCAATAAAGCCGAGCGACATGGCACAATAAATGTAGTTCAATACTTCCGGGCACTAGTGCCCGGTAGTACCCCGGTTTAAGGAGGAAAACAAGGAAAAGGAGACTTTTCAAAAGCAAAGTGCCATGTGGGAGGAAGTTGGGAAACTTCTTGTGCCTCTCGTGTGGGATGGGCCTTAGTCTATTCGAGGTTATTTGATATGAATCAGCAAGAAACCTATAGGGGGTCAATTTTTTTGTATGTTCGATGGATGGAAGGTGCACTCATATACAATAATTCCATCTCTCCATCTAAGCACATGTGAGACTCTACCCGACATTAAACATATCAATTTGCCAATTTAAAACAACTCACACGCTACGAAAACACGTTTTCAATATGTTCAACATTTCAGCACTTTCAACTAATGCTTGAAGTGTTGCAAAAGTATAGGGGAGAATCTTAGGTTCATGTGTCCCAACCTTTGAATATTCCAAATAAGGTGCACAAGTCACCCATGTTGTATGAAATATAAAATGTTAGGCATTTAGGGGCATAAAATATAAAACCCTAAACCCTAAATATATATAATACTCAATCTGACCCGAATCTATATATGGTGATGTAGATAATAAATGCACAATGGTTAAAGATGACCGACGGAAACAAGATGGCACAAATTTTGCGAGTGACACTGCCCTTAATCCTCTCCCAATATTGTCAAAGTTGGCCCCAAATCCTCAGACAACAGGATTGTTGTCGGAAGAGGATTATGATCGCCTCATCACTGATGTTATTGAGTGGCTCAAAACAAAATGCTGATCCACCGGGTGACTGCGATTTGGTTCCAAATTGTGATTACTCTCCAAAACAATAGACATTGCAACCATTCGTGTTGCAATGAATGTTTTACAAATTTGGTCACCTCTAATTTTTTCTTAAATCACCCTTTGGATTTTAAGAGTTAGATGGACAATTGTTGTTGTTGTTGTCGTTGCCATGCATATTACAACCAAGGTCATTTATGAGACACTAGATACTCATATACTTCACGTTGTTTGCTAATTTTGGCACATCAAACTCCATGGTTCAGTTCAAGTCAATCTTTAAGAGTCAACATAATATGCAAGGTTTTCGTGTCTCTCTCATTGATAAATCCTCCCTTATCAAGATGATAGTGGTTGGAAAAATCAACAACAATTGCGGGAGGGGGGGGGGCTAGATAGTGATTATGACTAATGTAAATTGGTAATCTCATTTTAGGGTCCAATTTATTCCATAGTTATTATTTCATTACTTGCATCTCCTAATTTGATTTTTTGGATCAAATATAATGAAAGTGGCCATCCAAACTTGGGTGAAAGTTTTCACTGAAATGTCCTTTTCTTAAAGGAATTATAGAAAATATAATAACACATAATGGATGCATTTTTTGACCGCATAGGATTTGCACAAAATTGATAAGATTAATTTATTATTATTATTATTATTATTTATTGTAGGTGTATATGTGAGGGTCGAAAACACACATTCAAGTGGTATTGGTGTTCTACGTTGAGCACCCCCCCTGATTTGGGGTTTGTGGCGACCATGTAACCTCAACCATTGTGGATGAATAACTTTAGTAAAATCAAATCCCCTACAAGTTTGAGGGCTAATTCCTTCCAACTTGACTCCAATGGACAAATTTGAGATCTGTAATGCTATTTCCAAAGTTGATTGCAGCATAAATAAACATGCATTTGCAAGCTATGAAGTAATCTCTACGTTTTCATCTTCCGATTGGATGAGTTTACACAGACACCCCAAATCCCTGGACCCCCCCTCAAGACATCAATACAAATGAGCAACCTCTGCTTGTCAAGAATTACTTTCATATTGTGGGTCCCCACCCAATGGGCTTCCAAGCTTCCTTGGCTTGTCATGAATTATGCTTTTGCTTAATACCATTTCCTCCTTGATATAATAAGGTGCTTTCTAGTTTCATCTTATTTGGTGCGGAACTGTAGTGGAGCTCAAGCAATATAAGACTGCCACGTGGCACATATTTCTTAGAAAGAATAATATTTAAATACCAACACAACAAACTGAACGTGGGAAATATCAAGGAATATTTCTTGGAATATTGTCAGTCCCACATAACATTTGTTATGGATCTGAATAATGTTCTGAAAGTGGCAGGTCACATCCTACGGTACCTTAGTTTGAACATGGCCATTTCACACTCCCCCCAGTTAACGAGAGCTTGGGAATCTTGCACTCTTGGTATCTCACTTTGACACATGGGTTCTATGTAAACTCATCCATCGTGGATGAGTGGGCTTTAGTAAAAAGAAGGCCTTTTATATGTTGAAGGCCGATTTATTTCAATTGACATCAATAGACTAAATCGAGATCTTTGACGTTATTTTCAGAGTCAAATCACATAAACATAACAATTTATAGGTTATAGAATAGTTTGTTGCTATTCATCTTCGTAACGGATGAGCTTTATGTGGACACCATGAATCATTGAGCTTGAGCATGGCCACTTTACACTTCCTCAAACTACTAAGAGCTTGAGAGTCATCAAACTCTCCATAGTTTAAGCTTTAGGTGAAACCTTGTGAAATCCAACTACAATGCAAGTTTAGAAGGCATCTCATCAATTTGCCTCTTCTCAGGGCAAGAGGGAATTGTTGCATATGAATGCACCTCTCATTCATTTTACATAAAAACTTGACCACTTATAGATTTGTGGCTTATTCATCTCAAATGACTTGGACCAGACTACTCTTCTCTTGTTTTCTCTTCATATGATTTTGGCTAGCTATCCAATTTAGTTTGTATGAACCCTAGCATTTTTATTTATTTATTTAAATTTTCTGCCTTTTAAATAATAAGTGCAAGAATACTTTCCAATTAGGTCTCATTAATTGGTCATAATGTTATCATGGAAATGTTGCACTAAGCAATTTCTTTGAAGCTAATTTTGATCCCAAATTACCTATTAAAGAAGTTTCAAGGCTTTTATGTTGGATGGATAAGAAGTACGTTCATATGCGAAATTTCCCTCTCGACCCTTGTTAGGGGTATGTGTAGGGGAATGCCCCTCATGTCGTGTATTGTGAAAATTGAGGGGGATCCCTACATATTGAGCTTTCAATTAACTAAGCATCCCCCCCCAAACCACCACCCTAAAAGAAGTAGCAGAAGAAAAGATGACAAAAAACATATGTCAAATTTTGCAAAAGAAATACTTATTACACCTCAAAAAACTTACAAGTCAGGCTTAAAATGCCTCTTCCAGGCTGGCTTCCCAGAGCATTCACTCACCAAATTAAAGCAGAATAAAAGATTGTAAGGTACCCGACCCATTCTCGACCAACACCTTGTTTTCGCAGCTTAGGCCAACCTATTTCCGTGCATCATAATATCAATCTTTGATTGGTGCTGGCATGTCATGGTTAAAATTCAACTTAGCCAAATGTCAGTGGCTAAGCTAACAACTAAGTTTAGATTACAAGCATATTTAGGCGCCACAATTATCAATATTGGGAATAAAGTGGTCTTGGTTCTGCAACCGATTGGTGATTGGAAATAGGGTAGCCTATCTCACGAGTATAGGTCGAAGAGAATATCCACATAAAAAATTCATAGTAATTTGATCATTGTGAAAGAATATGAATTTCTGCTTATTCATATTTCTCTACATGGGGAGTTTTGACTATGATCATACCTAAACTACAGATATGCTAAATTGCTTAACTGGTCAGGAACGAGTCGACTACCTTCAATGCAGAACCAACACAATACAAGCGCATAAATAGAACTTGCACACCAACGCATCGGACATAGTGGCCACGCCTGCTGCTCAAAAATTAATAAGGTATGTATTCCCAAACCACCACCAAACCTGAAACCACCATTATATACCAGCTACATACATTCGAAAGCAATAAATGTATGCATGTGATACATAGTGATGGTTTTGGAGCATTCGACCTTATATAACATCTCCTGCCCAAGTCCATGGTTGAGGCATAAAGCCGGCCAGGGATGGAGGGCAAGGCGATCTCGATCGTAAACTTTCGACGTGCGAGATTTCGCGGGTGCTCTTACTTTCTGAGTTGCCCGAACGCTGGCTGGGCTTGCTGCCCGAGTGTGATAAAGACAGGTACAATCAAACCTCGTGGTTACGACACTCGTTTATACGACACCCTCCATATTACGACACATTTTTTTGAGACCAGACTTTTTAGTTCAAAACTCCCTCTTTAATACGTCTATGACACTCGATAATGCGACATTTAGAATCTCCGTTTTGTGATATTAAAGAGGTAGTTAATGCTAAAATTCCTTTCACCTATGTTAAGTACATCTAAAATACATCCACTTCACTTGGGAACTACTTGGGAATTTAATGAGAATTAGGGTTATTAGTGTAGAATGGACATGGTTAAAGTTAGAGTGCCTTGTTGCCTAGTATGTTGCTGTGAATTGAGAACTCATGAGTTGGTGGATGTTGCTTTGGGTTTAGGGTTATGCACAAGACTTTGATCTTAATATTGATCTACATTCAATAGATGTGGATGATGTTGCTCCACTTATATTAAAGCTTAGTGATGCTAAACGTCATGCATCATTGTTGTCTAGTTTCTTATTAGAGAACTCTTTATATTTTGGTGTTGATGAAATTATTAGATATCAAACAATAATAGGGAATTTAGATAAGATGTCTATTGCTAACTTGGGTAGGCAACACTAGAGATTTTTGGACTCCTAATTCATGAGTTCTTGAGAATTTGTGTATTTGTTTGGAGTTACAAGTTATTATTTCAAGCCATCTATAATGCTTAAACTCATTGTATACATTTTTAAGCTCATATTACTTATGTTTTGTTTTTCCTCGATAATACGACAACTTTACACCATTTGTTATATTAATGAGAAGACGACCCCTCGATAATATAATTTTTGTGTGTATTCCCAAACGTGTCATACCAAAGAGGGAGAACAATATGTGGCCACACTAGGTCACTTGCAGCTCCACATGACAAGGTAGACAGGTCTTAAAAGGTTACTTCTTCTCCGACTAGCCTGCGTCTCCAAGGGTATGGAACATGCGATCGGTACGAGATGGTTAGCAAATCTATATCGAAGTTGCATCCACTTTCCTCATAAATTTGGAGCTCGCATGAACAGAGATATCATTATCAAAGAGTAGTTTTCTCGCGCTCATTAAGTGGTCATCCCCCACACCCATACACACACAAAGACAACTATGTTGACTATTGAGCTTACCATAGTTATCCAATTGTTTGGACACGTGTCTTCTTGGTATCCATTTTTAAGGCCTCACCACACCACACTGCACCGGATACCATTCAAATATAGGTGTCCAGTTAAGATAAGTAACCAAATTAATCATGGATAATATTTTTTCTAGTTAACTTTGGTGAGTCATAAAGGTTGTCACTTTGATTCTCAACATTGGATTTGACATGCAAAAACTATAAAATCTCAAATGAAAGTACTAAAGTCTTTAAACTTTAGAAATGCATTGCCAAAGTTTAGTCGACCTTGAGACATGAATTTTTGGACGACTGAATGAACCTAAGATTACGAAATTGAAATACCAACACAATAAATATTTATATGACACACTTTCAAAATAATAAAAATATATCATTGGAAAACACATCAAGAAACAATGCATCATCAAGATTTAGTTGACTGCAATGAAAAGAACCTCTATGGATCGTCCATACATTATAAGTTCGATTAACATTAGGCGACATTTGTTGAACTAGTGATAAATTCACGATAAATATTTTCAATATTTCTAAGTTCACGTGATATTTGTTATGGTCATATCAATGAGCCATTCATGATTTTTGAGGTTTAAATGATATTAAAAACCATTATAACCATAAACAAACTGCATACAATCTTACTTTTTGTTGAATGATAGATTTTACAATAGAAAACCATATTATGCAATAAAAATCTCCAATAATTTTTAAAATAATTTGTTAGAATTTCTTGTAAAATTTTGTATTCAAATAAAATATTGTTTTTTTACTTATAGTTGTAATTTTGAGTATGCATACAATTTATTTTAAGTGAAAGCTTGAGTGTGTATATATTTTGTTTAAAGTGAAAGTTTGAGTGTGTATATAGTTTACTTTAAGTGAAAGCTTGAGTGTGTATATATTTTACTTTAAGTAAAAGTTTGAGAATTTATATATATGATCACCAAAGGATCCATGTTTTAAAGTATAAACATTTTGTATTTTTCTTTCAAACTTTGACAAAAAAATTATATTGTATTTGAGCAAACTAGTGTGTAATTTAGCTGTATAGATATTCGTTCAAACATGGAGAAAATGCTTCATAGTTTCGATTATGCTCTAGAAGATTCGGAGAGTGAGTTGGAGTATGAATTTGATGAGAGTAGTGAGGAAGAATTAGAAGATGATGAACCTACTCAAACAAGAACAAATTATGTAAATCCAATGTGGTTTATTCCAGATAGATATTATGCTTTCATAGAAAAATCATACATATTGATGGTTGAATCTCTGAAGCATAATTTTACACCATCCGTCGATATGATTATTGCTGCGGATCCTACTTTTCAAGATGGCGAAGATGCATACTTGGTGAACTACCAAGTTATTTTGAGGAAGTGGAAAAAGCTGGCTGAACAACTTCAACTTCTTGGAGAGTTTCGTCTTTGCAACAAGAGGAGTCCCACTTTGAGACTACCATGGTTTGAAGAGTGGGGACATCTCGTGCAATCTGTGCATTAAGAAGGTCATCGGGGAAACAATGCAACTGCAGCACAAATAAAAGAGAAGGGTTGGGTGGTCGGGCAACAATTGCATGGAATCCCATGGGAATACATCAAGGAATACATACGTCAATGTCCACATTGCGTATCTAAGAAAGTTAAGGAAAAGTTTCCACCAAATCTTTCATCAAAAACACGTGCAAGATGCTTGTATAGTCTTCAATTTGAGGTTCATATGCAAGAGTTAGATAGTGCTATTCAAAAGATCATCTTAGACTACAAGGTGAACTTAGTTAAGTTCAAAACTTGGAAAGTAAATGCAAGACCATTCAAGGCAATTGTGACTTTGTACCGATGTCATCGAGGTGCGGTGTACCGTCGAGGTCAACGAAAATCCAATTTACAAAGTGTTACCATACGTGAACAATTTGTTTCAAAGCATTGTGGGTGTGAGTTTGTTTTGAAGGTAGTAGAACCATATGCGGAAGAGAAGGATACAAGTTTGTCCTTGGATGTGGAGGAAATCATAGGTCCTCAAGCTAAATTATACTTAAGAAACCACACCGGATATGAACCAGGATCTGATGCTGACTATTTCTTCCTTCCAATACATCCTCAAGCCATCTATTACTGCGAAGAAAGTTTGACAACCCTTAAAGATGTACAGGCTGCTCTTTTGGAATCGAGACGGAGAGCGAGGTTTTTAAGTGAAGCTGCACCTCCTCATGAACAAGTTTCTTTTCGGTTTCGACTCACCTCAAAGGATGTTGGAAACATTGCATGGAATCTCCAAGTGCAGAATGTGATATCACAAGATGATTGGACAAACGTATATGCTTACATTTCTGATCGGGAGGAAAAAAAAAGATCATATTTTTTCAAAAATATGATCCATGCAATGTGGATCCTTACAAACGACCGTCTGTCCTTATTATGATGGATGATTGGATGATACAACTTGCAAAGAGGTTGACACCAAATTTAGCATGGGCAGTTGATTCAACATTCAAGAGTAACCAATACAACATGCCACTATTTGGAGCTGTATGTCCTAACGAGAAAGGCATCGGAATGCCTGTGTTCTTGATGTTATGTTCTAATGACAAGAATAGTGGACATGAGGGAATTGCTTTACGATTAACAATGAGAAAAGTTTTTGAGGTTTTGGGAGACGTCCATCCCAATGCGATTGTTATTGACAAAAACAAAACAGAGTATGATTCTTACAAAGCCGTTATTCAAAATGATCCACATTGTTGGGAGCATGGTGTTGTGGGAGGGACACAAACAAAATGTCAGCTTTTGTTGTGCAAAACATGGGTGGAAAATCTTCTACCTAAAGTTGGTGAAAATGAAAGAGATGGACTATATAAAGCAATGTGTACGTTGATGGATGCAGAGTCCGAAATAGAATTTGAAGAGAACTACAATACATTCAAAGAAGATTATGGACATCTTGCAGTTGTTATGAGATACGTGGATGTAGGTTGGGCAGGCCAAAATTGTTATTGTAGAACAATGTGGACTAGATTTGGAAGGTTGTTTCCCCATGGGTTTGTTGACACCACCAACCTTGTAGAAAGAATGTGGCATTTCATCAAATACACATTATTGCGAAGAAAAGTCAATCGTAGGTTGGACGAGCTAGTTTTATCGATTATTGGTGATCCAAGTCTGAATGGAGAACGAATGGGGGGTATGACTTTGATTGAGCATTATAAAGAACGACAAAAAATAAGTGAATCGGGGAAATACTCTCTTCGTGGATCTACCAAATCCCACACCAATAAACTACAGAAAGCTCAACAGATCTTTGAAAAATATTTGGAAGATCCTTCTGAAGTTCTTCGTGAAGTGGCATATTTGGTTTAATATTTGAAATGCGGTCTCAAACGAAACAAGATTTATGGTACACAGTGTCTATGGGATCTGAACAATGTGATTGTGCCGATACTCAATCAAGGTGCAAACACATGTTGGCTTTGAAAAAGATTGTTGACAAAAGCTACTACGATGTACAGGGTGTTATGGAAGAGGACACCTTCTGCATACACAATGCAGTGTACGAGGAACTACCATCCAACGAAGAGGAAATAGGGATTGCAAGAACCCTCGAGACGGTCAATGATGATATTGAGTTCTATAAGGAGGTTGAAAATCTTCAAAAATCATTGCAGAGCTTTAACATTGGAGCATTATCCATTGATCAAAAAAACTTTTTTCGTGAGCAAAGTTCAAAATTGAGAAAATGGATGGTTGCAGTGGAAAAGATGATAGCTCGGCCACCAACAAGCTCTATGCCGCGTGCTGGAAGTAGCATAGAGACTCAACAAAGGAATGTGACATGGACAAGGCTTGGATTTAATGTGCCAAAAACAACACATATTCGTGATATTGGTGAGTCGTCTACTGCAATGATGTTACTTGTAGAAGTTCAATTTCCTCGACCTGATGCCAACTTTGAGAGTCGTTGACGCCAACATGTGGCAATGAAACATAGTCGACCTCGCTTACCAAAATTGAAAAAATAAACTTGTACTGCTTGTGGCACCCACAATGTCATGCTTACAGAAGAGAGGACTGTATTCTGCAAAAATTGTTCTCTCGAGGTGAGTAGGAATGTCCAACCTACATGTGTGGATGGGGCAAATGGATCTTTCATTGGTCGTGCAGTAGAAATGTATTTCGTAGATGAGGATAAATGGTATCCAGGAAAATTAGCAGATTTCAATTATGCCACTGCAAGTGAGCATTGTCAATCATATAGGATTGACTTCAAAAATGGAGTGGTTATATGGGGGATACGATTTCCAAATGAAAATGTACGGTACTAGTGTACAATGTAACCGATTTCATTCAACACCATTTTAGAAAACAAAGCCAAAAATTGTTTTGGACATTGTACCTAGAGCATCAAATACTTGAATGTTGTATATATTAGTTTCAAAATAAATAAATGAATATTCACATATAATATTTTGACATATATATTATCATGTTGATTTAAATGATCAATACATAGATTTTGTAGTGATGCATAATTTTGTGAAGTCGACTAAACTTTGGCGATGCATTGCTCTTTGATGTTTTGTCAAATCATGGTATTTCTTTTCAAAAGTGTGTGATATGAATATTTCTTTTTTCATACGAGCTCCAAAATTATGAGGAAAGTGGATGCAACTTTGATTTCCCTAAACCCTAAACCATCTCGAACTAATTGTGTGTTCCATCCTAGGAGATGCAAGCTAGTTGGAGAAGAAGTAACTATTTAAAACCCGTCTACCTTGTCATGTGGAGTTGCAAGTTCCTGTAGTGTGGCCACATATTGTTCTCCTTCTTTAGTATGACATGTTTGGAAAAACAAAAAAGATATTGTATTATTAAGGTGTTGTCTTTAGTATGACAAATTGTGTAAAGTTGTCGTATTATAAGTAATATGAGCTTAAAATTACATTTAAAGAGGGAGTTTTGAACTAAAAAGTCTGGTCTCGAAAAAATGTGTCGTAATATGGAGGGTGTCGTATAAACGAGTGTCGTAACCACGAGGTTTGACTGTACCTGTCTTTATCACACTCGGGCAGCAAGCCCAGCCAGCGTTCGGGCAACTCAGAAAGTAAGAGCACCCGCGAAATCTCGCACGTCGAAAGTTTACGATCGAGATCGCCTTGCCCTCCATCCCTGGCCGGCTTTGTGCCTCAACCAGGGACTTGGATCTCCTGCCCGCTGACGCCACCTTCCGAGGTCATGGCACCCTGCCTCCTGCCATTTGTCACCCAACCAGTTCCAGCTGGAGATAAAATCCACACTGCAATTGCGACTAATGCTTGGAGAGACACACTGCTACTTATCGAGATCTTCTGATTTTGAATTCAAATTTTCATGCGGCCGGGCATTTGGCGCTGGGAGGACGCACTCTGTCAAGAAATCTGCTCAATAATTCTGTGATTTAACAGACATAACTTAAAGAATAGAAATGAATCAGCAGGTCTTTACGGCCAGATAAATGCTGTCGGATGATCGAATGGCGGTTTAATTGAGCAACCTCTTCCTTCACGAGATACGCTATACATATACGTCGTACCCCATGTGGTTGGGATATGTAGAATACGGTACATTCCATGGCGCCGCCAATTTTGCCACAGATCCTCCCAGTTCCTCCACATTGCCTGCAGGCAGGTAAGTGATTTACCTCCTCGTCTTGCTCCAATTCTGCATTGTAATGTAAGGATATGGATATTCATGCGTAAATGTGTCTTGCTGTGAGTGGTCTGCTTAAAAGAGTGTCAAAATGGTGTAACTTTTGTGGGCATAATTCAGGCTAAGTAATGTGTGAGGGTTCATCTTCTTGGCGGTTGTTAGGATACATTTGTGGTGAGAGTTGTTGATATTTCGGTTAGTTGGGTTCTGGCTATGGTTGTTTCGAGCATGGTGAATTAGGAGTGTCGAAGTTGCAGTGGGTGGTATGTTGAAGAGTATCATCTTTCTTGGCCTGTTGATAATAGAGTTCAAAGAATTTCGACATAGCACGGCATTTTATGCTCTCGGGGGTTCTCTATTTTTACATATCCACCACTATTTGTATGATCGTTAAGAATGTCATCAGCATTTCTTAATATACACCTCCAAACCTTAGGTTGTAAGTGCATTCGAACTGATGTTGGGGTTGGGACCTCGGGTAAAGTAGCAACTGATATATGGTCAAATTTTTCAAAATAGCTGGAAATTATGATGATATGTTTCATCAATGATCATTGAGTTATTTGATATAGTTACCTTTTGCACATGGCAATTGTCTCATATTAACCCTCCTTGTACATGTATGCGTTGCTTAATATTTGGTTTTGTTGAGATTGTTTAAGACTATAAAGAAATTGCTACTAAAGTTCCTGTTAAATTGCCGGGGGGCGGCTTTAGCAGATCTTGGGAGTGTGAAGGAGCATTAGGTTGGTAGAGAAAGAAATTTGATGTAGCGCAAGAGTTTATGCTCTCGGGGGTTCTCAATTCTACATATCCACCACTGTTTTTATGATCATAGAGATTGTCATTTCTCATTTACATATCCAAACCTTGCGATTTCGGGGTTAGGAACTCAGGTTAGTAGCAACAATGTGGTTATATTTTCGAAGATAGCTGGCAATTACGACAATATAGCTGATCAATGATCATTGAATTATTTGTTACATTTACCTTAAATTGCACATGGCAACCGTCCCATGTTAACCCTCCTTGTGTGTGTGTATGTGTTGGTCTTTTTTCAGATTGATTAAGATAGGAAAGAAATTGCTATTGAAGTTCCTACGAAATTGCGGGGGGGCATTTGGCAGATTTTGAAAATTTGAAGGAGCATTAGGTAATTGCTCGCAACGTGATGTCTTCCAACAATGCTCCCTATGCGACGATGCATGACCTGCCGAAGTACGAGAAGCGATCCGATGCGGTGGCAGCCCCATGGATGAAGGACCAGCCGCAAATACATTGCGGTAGAGGCCATGATCCAGAGCTCTACGTTGCTTGCAACTCCCAGACTGCTCCGTTCGCCACTTTCCATAACCTTCCTCGACGCATGGAGGTAGGTTGATTAGCCCTCCTGATATGTCTCTCTCCTTATATGTCTCTCTCTCCGTATTTTGATGCAAGCCAAATCACATCATCATCATAATCCGAAACGCCACATTTTCTTAGTGTTTGGTTGTTGAGTTTATGTTTCTAATTTTGGTGTCCTCGTTTGTATGTTGTTTTGCATCAGCGTTGAAGCTTAGGTAGATTCTTTCGGTCCTTCATGTATAAGTCTTGGTCATCTAGGTTAGCCCTCCTTATATGTCTCTCTCTCCTGCGAGTTGTAAAGTAAAGAATGGTTTCTCCTTCGTATTTTGATGCAAGCGAAACTATCATCATCAACCGAAACTCCAAATTTTCTTGGTGTTTGGTTGTTGAGTTTGTGTTTCCAGTTTCGGGTGCCCTCGTTTTGTATGTTGTTTTGCATCAGCGTCGAGGCTTTGGTAGATTCTTTCAGCGTCTTGAGTTTTGAGTCTATGAAAGGTCCTTCATATTTGATTCTTGGTCTATGTATGGTAATTGGGTCAGTTACATGTTCCAAGTAAGCCACTTCAATCAAGTAACTCCTGATAGGGACTCCACCCTTAGTATCTGGCACTGTATTTTGGTAAGCCTATCAGCCGCTCTTTACAGATAAGAAGTAGTAATACCACAAGGGCAAAATAATATCTGTTGCATGATGACATTGTTACCAGTCAGACTGTAATGTGAGATCCTGGGTCACGTGACAGCATCAGTTGTCCGCAATCTGTGAGGAGTTTGGAGTTGTGTTTGCTTTCCTTTGGAATTGGTCATCACGTTAATATGCAAAGGTTCAATGCTTACTAATATCAGTATGAGATCAACGTCCCATTACATTAAAGTTACTCTGCATATTCCTCCGGTTGGCTTGCTCCTTGGCTAGCAAACTCCATAAAGGAAGACTACTTTCACGAGTAGATTATGGTGCTTGATGGTTATGTGGCAGTATGTCGGACCATTGCCTGACGCACCATGGGAGAAAGAGCAAGCGCCAACACTTACGTGCCGAGGCTCACAACCAGCTCCTGAGTATAGCAAGAATGTGCCCTTTGGCACCTTAGATAATTTCCAACGCCTACCACAGGCATGTCATTCAATCCGCATGTCTATCCAATTCTTCTAAGGAACAATTCCAGGTATTAGAGTTATCTCTTAATTCAATGGGACATTTCGTTGGGAGTTGGCCCCCTATGAATTTCCATTGCTTGTTTTGCATACAACATCAATAATTCCTTTCCTCTTGTGGTGCATGCTCGAAGGTAGTGGTTGAATTCGAATAGAGACCTACCTATTCTGGTTCATGGAGGGCCAAACTCATTTTAGCACCTCTTTGCATGCCAAAATGAGTTTGACCCTCAATGGACAGTTATAGAATGTTCGTCACTCAAACCTTCACACTACCTCCAAGCATACACCGCAAACTTACTGAACATAGAAGGGTGTCTTGTGCAAAAGAATCGACTCCTGACCAAAAAATCGTGTTGATTTAGAGGATAACTCTATTGTTGGTTGTACATGCTGCTTGTCCATAATTTCTGATTTGAAGACTTTATATCAAGACAGGTAGTATATTCTCTACAGATGTGCTTGCAAACATGCACCAAGAGAAGAGTCACTCGATTCACACATTTCATAAATCACATTACAATAATCACTCTAGGGCCATTTTCTCTGTGAGAATCATTGATATCCGGAAGTCCTTGTTAAAAGTTTCTTACTCAAGATTGCATATATGATCCCTTTTGAAGAGTCCCTTCACGTGGTAGTACAGTGATTATTCCAGTTAGTGAGGGTGGGATAATAGTGGGTGTGGGAAATTAGTGAAGGTGATACTAAATTTCTTTATGCTATAAATTTAGTGCCACCAGAAGATCTAGGGTTTTGGGAGTCCAAAGTGTCAAAGTGCCGGAAATTCTCAATGCAAGCTCTCTTTAGTTTCTTAGTGTTAGAAGATGCCTCTGGAGTGAGTTGGCGCCGACTAAAAAGAAGAAAAAGCCTCTTTGAGCTCACCAAATCAAAGCATGCACTAATTTTCTTGAAATGTATGGGAAATGAGCATGTATTCATGAATTTAGTATTGCTCAGTAAAGATTTCAGCCCTCACTAATTTTGAAATTTGGCATAGTGCGTGTTTTGGAATCAGTACCACACGCACTGAATGGGATAATCAGTGTGTTGTAGTACAAGATGATGGAAGTGCGGAAGTCAATGAAAGTAAGCACCTTGAGATCAAGTTTTGAAGGTTCCACCTAGATGGAATCGGCTGTCAAATTGTAGTACAGTCAGGTTGCTGGAAATTGGTGTAGGCTGTTTATCTATACCTTTTTTGTAAGGTTTGACCTAATTCTTGGAGAGCTATTCGAGTCGCCAAGGGATGGGGCTCACTAGGTCAAATGTTTTCCAATTTGTTGAAGATTTTGAGGCATTTGGTTTGTATAGACAGGGCTTGTCAATCACTGCAGCATGTCCATGTGCAAAAGGTACATGCCTTCTTGAAGGAAGGTAGGAGTGATGCTTGTTGGTTGCTTGCTTGGTCGTTTTTATGCAATTTATAAGATTTGTATTTGGGTGTGCTTTTTCTGGGTTGTTTTTCCATATAGTGCTTTGGATTGTTCCAATCACAATGTGCTTCCATTTGTACTTTCATTGTAATTTCAGTATTGGCTTTCCGTCCTCATTCTTGACTTGGAATGCCGCCTGGCAGAACAGTGCAATAGTGGATGATGCTCCCTGGGAAAAGAAATTGCCGTTGCTGGTCCCAAGTCGTGGTGGAACTTATGAGCATTCCAAATTGCCATCCTCTCAGACTGCGCCTTTTGGAACATCTGAAAACATTGAAGAACAAAAGCAGGCATGTTCAATGCAATAAAGTTCCTCATATGACTCTTAATGTGGGACACTTAAAGTACGTTAGTAACTTACTGAGGAGCCCAACCTAATTCAGTGGTTCTTGAGAATATGGTATTTCTATGAAGACAAACTTTAAGTGGAATAAGACTACGACATATATGGCAGTATGACGGACCGATGCCTAATGCCCCATGGGAGAAGGACCAGCGGCCACAAATCCAACAAAAAGAGTTTGCTGGAGAGTATCTAAAGAATACTCCTTATGCAACCTCTGAAAATATGGAATACTCTAAGCAGGCATGTGTTACACTTCTGGGCTCCAACTAAGTTCTTGGTTTTGCTAAGTCTGTTTTGTGAACTTTCCAACATACCAATATAAAGTGGAAGAAAGAATTGTTCTAATATAATAATTGGGTCTTGAGGGAACTTGCTTAGTCTATAATTACCAACAAGAACTTGAATTTTTTTGAAGGTTACAGTCGACTGAACAAGTGGGTGAGGCTCCATGGAATAAGGATCAGCGTCCACCACCCTCCAACAGGGGTGGATCTCATCATGATTCTATTTCATATCCATCTTCTCACACTGCTCCTTATGCTACATTTGATAATCGCATCACCCCCAAGGTCTCCTTCCACTGCATATTAACCCCTCACGTATCCTACTAATTAAATTAAGAGATACTTCATCTTCTATCCTCTTTTCCATCATTTCCTCATCAATGACTGGGTGTGTTAGTACACGATTTCTTTTCACTGTCCTCACATGTGTTGCGTCATGTTGACCTTACATCATTGGTTTAGATGTAGGTGCTCATCATACTTGATGAACAATATTGTGATATATTATAACCTGGACATGTCAAAAAATATTGACTCTTATGGAGCATACTTTCTTCTAAAGGTAACGGTTCATGCCTTAAGTTTGAATTAAACAAAGTTTGGGTGACCAATTTCTCAGTGGAAAAGTATTATTTTGAGAGTCCCATGTTGGGCTAATGATACTTGTCCCTACTGAGTTGTGGGCACTTCATATGTTGTTTTAGTTTGATATTGGTTGCTGTTGGCTTTGGTTTTGCAGCCCAACAAAGCAAAAATCCATCAAGCTCCATGGGATCGTGATGAAGTTCACTACAACAAGGTACTACTTTATTACCCAGAGAGTCCTTTATTCTAAGGAAAAGTCAACCCTTTGAAAATCTCTTTCATCCTAGCGCTGGTAACTCATGGGAAATGCTTGAGCATTGTCTTAGACATTTTTGTAACATGATGCACTCTAATACAAATGATGGTGGGGTTAAAATCTCATCAACAGTCGCATCACCCCATTGATTCATTCTCAACTTCACCAACTTTGATCACACTAAGTGTACATGTGTAGTCACTGTATACTCGTGGCTTTCAGTCTTCCTCTGCTAACATTGATATGTATTCCATCTTCATTTCCATTTAAAATTAGATTTTGACATCTAGTTAGATCCAGTAGACTTCTAGATCTGCTACCAAACTAAGTGAAATCTCATGTCACTGACTCTAACATCAATTACATCCTCAGGTTCCACAACGGTTCCCACATGGAGAGGATGGCTCACATTACACCTCGGCACATGCTCCATTTGCAACCGACTCCAGATGATACAGGATTCTTTTAGGGTAACTTTCAACCTCTTCATGATTATTCGTATTGATCTTGGGTAACCCCTCCCATGGATGCGCTCGTGGCTTTTCTGATAATATTTAATGATGTTCTGATGTCTTGTGGCCAGTGATCGTAACCTGGCTGTGTGAGATGATTTGTTGTCTCTCATTTGAGTAGTGGGTAGTGGAAAGAGTTACATATCAGATCACCTGGAAGATCATGTCAGAATAAGAATTTGAAGCAGATGAGAACAAAGCCTTGAACTACTGAAGTCTTGATGTACCGAAACATTCTGAAATAATGATGCTGCTGACCAGAGATCATGAAAGTAAATGGGTGTCTTAACCCCGAGGCCTTAACTTGGATTCCATGGAAACTCCAAGGTTAAGTTGCCTAAGGTCGGAATAGTACTTGGATGGGTGACCTTCCTAGCACTTGATTTCTCACCAATGGTTCACCCAATCATAGTGGGGGTATTTGGATGGGAACTATGTGGGAATCTAGGGGCTTGCTATTGGGGAGATAGGTGCCAGTTGGCTTGTCCACACCTGTTCAAGGTGTTCACTTTTGCAAGGAGATAGTAGTTTTCGGGGGCCCTATAATTGTCATGATGCCTATTTTTGGATTATCTATAGACCAACTCTAAAGTGAAGCAACATCATAATTCACACCGGTGGCAACATTGGAATTTTCTTTCTTTCTTTTCATGAAAGCAGCTATGTATTTTGCATTCTGCACTGACAATGTTGAAGTATGATGTGGTCCTTTGGCTGAAGTGTAATCTTTGTGTGGCCAACAGGCTCCAGATCTTATTGGAATCAATCGTAATGAATTTAATGATCATGATATACAGCATTTGAAAGTACTGACTACGTTTTAATTACAAATGGCTGATGGCATTCATCTCGAGCAGTCAGTAACGGGACGACCTTGCAACTCTAGGAAAAATGAGCTAACATTATGTTTGCGTAGTTACACATAGTTGTTATGCTCAGAGACATAATTTTATGTTCACATAGTTTTATTACAGGGTGATGATAATACCTAGTTTGGCTACCAACAAGGGAACTGCTTTGACACCTTGTAGAGTGAAAGACCTTTTGAATAATTATATCTCCTAGGTGATGCCTAGCGTGATAATCAACATCATCCTCTCTGATTCTGTCGTTCCAAGTTAGAGGAATATCTATGCTCACAATATGGACACCATTCTAGGTTTAATACCGAATTAACACACTTGAAAGGGTCTATGTGACAAGGAGAATTTTCACTTCAACCTCTGGTTCAACTTTTGGTTCAATTTCTCTGTCCTCTTGTGCTCTGTTCGATAGCTGAGCATTGCATGTACATCAAGCAAATTAAACGTCCATGATTTGTCTGTTTATATTTCAAAGGCTCTTGATTGAGTGTAAAATTGTAGTCAGTTACTCGTGCTTTGTTTGCTCATGTTAAGATATGCTACATTCACCTTACTCCAATCAATGTGCGAGCTCGTGCTGAGCGTCCAAGGAGGGGAAGTGGTTGGAGCTTGTGCAGTTGCAGGCATTTGGGCAGGGGAATTAATTATGAATAAGGTTGTAATTGTGCACCTACTTTTTTCTTTAATCCTCTTGCATTTTGATCCTTTACCTGAAGCCGTCAGGTTTATATAAAATGTCACCAATTTGGCATTATGGCATGCATGGTAACAATGAGCTTGGTTGATTCAACGTATACCATGGAAGGGCGATCGTGGCAGAGGTTCCGATGTGATATGTTAGTTCTCAGTTTGGGTGATTTGAGAGCTCATTCACATTCTCCACTCATCAACATAACAATGGAGAAAGCTGTAATTGTAATAGCTAATGAATTTCCCTCCTCATTATAGATACCTGAATGGTATAAAAACAAAGACGATCCGGACCAACACTGCTTCATTACCTGTATTTCCTCCTCCCCATAACCCTAGGTATGGAATCTTCATCTTATGCATCCATTCTTTTAAAATTTGATTCATTAGCACTAGCACCTCTCTTACCAATGCTTCTTTTTCCTTGGCTCTATGAGGTCAAATTTCACCAACAATAGTAAGGTGGTTTTTGCCTTAAGAACAAAAACTTGAAAAATAGGATGAAAGAAGCCAACAAAGCAACATGGTTTGGTGGGTTTGTGCCAACCCTATAATTTGTGTTGTATACTTTGATTGAAAGACACACAATATGTACTTAAAAGTAATTATAACTTCTTGAATCAAGCATATATTCTCTCATTTGCTATACCACCAAATGGGGTTGTTGAACCTTGAAATCCATGTGGGTCCCACACTTCTGCACATTAACTACCTCTATTATATGACAAATCGGGCCTAACAATGTTGTATTATGAGTGTCGTAGTTGTAGTATGAGGTAAATTACTATAAAAACCATAGTTGATTCCAGTTCTCCACATTGAATATCCAAGACAAAATATACACTATAATTGAAAGACACACAATATGTACTTCAAAGTAATTGTAACTTTGTGAAACAAGTGTATGATCTCTCATCAGTCGTAGCACTGAATGGGGGTTGTTGAACTTTAAAATCCATGTGAATCCTACAACTTATGCACATTAATTACCCCTATTATATAACAAATCGGGCCTAACAATGTTGTATTATGTGCATCAAAGTCGTATTATGAACATAAATTACTATAAAAACCATAGTTGATTCCAATTCTCCACATTGAATATCCAAGACAAAATATATACTTTGTTTGAAAGACACACAATACGTACTTCAAAGTAATTGTAGCTTCATGAAACAAGCTTACATTTTCTCATAAGCCGTAGCATTGAATGGGGGTCGTTGAACCTTGACATTTATGTGGGACCCATGACTTATGCACATTAATTACCTCTATTATACAACAAATCGGGTCTAACACTGTTGTAGTACAAGTGTCGTAGCCGAAGTATGAAGGTGAAATACCACTAGAAAGTTTGGTCGACGGGAAATGCACCGTATAGTCGAGGTGTCATATAATCAAGCGTCGTAATAATATGAAGGGTAGATTGTACCGCATATTAAGGGCCAGTTCACATGGGTCCCAAGTCCTAAATCCCCAAGTCACTTGAGGTCAATCCGTGCAATCTCAATTGTTGAGAGCGTGGAAGTTGTAACTTACCACTTCACACATGATCCCAAGCTCTCAGTCCTAAGTATGACATGGATACTTACATGGCAATACTTTTTGAAGGTGAGGTTGGGGACTTGTGTTGAGCATTGGGTCCAACAAAAAGCTAGACCCAACTCTCAACACAAGTCCCCCAATTATTTTTGCATAAAATAATCAAGATCCAACTTTAATGATAATCAATCATATTTTAATGGTTTCTTGAGGGTCCAAAGTTGGAACTTGCCAAGATGAGTGGAGGGTTGGGCACATGGTTCAACTTTGTTGCCATGCAATTGTTTTTAGCTACTGGGGAGGCAGGGCAACTAGGCAAGTGACTATACAACACATCACAAACATGGTTGCAACCAAGGCAAACCACCATGCAAAATGCAATAAAAACGTAGCCTGCATTTTACCCCAATGCAATAAACACATTGCCCATATTTTATACAACAGTAAAAAATATTTTGTACCAAAATGCTCTACTATCGCATTCAATTTTTTTTAAACCTTTTTTATTGTTGTTGTCCAGTTCCTTCAAGGGTCACCACTGGACTATGGAAGTCCCGACCGTGTGCTTAGCCATTGGGACTTGCTAACATGAGTGGGACTTGGGACCCATGTGAACTTGGCCCTAAGTATCAGGTAAAGTCGGGAATATTATCGATCCCTGAAAGTATTCTTGAGAATATTCTTTGAAACTTCTAGAGGGGCTGCTTTCTCCTTTTACTTTCCCCAACCATGGGGACCTATAAATCGTATTGCCGAGATGACTTGACACACACTCCATCTTTGCAACCAATAGATCGAGAAGATTGCGAGTATAAATCTTGTTGCGGAGAAGAGTTCATACTCACTTCATTCTTGCAAGTTCGCTCCTTCTTGCGACATCAGTGGAGGGTGAAAGCGACAAAAAGCATACCACCTTACTACTTGCTACCCTCCACGGAAATTAGATTCGCTTTGCATCAATTTGCAAGGTTGTGAGAACTGTGAAATCATGGACGCATATGATACTAAGGAGCTCTTGAAGTTGATTGAGAACCTTGAGAACCTTGAGAACTTGGACGATGATGCAAAGAGATTGTCGCTGGCCGTGGAGGCTATGCATCAATCGCAGCTTCTCAAAGTCAAAGATACTCAACTCTCCGATGAACTCGTGGCCGTTAGCATCGCCATTTGCGCATTGTCGAAAAAAAACGATGCAAAAGCAATGAAGGCGCCTCTCGAGTTCTCGAATGTGAAGGACATGCCAAAGCGAAGCTTACGCATGCGAACATCCAAATGGCTCAAGAAACTCGTGATCAAGCCCAGGATGGCGATCCGACGAGCTTAATGAAGGCGCCGCTCGAGTTCTCGAATGTGAAGGACATGCCAAAGCAAAGCTTACGCATGCGAACATCCAAATGGCTCAAGAATCTCGTGATCAAGCCCAAGATGGCGATCCGACGAGCTTAATGAAGGCGCCGCTCGAGTTCTCGAATGTGAAGGACATGCCAAAGCAAAGCTTATGCATGCGAACATCCAAATGGCTCAAGAATGTCGTGATCAAGCCCAAGATGGCGATCCGACGAGCTTAATTACTGCTACAATACAGGGACGCCAAGTACAAGCGATTCTCTAAACTAGGCGTCACCTTGTTTTCTAGCCTATGAGACAATTTTCTCATGAACAAATTTTCTGTTCCCCTGCATCAAATGAGGGGCCACTGATTGTAAATATCACGTGCCAATTGGTACAAGTTTCAAAGTATTCAATGCTTTGGTGACTCTGACAAAGTGTGCCAATGTGGTCAGTTCAACTGTGCAAAGTATTGTGCTTAAAATTGTAGCTTTTGCTTAATTACAAGGAGACTCGTAAGTCAGTCCTTAAAAGTCGAACTGACCATGTCACAATGATTCTACACAGAAAAATGTCACAATTGTATCCTGTGTTGTTACACCATATCTATCCACTTTTGGGGGAGATATATTCCAATTCTCCACATTGAATAATACACACTTTGATCGAAAGACACACAACATGAACTTTGAAGTGATTGTAACTTCATGAAATGAGCGACCTTCTCTCATCAGCCGTAGCACCGAATGGGGTCGTTGCACATCTTGGCAGCAGATTGCTTGCGGCCACTCACACCCTTCTCAAGGTACTGCTGGTGGTAATCCTCAGCCAAGTAGTAAGTGGTCGCTGGAAGGATCTCGGTCATGATTGGCTTTCCGAGCCGCGCCTCTTCCTCTTTCATTGAAGCAATTGCCTCCTCTTTCTGCTCCTCAGTATGGTAATAGATGCCAGAGCGGTACTGTGAACCCACATCATTACCCTGCAATTCATAACATGTACGCATGTGAGCAGTGAAGTCAAATCATGAGATGTTATTTATCTCCAATACCGGCAACCCCTGCATCATATATATATGATACCACCGATTATTATTATTATTATTATTATTATTATTATTATTATTATTATTATTGTAGATTGCAGTAATCTATGCTTATCCGATTAAGGAGTGTAGTACAGTAGTTACCTTTCTGTTCATTGCCAAGTATAATATACTTGAGAGATGGAAGGAGGTTAGTTGTGTGTCTACATATTAGAGAGAAACCTTATTCAAAAGGACTTCTCCTGTGCACAAATTGTGTAATTTTGAGTTTGCACTGGAGCCATGGGGCTGGGTATCCTTTTGTCTTTCTTTTTTTCCTTCTTTCCTGTTGCCAAATATTTTGGGCATGGAAGAGGGGTGCTAATGTAGACGTGCCTAATTCAGTCACATATCTTGATCAGACACCTATATTTAAGTGGTATGTGGTTTGGTGACACCCCAAGAATGTATACCAGAAAGACATGTGTTTAGAAGCGATTGGACTATGTGCTAAAATGATAACCATTCTAGGCTCAATAGTCAACATTATTGGGGATACCTGAATGACCAACTATTCGCAAGAGAATCTTCACTTTGACGATGAACAAGATATTCATGTGAAAGGGCTCCGAAAATCATAATGAAAGTAGCTACTGCCTCAATTTGAATGTGCTAACCATCTCGTACGAACTGTGTGCTGCATATCCTACAAGAAGTGGGCTACTCCGGAAATATAACCATGTGATTCCCATCTACCCATAGTGCTAATGAATCAAGTTTCGAAAGAATGAATGTTCGAAGATGAAGATTGCATATCTAGGGTTAGGAGGAGGGAGAAATAGGGGGAATATGAAGAGAGGAAGGGAGAGAGTATAGTGCCTGGCGGTTCTTTTGGGTGGGGTCATGTTTCTTCCAGAAGACATCGAGAAGCGCCTTGTATGAAGTTTCGGCCGGGTTGAATTCCACCTGCACAGCTTCCACATGGCCTGTCTGCCCACTGCACACCTCCCTGTAGGTGGGGTTCTTAGTCTTGCCCTGAGTATACCCCACACTCGTCTGCGGACCAATCAACCAGCCAACCAACGCTCGAGGGTTTAATGAAACACACAATCTCAAGAGGAAAAACCAACAACTCACAAATTTAAAACTCCTCGGAATACGCCAGATGCATCACCAACCAACGAACTAAGAAGCCTCTTGTGCATGTCGCTTGCTCAACCACTGAACGCGAAGTCTTGGCTATGGTCTATGCCCTTCATAAGTTCAGACATCACTTATTGGGTAATGATACATTCGTCTTCTATGTGGATCATATGGTTTTGGATCATTTAGTCAATAAACCACAGGTTTCCGGTAGACTACCCAGGTGGCTATTGATGTTTCTCGAATATGATTTCACAATCATCTACAAACCCAGTAAGAGCCATATGATAGTTGATTGCCTCACAAGGTTATCTCAATCAGAACCGCCTACTGGGGTACTGGATCAGACAACCGACGTAAAACTTGCTAAGCCTCATGAGCGCTCGCCCTAGACAAAAGAAATTATACGACCAAGGGCTGGGATTAAACATGCTGTGATTCTAAAAAACCGATAGCTCAAGCCTTAGTGCCGCGACAAGGACCTCATGAAAGATGGCATCTATATTTTATTTGGACAAGGGTGAGGGAGCATGACGCTTAGCAATGTTATGATGCCAGATACATCACCAACCCACAAATTTATAACCTCTCGGGATGTGTCTCCACAAGAAACATTAACAACCCACAACTTATAAATTCTCGAAATGTATCTCCACAGGCACATCATCAACCCACAAATTTGAACCTCTCCGAATGTGTCCCCACAAGAAACATCATCAACCCATATATTTAAACCCTCTCGGAAACATTAACCCACAAATGAAGACCTGACAGAAACTTGAACAAACCACAAATCGAAACCTCTCGGAGTGTGTATCCACAAAAACATCAGCAACCCATAAATTAAAACCTCTCGGAATGTGTCTCCACAGAACCATCAACAACCCAAAAATTAAAGTCTGTCAGAATGTGTCTTCACAAGAAACATCATGAACCCACAAACTAAAACCTCTCGGAATGTGTCTCCACAGAAACATGAACCCTCATATGAAAACCTCACAAAAATATCAACAACCCACAAATTCAAAACCTCTCGGAGTGTGGCTCCACAAAAACATCAACAACCCATAATTAAAACCTCTCGGAATGTGTCTCCACAAGTGACATCAACCCACGAACCGTCACCTTTCGACATGTGTCTCCACACAAACATCAACAGCCAACAAATTTAAAAACCTCTCGGTATGTGCCTCCACCAACTAGTGGTTCAAAAACTTTGAGGCCACACGATCCTCCGGCGCCGGATCCAAGGACAAATAAGCAAGACGTGCACAGCAATTTGAAGAATCTCCAAACAGAAAGAGATGAAACACTGATTACTAACTGACCTTGGTGACTCCAGGGACTCGTTGAAACGCCAATTCGACACTCCAGAAACATCCTGCCGCAAACGTCGCCTGCTGCGCCATCGCCTCCAACAAACAATCCCTTCCGCTGTCCGCCGCTGCTTCTAAAACTCGAATCGATGACACCAAACCTATTAGCAAGCACAAAAGCACGTGAAAATGCTTGCAATTGAGGAATGGGGGCAATTTGAGGAGGAGGTAGGTGCGCATTGTTTTGTTATATCATGTTTTGGTAGCCAAGGTGGAAGATTGCCGCGTGGGGGACGCGAAGGTGAGGGCGAAGGAAGGCCCACGCTGCTTTAGAGTCGCCTTTTTCCTCATGGGCCTTTCACACAAGTCAACACACTTCTTTCAATTAGTGCATGTGTGAACACACTAATTTTGGAGAATCCATATTTAAAAATAATGATAATGTGGTCCACATTGATTCGAAGTCAATATTAATTCCAATGCCAAGGGGCCACTTCAAACACAAACCAAGGGTTGTGATCATGTAATTGTGAGGACTCATCCAAAGGCCATACCACTGACATGGTTTGCAAGAATTTGAGTCAACCTATCTCTTGGAGGTGGGCCTGACGCAAATTCCAGCAGATCATAAAACATAAGTTATAATATGCCATATAGGAATCCATGTAGACTTGTCATTCATGATAATCTCTTTGGGCCCTTAGGCCTTCACCTTCTAATGTGAAGTGGACTTGGACGGTCTCACCTTTTTCAACTAATGAGAGATCTTAGAATGCAATAGTCACATGACATCAATCTCGTGTGTGAAGTAGTCCTAAGGTAAGGTAGATGAGTCTTACATGGTTACTTTTTCCAACTAGCGGCCCACTTCTCCTAGGATACTACGACAAGATGATTAGGAACTCCAAATGGAGGCCGTAAGTCACTTTCCTCATAGTTTTTAGAGATTACATGAATATCTTATTCATTATCACAGTGAAGATCCTTGTGCTCATTATTTGGTCATATAGGTTCCCTCCATTTATGTTGAATACTGAACTTAGAATGGTTGTCATGTTTCCCGGCCGGGGATTCGTGGCACTCAAGTAAAATCATCCATGCGGATGAAAAAACACAAGAATCATCTAAATGACTATTTTTAGACAATTTGATTCCGGAAATAGAGTCAAAGGCCCCGAATTATTCTAGTGATGTCACATTCGAATGAATCGGCCCTCAACCCCATAGGGGGGCTTTTTTTATTGGAGCCACTTCATCCACGATATCTTGGATGGATGTTCCTTAGTGAGTGCCATGAATCCCCATAGGGGGGTGGACTCTTCATACCACGTACGAACTAATGTAATGTGTATTTTGTACATGCAGTGAAAGTTGTTATTACATTAAATTGAAAAGCTTAGTGTAAATACATGAATCCATTTTCTAGCCTATCCGTTCATTCGCATAAATTTTATATTTCTCTAAAAAATCTTGTGTATAAAGGGATTTGTTTTCATAGCTATGAAAAGTCATTTAGGTATCCAATGAAAAGTCCACCCCTCGAGTTATGTGTTTGAGCACGTGGTCCAATCTTGAGAGGAGAACACTCTAGAATGCATTTGGGGGACTACATGTTGCTAGGTTTTTTAAGGAAGCTATTTACTTAGGGTGCTTGGTTTGCAGTTACCCTTTATTTACTTAATTTTTTTACAATGCTCTAACTTCTTATACCCTCCATTTAATTATACTTGCTAGGGTGCAAATTAGTATATTGTATATAGCCGCAAAACCCAGCTGCACATAGAGAGAGAGAGAGAGAGAGAGAGAGAGAGAGAGAGAGAGAGAGAGAGAGAGAGATGAAGTGGAGTCCCAATGACTTTTCATCCACCCATTCGAATAAAACTCTTACATGTTCTCATCCATTTTCTTCCATACACACAGGAGCAACATGCACTACAAATCAATCATATAGGATCCTTATTTTTGAGCCCCTATTTACTTGTAAAATTGTCCCATATTCTCCCCCACCGTACATTATTTATGCTGTGATTTTGCTATATATGTGTGTGTGTGAGACACTAACTTACTTCTAAAAAATTTAATTAAAATCCAACGAAGTAAATCATCCCTAATCCATTTCACTTGTAAGTATTAAATATTTGGAAGTGATCTCCCCATGAGCCCAATCTATTTTAAACACATGTGTTTTTGGTATCCATTCTTAGAGCCATGCCCAAACCAAATACCACTTAAATATGAGTGTCTGATTAAGATAAGTAACCAAATAAGGATTGTCTACTTTAGTGTGTGAGAACACAGTATTTTTATTTAAAAATCACATTTTTAAAAATAAGTGTGGTCCACATTGATTTGAAGTCAACATCAATTGCAATGCCAAGGTAGATGGTGCTAAAATTGCCACTTTTAGCACTAAGCATATAAGTTGATATTGCTTTGAGTCTTAGATGATTATTGCTACTAGCAGTTGACATTAGATACCAACACACCAAAGTATGTATGTTTGAACTTCATGTGCAAAATTATAAGCCTAGTTCGAGGCTTTCTTGGTTGATGATTTAAATTCAACACGGGAGCCTAATGTGAAGGTGGTGGACTTTCTCAGAATCAATATGTGCTTGTTGTGCAAGATCTAGGGTAGTGATGATTTTGGGTGGGTTGTTGGTTTTGAATCCATCTACGTTAAGTGGGAATAAAAATGGACACTTTTAGCTTTGCATACACTTCTTTTAGGATATTATACAAGCAATTAGTAAGAGATGGTTACCAAATCAAATTCAAAGTTATAGCCATTTTCTTCATTATTTTCGGAGCTTATGCAAAAATCTTGATCATTATCAATGTGAAGATTTTATTTATTTTATTATCATATAGGTCTACCCAATTATAACATTCTTGATTTTTGAGTGACTTCTTAACCTAAAATAGTTAACAAAATTTGAGCATGAAATAGTTCAATCTTATTTGAATACATCTTTTCTTATTTCCATTCTTAGATCCACACCTTTGAGCCACACACCACTGGAATATAGGAGTTCAATTAAGATAATTCATCAAATCACCTTAATTCCCGCTTACTTCAAACATGAACAATCACACCATTATCTCAATTGGTGCATACCAACTACACCATAATTTTAAAATATCCACAATTTTTGAAATTAATGAGGTCCACATTAATTTCAAGTCAACATAAAAGTGTGTGGCACTTAAATAGTGTGATGTCACATATTTGTTGACTTTTGAGGATATATTCCATTTTGAAGAAGATTCTAGCATTGGGTGACAACAAGGAAGTTTCTACGTCATTCATGAGATACTTTGTGTTGTTGAGGTATTGGTGGCATTATGAGGTATGATAACCACATCCAAATAGAGTGCCAATAATTATAGTGGACCACATTAATTTGAGTGCAATTCAATAGACTTTGAGGTGGAGAAAACAATCCGGCCGCTTGATGATAGCAAACATAGCAACCCTCACCTTAGATATTCCATCCACCATGGTGCTACAGTGCCAATGCACACTTTTAAGTTGGGCACATGGCTTGGGCTTTCACATCATGGGCATGTCTTGGAGGAAGTGGGTTGTAATAGTAAAAAAATAAGAATGTGAATGTAACAATAAGAATGTGTGGTTAAAAATCTTTAAAAAGAATTATCATTGGATAAAACATAGCCAATGTGTTTATTGCATTGGGACAAAACACATGTTGCATTTTTACTGTAGTTTGTAGCCTGTGTGGTGGCATGCCTTGGATGCAACATGGATTTTAGCCTTCCAAACAGCTATATGTAGCTAAAGCGGCCCATTTCGGGTTGTGTGCCCAAGCCTTCTACCTTAAACCCTAATATTATTTGAGACCACATTGTGGTCTCAAGCTCGGGGGTACTGCATCATTTACGGTATCTAGTGTCATGTACATTATTTGCAAAGGGCCTAAACTAAATGCCTAGAGGTCTCAAAGTGTCATGTTTGCTAATTATTAACATGATACTATTCATCAACAAACTTTACTTTTTAAAGTGAAAAAATATTTACATTATGACATTTAGTGTAACATATTGAATATTTTTGCATTTTAGGTTGCAAGGGGGAAGGTATTCTTGAGCATACTAATAGCAAGTGTCATGTACTTATATTTTAGTATGCAAGAAGAAGATATTCTTGACCATTATGTAACATAGGCATACACCTCATAACACTATTGAACAAAGATATGAACAAGCGTAGTTGAACGCCAAATGTCACGAGGTGAACTTTTTGATCATTAGTGTGACGTAGCATACGCCTCAAAATAGGGTAAGACACTATTACGCATGTGACACTGAATACCATAAACAACGTACCCCCTTAGCACACATTAGGAGTCCCTTTTGAGAAGAGAATAATTTTTGGGGGGTAGCATGCAAGATTTATGTCATGATGATGTCATGAAAAGTGGATTTGGGTTCACCATACTATTCATGATTCTCTGTTGAGCTCATGGTGAACCTCCCAACCAATGAACAATTTTCCCAATGAAAACTATATTCATTCATGAAAACTATTGACTTTCAATCCTCACATGGTGTTTATCTCCAAAAAAGAGTTGTTGGGAATATTTTTCTTATTCACACAAAAATGACATAAATTAAATTTGAAAGTAAGTCAATCTTAATCTTCAAAGCATAGAATTTGAATAATTCATAAGAAATGAAAATTGTAACATTCTTGTTATGTGTATCATCAAAGGTACACATGATAATTTTTTTTTATAGAAACAAAATATCATGAACAATTTTCTAATTTCATCAACAAATGTTGCTCTCACTACATACACAAGATTATTTTCTTCTTTGCAATATACTATATGTCATTAGTAAGTCATCATAAGATGAACACATTCATAGGACATCAAGACAAACTAGTGTCATGTCCATCTTGTGCAGTTTTTCAGAAGTTTTTGCTTTGAAATGCTTATTTGAAGCTCATGACCTTGTATGAAAGGTCCAAGTGTATGGATGCGTTCTTTAACTTTGTGTCAATAATTTCGATTCATGGATGTTTCATAAAGCAAGCTTACAAATCTCCATTCATAATCGATCCTGAAAACACACAAAGCCTTGGAGATTATAGGGTTAATGTCCTTTGATGATTCTCAACACCGATCTCGTTGTTCGGTCAAGATCATTTTATCTTGGAGAAAACATTCCTTACAAATGCACCAAAAGGAATAACTCATAACTTTAGGATTAGAGCAGATTCTTTCTTTTTGGTCACTATCATTCTTGTGCATCATGTGCATCAAAACTAGGATTTAAGTATATTTGGATATTATGCATGAATTTTGGATGGTGCCAACTTACAATGTGACAATCACTAGATTGCAAAACTACACAAATATGATGGTTGATGAACATGGAATATAAACATTTGAAATTGTGGTTGTCGTGTTGTTGTTGTTGTTGTTGTTGTTGTTGTTGTTGTTGTTGTTGTTGTTGTTTGATGTTTTGGTCCCCACAATTGTACATCCCTTATTATTTTTGGACAAGTAGTTTGTCCAAATATACTTAAATGTCAGTTTCATCTCCCCCCATTTGCTCCACGTGGTTGATTTTGTGACTCGGAGGTGACTTGTTGCCTAGAAACAAACAAACTAGTTGCATAGACTATAGTGGTAGCATTAGCATAACAATGGAAGTTAAAGATGGGTCACTTGGGTGGTAATCAATGTTGGAGTGGAATAAAAAAAAGTTGAGATGCCAATTGGCTCCAATTGGGGTCATGGTATGGCATCTTTTTTGGGGAATTTAACATCGGATATATTCATGGTAGAAAGAATAGTCCAAAGAATATAAAACCTTAGCATTCATTAATAAAGTTGTTGAAGACTTTTCATCCCCTGGATGTAACTCATAAGCATCTAAATCTACTATGTATGTCATAGAAGCAAATATAATTATTGTTTCTAAACCGAGCATCAAATGATCCGTAAGATCGTAAGTTCACTTATTGTTGGTTTATGTTGATACCATCATAAACATTCTATGCTTGATCCTAGAACTTGCAACCCTTAGGACTTTGAACAACTGCGATCCCTAAATGTTTGATCCAAATTATTGCACACATCGGAGGTTTACTAATGATATGAAAACGATTGAGAGAAACCCCACCTAGGAATCAACACCTTTGCAATTTCGATGCCGCCCATGATCTAACGAAGGCATCAACCACCTGCAACCCCACATCCACCACAAAGAAGCACCAACCATTCCTCTTGCAACCCTAAGCAAGAAGTGGATTCGTTCTCAGCTCAACTACCACTTCCAAAATCCTAATATTGCCTCTTCCATACATACATGGATGAGATAAGGAAATGAGAAAATTATTCATCCTAGTTCAATCCAATATTAAATACTTATCCCATAAAGTCTAGTGACCCCATACAAATATAAATGTTATATATTTTCTAGAGGTCCTCCATACATGTACTGTGCATAACTACGAGTTATACTTTGTATAGCATATGTATACGTAGTACAGAAAAGTTCAAATTAATACCCCTTTTGCGCACTCACATATACTCATAAATGTTATGAAAGGTGCACCCCCTGGGATGGCTGCTAAGCAATTGACATGTGATGACCCACCCAAATACATGTCCATCCATCTATCTATCTATCTATCTATCTATCTACACAACTTGCCTTCCTAGAATCAATTGCATATTACCCAATTTGTAATTCACATGCACATGTGCCATGTGCATGTCTCCGTACAACACAAACCAAATGAGTTTTGACAGAAATTGTGATCATTTTGATAGGTCCTAAGGTACCGTACTCGGCCGTCAAGGTCAACATCTCATGCCGAATAATTAATTAAAGTGGAGAAAGTGGGTCAGGCATGGTAAAAATAAATTAATAAAAATTTCAACAATTTCAAAAAATATTTGTAAAAGATTCAACACTTTAATACAAGGCTAGTTCACAACAATGAAAGATTTCTTTATTTTTCACCCTTTTGTGGCGGCCTTGGTGTGTTTAACCTAATTGAATGCCCTAATCTCAATTAGTGGTCCTTTGTATGTGTTACTTTTGGATCCTAAAACGCCACTGCAACCTCTGGGTTTGCCATGATTTTGGCCACAAGCTCTTTAGGGGTTAATTCAATTTTCTCTGCAAACAATAGAAAATTTGGCCTCATAATGTCCGGTTAATTTTTTTTTTTTGCACGAACTAGTTATGATGCTACGGTATGCAATATTTTGGGATTTTACTACATGAAGTTGGCTCAATTTTGTAATATTCGGCATGCTCTTCAATGAATAACTTTTCTTTTCAACTCTCTTCTCCAATAATTTCCGATTTTTTTCAACTTCTATTTTTTTATTTAATTTTTGCCGACCCTGACGGCCGGGTACGGTATGTGGGTGTTATTTTTTCTTATGTTCTCCAACTTCTATTGATTAGATTTTTTCACAACAAAATCTATGACGAAACATACGCAAAAACTAGAGTGAAATTCATACCTCCCCTGATTTAGTTATCGTTATCGGAATTGCATGTTTGTTGATTCCTTAACTGGATATATAGGCCCTCCCAATTGAGTTCATTATTGAGTGTGGAGTAGTTATTAATATTTAAAGAAGTAGTCCAATTTCTTTTAGAAATGCGTCTTTATGATGTTCGCTCTTTGATCCTCATTGAACCACATACCCATCAAATGTAGGAAGAAAACGGGCCACTTAAGACCCATCTACCTTACTTATATGACCGTAATTCATACGCATAGGCACCATGTGCATGTCTCCATGCTGCGATCATAAGGACATATATGACCGTGTGGCAAAATGGGCTAAAGTGGAAAAGCCACCTGTTCGCTCCCTATTGGGTGGTAGCCTAATCCTTCCATTGGATATGCTGGGGAGTCTGAAATGTACGCTCCTGGTAGATGTAGCAGCAGGGGATTGTGGAAGGATAAGGGATACAGTAGCTAGGCTCGCCACTCACAGTCAACACTCTGCCTCCAGTCCACAGCTCCTTGTGTTGGAGAAACTTAGGCTCACGCCCCCTGGGTAAGGATTTTTTGCATACATGAATTGAACTGCCTTGATTTCCATGCATGTCTTGCTGATTGGCTCCACCAGCATTGCTCAGGAAACAAATCCTTTCAATTTGCTGCTGCAATCGGTGTGAAGGTGGGATGGCTCACAGCAAGGGGAGTAAGGATAGGTTAAGCGAAAGCACATGTGTTGAGTTCTTTTGAATTGTCCGACATGCCATGGATGTGTCTCCCCTTTGTTGGGTCCATCTTCGTTGTGAGCAAAGGGTTTTCTGCTTTAGAGAACATAGGGGAGGTTGTGAATTCTGAACCTCTTCCGTAGTTGTTTGGGCTGCCTTGCAATTTACGTATGCCTCATTAGTTTGGTTCATCGGCATTGTGAGGAAGAAGCACTAATGTTGAGGAAATTTAGGCTCTTGAAACACCCTTTGGCAAAGCTTGTCATACTTGAACTGCTTTGCATTCCATTTATGTCCTGCTGATTGGGTCCATCAGAATTGCTCAGGAAAATGATCCTGCTGAAATTGGTCTGAAGGTATGAGAGCAAGGGGAGGGTGAGTTAAGCATATGTTTTAGTTTTTTTGAATTGTCTGACATGTCATGCATGTGTCTCTCCCTTGTTGGGTCCGTCTTCATTGTGAGCAAAGGGGTCGATTCACTAGAGAACATAGGGGAGGTTGTGAATTCTGAATCTTTCTCGCAATTGTTTGAGTTGCCTTGTATTTTATGTACGTATCATTAGTTGGGTCCATTGGCATCATGAGGAAAAAGCTCACAATTGCTTCGAATCCGTTTTCAATTCTAAAACCTTGGGGATAGTGGCGAGAATTGGAGGGTTTTGTTGGGCTCTTGATCTTTGAATCTGATTGTGCAATTTGGGGTTATTGCGATTTTGGTTCTTGGCAGAAGAATCGTGGCTTGAAGGGGAGATAGGGATCCCTTGAGACTTGGAAGTCGCTAATATGTGGATTTGTGGCAGTTTGGGCAGAGAGGGAGGAAGCTATGGCGTCAGTTTCGACAACACGCGCCTTGTGCCCTTCTGCATTGGCACTCTCTTCCTCTTCCTCAAGACAGGGTGCATTGCCTTCCTCACTGTCTGGGAATGCATTCCCCCGGCCTTCATCAGGTGCAGCCAAGGTATGTAATGCCAGCCCATGCATGTCATAGACATCCTATGTTGCATACATTCTATATTAAGGCTGACAAATGTTACAAAGCTTTCATGTTACACCATATGATGTTACAAACATCAATGGTTGCCATTCATCATCGTCTCTTGCCATTGTGCAAGGCACCCAACTGAAGAAAGGGATCGAGGTGTCAGAGTTGTGCTCTCAATTTCCTCTAATGAAAACTATAATGCAAGATTTTCTTTAATCTGCATCATGCTTAATTTTGGGTGGGAAGAATTCTGGCTGACTCATCATCATGTCAGCCTTGCGTACTCCGGGTGATGGGTTTGGTAGTTTTCTTCTCACACCATATGTTGTGTTATTTGCAATGGACACTTCTCAGAAGAAATTCGATCTCAGCTCAAGGAAATTGTATTACGATGTTCCCAGTTGATTTCTTGCATGATATTCCTGGGATTGCTATGAAACCATTAAGCCTATAGGATGATATATCACTGCATAGGACTAGTTTTGATTAGAACCTGGATTCCTATGAATTTTAACTGATGATATCAGTCTTGCTTCTCTGGGTGATGGGTTAGGGGTGCATTTCTTCTCACACCAGATATTTCCCAATGTGTGCAATTACAAATGGACATTTTCATGAAGAAAATCAACCTCAGCTCAAAGCAATTGCATATTTTTGTTCCAGTTGATTTGTTGCATGATCTTCCTGGAGGCCTATATACCATGATATACCACTGTATAGAACGAGTTCTGATTAGGACCTGGATTCCTGTTTTTCACTTGATTTAAAATCCCAGGATTAAAAGATAAGATCCTCTGATCACTTGCTGTGTACTTGACTAGGCTGGAGTCAGGTGCCAAGCCAGCGAATCTGACGAAGTCGCATTGAACCGCCGGGAGATTGTTGTTGGTCTCTCAGCATCAGTATTGGCAGTGAGTCATTTCAGTCTTTGGTTTTGAAACCATGTTCTATGTAGTAGAATGATTTTGAATGCTGTTGGGTGTACTGGAGGAGGCAATTAGGTCATGGATTATGCTTGAGACAGTAACACATGTTGATGTGATGTAATTTGTTACCTTCCTCAAGAGCAATTGTTGTGAAAACTTGAGTTCTAATTGTGGATTTTCTTACTGTCTAACTCATTGACCTGTGCTGGTAAATTATCTCAGGCTGGAGTCTTGACCTTGAGCCCTGCCACACAAGAAGCACAGGCAGCTGATTTAATTCAAAGGTCACAGCGTGCAGCGTTCCTGTGTATGTCGCTCTTATGAGCCTTTCTTTCTTCATTACTTCTGTCCACTTGATTGATCAAATCCTAAGCTCACATCACATGCAGTGTGTGCGTCAGAAACTTGTGCATTCGAGTGTTATGGTCAGAATAATAGGTATTACTCATTTGGTGAGTAGTCTTCGTTTTCACTGTCTAACGTGTATGTGCTGTGTGGTGTCTATGCAGCAAGTCTGAAGGACAAGCTCCGAGACGAGATTAAGGTACTTTTCTTCAACAGTTATTGACTTGTATATGTTCTCTGCTATGTGTGGTTCACCTTTCTACATATGCTCAATAATCCTTTGTGCCCAGTTAATTTAGGAATTTACTTATTTGCAAACGAAATTTCTAGAAAATTTAGGAAAAATTTAGCAAATGAAGAAGTAGCACATTGTCTCATCCAGTAATTTTTATAAATACAGATTATATTCAAATTTTTTTCCTTATTGGTATACTGCCGGCCTCTGATCTCATGTGTATGCTCGATGGTGCCGTGGATGCTGTAGGCACAACCTGAGCTGGTCCCAGGATTACTTCGGCTGGCGCTCAATGATGCCATGACCTACGATAAGGTTGTGAGTCTTCAAAAGATTAGTTTTTTCATTCATTAGTATTTATTGGCATGTAGCATGTCTCAATATAACCGCAATATAGCATTGTCTTATTCATCCTTTGATATGGTTGTTCGAATGTAGTCCAAAGGCTTAGGAGGATAGATATGGTATACGAACACATTTTGAAGGCATTGTGTGTGTTTCACATCTCTTCTTAGGCGTCCAAGACTGGTGGTGCAAATGGCTCTGTGCGGTACATATCTAACCATTTCGTTATGACATGTAAAAATGCAAGTGACCAGCGGTTAATGTGGAATCAGCATTGATACGAACCCTTAACGGTTTAATATCTTTCCAGCGCTAACTCAACATTTAGCCAAATGATTCCTTCAACATTGATTCAACTCATAAATTAAACTTTCAGGTCTTGCTTGAATGTTAGAATATAGAAACAAAAGATCAAAATTGCAACCTTATTTTTGGTCAGAGTTGATTCAATGTTGTAGTTTGGTGTGATTCAGTCAATGTGAAATCGGTGTTGATATATGCATTTAGAGGTTTTGTGATGGGGGTGCTACCTTGACTTACAAAAGAAATTAGCGAGTTCCGACTGCCTTGCTGGTATTATTAGCATTCTGCACCTAGGCCTGACTTTGGTGGGGTGCAGTGCAGAGCTTACTAGGCCAGAGAATCAGGGGCTCGAAAAGGCCATTAGTTTCTTGGAAGATCTGAAGAAGAGGACCGATGAGGGGGCCAAAGGAGGCCCCATCTCATGGGCAGATCTTATCCATGTTGCAGGTATGTATATGTTGCAGATCTTATCCAGCACAGCTAGGCCCTCTTTAGGGCCAGTTCACACATGGTCCCAAGCCCTAAGTCCCAAGTCACTTGAGGTCAATCTGTGCATCTCAGCTGCAGAGAGCATGGAAGTTGGGACTTATCGCTTCACATGGGTCCCAAGTCCTAAGTCCCAAGTATGACATGGATCCCTACATGGCAACACTTTCTGGACATGAGGCTTGGGAGTTGTGTTGAGAGTTGGATCGAACAAAAAAGCTAGACCCAACTCTTAACACAAGTCCTGAGAATTTTTACATAAAATAATCAAGATCCGACTTTAATGAATATAAGCCATACTTTAATGGTTTCTTGAGGGTTGGGACTTGGGACTTGGGACCCCATGTGAATTGGCCCTTTAGACTAGAGAGTTTGAGAGGTTGAAGAAAGGAGCCTTCTCATTGGCGGAGAAGAGCCTATTACGCATACTTGTTTGCTGAATTCTTTGCTCTAACTCCAAGCATCAAACTGCTAGAAATTGCAAGTTCGAGCTCTGAACTCGAGCTCTAGCGTAAATGGGGCCTTAGGTGTTCTTGCCCTTGATGGTTCTTCTGCTGTTATTGTCACCCAATTTCAGAGGGAGGACAATGGTATGGGCATTGTGAAGGAACAGATTACTTATCCATTTTTGTGTGTTGGTCACTGCATTTGAAACTGAGATTTGATTGTGCTGGGTATGATGAATAGCACAATCTGCTGTGAAGAGGACATTCCTCCAGGCTGCTGCTCGCAAGTGTGGTGGTGACGAAAAGAGAGGAGATCAACTCTACACTGCATATGGTTCCAATGGCCAGGTTAGTTTTCATCAACACTGTTGGGATCTCTGTATCTCTTTTTACTGATTGGCGCAGCTATCAATTACGTAACGGATGCAACGAGACCTGCCACAGGTTGTAGTGGGCGCCTAACCTACTAAAATTGATGGCAGGACGATGTGTGTCTACCAGACATAGTGGTCAGCCATGATAGGATCATCAATTACATATTCAAATGTGCCTCCTTGTATCCAACCAAGATTAGACACGTCAGCAAAAATTACATGGCCTTACCACTACTGTAGTCTGTTGTATAGAGGCAGGGACAATTTATTGGGGACTGAGGTAATGAACTAGGTTATAGATGCGAGGAGACCTGCCACATGCTGTAGGAGTCGGCCAACCTACTACAACCAAATCGTAGGGTGACGTGTGTCTATTATTGGACATAATGGTCATGCCATGATAGGGTCCTCAATTACATGTGATAATGCGATTCCTCGTATTCAATCAAGAATAGACTTGTTAGCAAAATCACTAAATGTTAATTGTAAAGATATTTTCACTTAAAAAAATTGCTTATGTTCATGAATAGTATCGTACTGGTAATTAGGGACATGACACTTTGAGACCTCTTGGCATCTAGTTTAGGCCCTATGCAAATAGGGTATATGACACTATATACCATAAACAGTGTACCATAGTTCTGATGGATGGAGGGGATGACAGTTAATGGGGGACTGAGGTTGGTGGTTGCTTTCAACAGTGGGGTCAGTTTGACAAGTTACTAGGTCGTGCTGAGGCGTCAGAGGCGGATCCAGAAGGCAGAGTACCAGTGTGGGAGACAGCCTCTACAACAGAAATCAAGGAGAAGTTCGCTCCTTTGGGCTTCAAGCCAAGACAGGTGAATACCGATTATCAGTCGAGTTGTTTGAAGGGAGGTTCACACACAATTACTTGAGTGGTTTGTGGTTATGATTAATTGGGCCCATTTTCAACCACAACTAAGGTTTTTTTCGTTCCTATACAACTACTACTTTTAATTGAAGAGCGGATTTGACCTCTATGATCGTCCCTCCTATTGGTGCTATCCATGGAGTTGAAACAAAAAATTTATGGATTTCAGTGGACAGTTTGTTTAAGAGTGATTACCACCTACACATCCTTCTCTCCCATGCTTTAATCTTGAAGTTCTTTTCTGGTGCCCCATAGTAACTACAAACAAAATAGAGCTCCTGAAAGTAAACTACAACCATCGCAACTACATCAAATAGTCCTATTAGAGTGGGCCACAGTAAATTTTTAGAGCCCATGCTAATTCTCATAATGAGAATAAATGTGGGCCACAATAATTCTCAACCTATGCTAATTTCTAGTAGAAAATTAGCGTGGGCCACATTAATTTTTTTTCTAGAAAATTAATGTGGGTGATTTTTTGTTTTTTTGGTGCTACTTTTGATGTAAGGTTACTATTTTATTTTATGTAAGGTGTTGATTAAAAGTGTCAAGGAGGACTGAGGGGAAGACTCGGGGTCTGGGACTCACATTATATCCACCCAGATCGACTGGACAATCAGAGTGGTCCATGTTAATTATTTCCATGCTAATTTCCCACCTACAGTATTAGGACTAATCAGTGTACTCTCAATTACAGCTTGTATTGTAGTTGGGCAAGGTAGAGAGTAGTTGTGGTTGTGCTGGTCATCAAGACACCTTCTCTCAACTAACCCCACAAAAATAGAACGAAAGAAAGTAAAGTGCAACCATCAACTACTTGAGCCGATTGGCTGCCTTCATTTTTTTGTTTAGAGCACTGCGAGAGTGGTACATTACAACTGGTCTGACATCAACATTGGTTCATACAGATCACTGTTTTATCTGCATTCTTTGGTGACGACCAAGCTGCCACAGAAGCTAAATTTGCAGCGGATCCTGAGTTTGCACCGTGGGTGAAGAAGTACCAAGACAGCAGAGAAACAGTTTCACAAACCGATTACGAGGTAAGGGCAGTTTTCTACACACCTCCATCATCATTCAGCAGAATAAAGGGAAAGTCATCCATTTATCAATTTGCCTAATTCAGCTACTTATTTCAAATGGACACCTAATGTATTCGAGTGGTGTGTGGTTTGGTGTGGCTCCAAGAATGGATACCAAAGAGACACGTGTTAAAAAGATTTGACTGTGTGCTCAAAATATAATAACCATTCTAAACTCAATAGTCAACATAATTGGGGGGACCTATATGATCATTTAACGAGCACAAGAATCATCTTCACTTTGATAATGAATAAGATATTCATATGAGGAAAGTGGCTACGGCCTCAATTATTGAATTGCTCACCATCTTGTACTTGTCGCGAGTTTCATATCCTAGGAGAAGTTGTGTAGTCGGCAAAAGTAACCATTTAAGACTCATCTACCTTAGTCGTAAAGAGAGTTGTGGGGAATTCTGATATGGAGGCATGGATATTGGTGTAACAGGTGGACCTCATCACTGTCTTCACAAAACTCAGTGTCCTCGGCCAAACTATCAACTACGAAGCGTACACATACAAGCCAAAGGCTAATCTGAGGTTCTAGGGGCACTATGTATGTAGGTTTGTGTTTCTTTCAGAGGAAGCGGGAGTCTGTCATCTACAGTCCCTACCATCAATTTGTGTGGTTGCAATGGGATTATATGAGGCTTTTTTTCCTTTCGGTTCGCCAATAAATGCAAGGATCTTGTTGTGTCACTCAGTCATCTATATTCATTGCCTAAGGCTATATTGATTGAGCATTGGGCTGAAGTGTACTTACTGTTTATTCACCCTCAAAAAGGGGACACGAGATTTCTCAGTAGGAAATCTCGATGACAATGTGTTGGTACCAAATGCCACAGGCGAAAGCGAAGCTGCCCTTTGTCTACTGCTTGTCATTCTGCTAAACATTCAGTGCTTCATTATTGATCAGTACATAGCTAATATTGCTTGATGTGTGAGTTGTATATGTTGTAGCTCATGTTCTGGCTATGGCTACGTCGGATGCATGCATATGGAAGAGCTTGCATGGCATCAGGTTGCTATGTACATTACTAGCTTGGACTCTTGCTGGCCCGGCCCGGCCCACTTGTGCATATAATTTAGGAATTGTGAAGGATCCATAGTAATGTCTTCTCATTTTATATTTTTTCTTTTTCCCTCCCTTCCCCCCCTTCTAACCCCAGCTGTGGCCATTTCTCCGGGCTTGTTGCACCTTGTGCACATGACTTACAACTTGATAAGGTTTCAAGACTAATGTAATGTATACACTCACATTGATTGTCAGAAATAGCGAAGCTTACCATAGGCAATGCTATAGCTCGGTGGGTGCACTAAATAAATAAATAAATAACCAACATTGGGCAATCTGATGTGAATTTGAGCCTGTTGGTCCTACCCTGCTCAAGAATCCTCTTGGTGTAGGGTGGGGTTTACTGCCTACCTTGCGGTGGGTGGGCTCTTGGCTTCCTACCTACCTAGCTAGTTTTTTCTGTCAAGTAGAGAGAAGATTTCACAGTGGGAATCGAACCGCCAACCACTCCATGTGGAAATAGATACCTCTCCACTATCACCCGGTAGTTTAGGGTCATCTCGGACTTGGGGGTGCACTACATTTAATTTATTCATACTATGTGCAACAAATGAATATTTTCCATGGTATAAGTAATATGTACATCCTTACAATATTACACATAATTGGTGGATATTCTAGACATATTCTTTAAGTGAATTGACTCGATCCTATTTTCTACTTATCTTTTAATGATTACATGGATCCTTGGTGTTACATTCCATGTGTTTTCTAATATATCCTTATGACTCCCCCCCAACCGAGCCTATAGATTGACCCACATTAAATGCCATTGTGCATGAAAATAGTATGTAACCCTACTTACACTTGTCATGTCCATGTGATATATGCACCTCCTTCCCCTAGGTTGGAGGTCTTTCAAATACACATTATTTTCAATTGAAAATAAAAGTACCTTAAGCCCTACAATGTGGACATGTGATGTTAGATACTATTGGTTGGTGAGTAGTGCACACCCTCAATATTATCCTCAAATTTTTAGTGTACAAATATCAAGTAAATTATATTCCATAGTAAATCACATTTTCTTTTCAGTTCTTCTTGGTTGATCATTTATCCACCCATTTCCAATCAATGAAATGAAATCGATTTTAAAGTCCGGGAAGCCAAAGACTAATGGGAATAGTGTACATTAGGGTGGTTTCCAACCGGCTAATTCCCCATAGCAGCAAAGTGTAGTAGCCTCCGTGAGATAGAGGTCGATGTCAACTTCATGGTGCAATTGAAAGAAAGACTTGAGGCTTCATGATAATACATTCTTAAATAGTGATAGAAACTTATTTCTAATGAAATCAATAATCACTTGGTAGAATTTACAACCAATAACTTACAAGTTTGCACTTGTAAAAATGTGGTAGACAAATAAGGAGAGAGAGGGAACCATTGTATACAAGTGTACCTCTCATCCATTCAATATAAAAAACTTGACTTCTTATAGGTTTGTTGCTGACCCGGGGAGTGCACTTAATGCTAAGACTAGGAATCACGTGAGTGCGTACTTTCGACCCCCCTATGTATGTACTAAAAAATCATTTAAAATTTGTTAAAATAATATGAAGTTGTTAAACACAATCTAAAGTTCTTGTTGTATAAATTTCAAAAAAATACTCACTTGTAAAGATTTTTAAATTGATTTTTGAAGCGAAAAACAACACATTTCAGTTCAAAATTCTATAATTTTTTTAATAAGATTTTAAAAACTTTTGGTCCTGAAATTTACACCAAATGATAGATATATACGTAATGATTTAGCACCTTAAAAATCTTAATTTAAAAACTATTTCAAGGTCAAGTACATAGGGGGGTATGCTATTAAAACGCACTCACGTGTATTCCTAGTCTTAGCATTAAGTGCGCTCCCCGGGGTTGCTGATGCATCTCAAATGACTTTGACTAGACTAATTTGGGGTCCTCTAAGCTAATACTGGTGTCAAATGAATTAAAAATAGTAATTTCCGGGTTGCATACTACTTTAGGGCTTTTATGATGGATGAATGAGTGGTCCACTCGTATACAAAAATTCCCTCTCTCCGACTTATCAAGTTATTAGTCTCACCATTCAACTAATGAATATATGTAGTTTCATTTACTTAAAAAATGGGAATGTGCATGCAACAATAAACAATTAAATTTACATGTGTATGTTAGTCTATCCAATGGCCCCCCCTTGGTCCCCTGTAGCCTATGACCCAAGCCCCTTACATGCTCCATGGCACCACCTAGGCAATCCATAGGCCGTTGCACATGCCCACTTTTCTTTTCTTTTTTGGTTTTGTTTGGAATGATATGAATTGGGATGGGGCAATTGGAACAATGAGGCAACGGCCTCATCACCACCGCCACCATGTCTTTCATTGTATAAGGTAGAGGCAGCTAATTTTGGCCCCTACCTAAATCCGTCCCTTAGGTCACCCTCCCATCCTAATATCTTTATGCAACCTAAATATGTTACATTGTAAGTACGTAGCTCGAGGGTCGGTATTGAGTGTGTTGACTACACTAAAATTGTGTTTAGTGTCACCAATTCTATTTGTCTTGCTCAATACTAATTGTAAACTGCTTGTGTAGTGTCACCAACACTTAATGTATACCTAACACTATTTGTCATTCCTTGTTAAAAAATCTGGGCATTATAGATCTACAATGTTGCAATTAATGTCACTTACTAAGTGGATTTTCATCCAAATTTCAATCATCCATGGCATTATTTAATTACATAAATGGTAGGTGTAGATTGTTTCAATAATTGGCATAAAATTCATTCAAATTTCAACTATTGGAAACCCCACTTTGATATTTCAAAGTTTGTTTCAACAATTGGCATTTGGATGAACTAAAAGTAAGTTGGGATGACAGTAGTTGTGAACTTATTCATAAGAAGTGTCATCAAAAAAGTTACTATAGTGACATAAAATACCATACGATACTATTTACAATATCTAATGTAATGAGGTTGGGCATTGATTGGACATGTAAGTGGCTACTTGGGTAAAACACATGCCAATCATAACATGTAGTTAACTAGATCTAGTGATGCTTAATGCATGAGATGGCAGATAATGCCAAAGTTAGTAAGTGATGTGTTGGCTTGCGGAGGGATTAAGCCATATGGGATCTGATTCATATGGTTAACATGGACAATTTTGGGCCCAAATGCTAGAAACATGAATGGACAGATTGAGGTTGTGGCAAGCCGATTCAAGGGTAGGATGGCTGGGGAAAAGGCTAGGTGTGACGTATTAAGGCAATAAGGAACTTGCTTTGCAGTTAGGTAGTGGCCTAGTCAAGGCCCTCCTATATGATGGCATTGAGAAGCTACTACATGTGATGAAAATCATTGCCTACTACATTCATGTCATAGTGAAAATAAATAAATAAATAAATACAATGTGGTTGCATCTGCTAAGGTATACATGCCACATCTTTTACAATTTGGATGCTTTATATAGGCTAAAGCAACCAAAGGATTGGCTTAAGCACCCTGTACCTTATAGATGTCCAATATTTTCACAGTTGCTACATTGTGCTAAGGTAGAGGTGCCTAATTCGGTTGCTTCTCTTAATCGACACCTGTATTTGGTTGTATGGTGTGGCTCCAAGAATGAATACCAAAAAGACATATGTTTGAAAAAGCTTGGAGTGCGTGTTCAAAATATGATAACCATCCTTGACTCAATAGTCAACATAATTGGGGGTGGATCTATATGACCAATGATGAACACGAAAATCTTCACTTTGAGAATGAATAAGATATTCATATGAGCTCCAAAAAACATGAGAAAAGTGGCTACGGCCTTGATTTAGATTTCATAACCATCTCTCGTAAGTTACTAGGTAATCGCATGTTTCATGTCCTTGGAAAACTGGGCTAGTCCGACAAAAGTAACCTTTGAAGACTCATCTACCTTTTCTTTGTCTTTCCACCAGAGTTTTATACCTGGGAACAGTGTCCGGGGAGATTGCTGGGCATAATCGGTTGAGAATCCTAGTTTTACATGTTGACATCTTTCGGTTTTTCTTTAGGATTGTTGAGGAGCATTCTGTAAATTCTTCTAAATGGACCGGCAACTTTCCTGAAGTCTTGAACTCCAACCAGTTATTTCTCAAACGCAACCGGTTCATCTGTAACTGGCGGTCGGTTCTCTCCGTTGATTGCCTGGGAAGCTGGTGCATTTCGGCAGGGAGAGGAGGGACCCGGAGCTCCATGCCAGCCTTCAAGGCAGCGCAGTAGGGGAGCTACATGTCTACCCTTGCAAATTGCAATGTACACTTTCTCAATGTCCTTACCTGGCCCAACAGACTTGCCAGTGAGCAGATGGGTCTGTAAGTCTCGCACAAACTTGTATAGTGGGTAGCTTCTGCATTGCTCAATTTTGTTTCGGACGGCCGAGAGTCCCTTGGTATCATAAGCTTCCCGAACGGCCAGCACAACTGTGTCCAACCTTGCGCTTAGTGTATCCTCAAACTCATCAATAAGGTGGAAGACAGCGGTGGCCTTCGCCTTGTCGATCTTGCGACTCTGGAGTGCGTGCTCAAGCAACACAAGTTTCAGCTTCTCCATGAGGGGGTTGGTTTTGCTCGATGCGTCGTGGATATATGTGAAGATGGGTTGATGGTCCACCACTTTGAGGAGATCATCTTTGATAGGGTGAAATCCTAACCCTAACCCTGTGAAGATCTTTTCGGCAACTTGATCCACGTTGGTTTTCACTGCCATTTGCATCGTCTCTGCAACATGGCGGAGGTCGATGGCTTGGCAGAGAGCCACTAAGAATGTGGAGCTCATGAGGTTGAGGATGTGAACTGCCTCCTCCGTCTTCCGGGCTGAGATTAATCCCAACGAATTTACAGCCTGGTTATGTTGCTCTGCACTTTGTGCATGTGTGGTGACGGGGTTAGCCAAGTAGTTCAATTCGGAGAGGTACGCGGCCATGGTGATCTCGGCCCCTTTCAAGCCATAGTCGAGACTGGGATTCGCCCCACCGTTGAGGCTGGGTGGCAATCCGTTGTTGCAAGAATCGTTCAGAAGTTCGGAGAATTGAGCGAAAATTAGCTTACCGATCGCGGCGAGGGCGAGACGTACGTGGTCCATGGCGACTCCAATCGGGGTGCCCTGGAAGTTGCCTCCGGAGAGTGCTCTGTCACCAGCAGCATCGATGATTGGGTTGTCCACCATGGAATTTATCTCCCTCTGGATGGAGTGTGTTGCATTCCGGATGGCTTCCACCTGACAACAGACATGCACAACAATGTTACTCAAACAGCACAGACATGAAGGTTCTAAGATTCTTACGAACACTGACAGATATCAGACCTGAAAGGCTTGGAAATAATCGGTAATTTGGGAAAGCACCAACAAATGCCCTTCAAACCTCAAACCCTTAGCCGCAAACCGCACTGAACTAAAGGTCCTAAGATTCTACCAATCCAGATCGACTTCGGACTTGAAAGGTTTGCAGAGAGTTTGTAAATTCGGAAGCAAAGACAATATTCATAGAAACTATACTTACCTGGGGACCCAACCACTGGGGTGATGTGCGAAGAGCATATCGATCTTGACCCTTGGGTTTGTTGGAAGGATCACTGGCCGCTTTCATGTACATGCTTCCCTCCAGCACCCATTCCATGATGGCCGCGGCCTCTATCTGGCCAGGATGGTGCTTCAGTTTGTGTGTCAAAGGGTCGGCGAATCCAGGTTTTCCTTGCATCACTTCACAGAAAAGAGCGGCCATAACTTCCGCCAGAATCACCAAGATGTTGGCGTCGAAGCACGTAATGGCCGCCAATGATGATCCTACCGCGGTTCCATTCACCATAGCCAGGCCCTCCTTGGGTTGAAGCTCAATTGCTTTAATTCCTGCAATATTCAGAGCTTCAATTGCGGACACAGTCTTTCCATCTCCTGTGATGGCCATGGAGTCTGGCCGCCCCGTGAGAATACCTGGGTCAAGATTCAGAACCGAGATCACCAGCACTAGTCAGCTTCTTGATACACTCGATGAATGTTGAAGAATTGGCAAACTGAAGGAGAAACGTGCAATGGGGTTCCAGCCATTCACTAAATGTCGAATTTCGGTAGCTGACATGCTGACAAAACCATCTTCACAATTCTCGAATCTCATTGCACATTCACAGGAGCACGGAATAGTGCGAAGTTTCTAACTCGAATGATTAGAGTCCTCTATTTTTTGTCTACATGAGAACTTAGGGAGGATAGGGAAGTGAGGATCATTGATAGAAATCGAGAGTTTGTACCGGCTATGTAAGCAAGGGGGATGAGATTGGGATGATATCAAGAATTGGAAAATGAGGGAGAAAGGTGCAATAACGCTCCAGCCATTCACTGAATGTTGAATTCTGGCAACCGACCGGCTGACATAACTATTTCCAAAATTGTCGAATCTCATTGTACATTGAGAGGAATGCGGAATAGTGCGAAGTTTCTAATACGAATGATTTCAGCCCTCTATTTTTGTCTACATGAGAACTTAGGGAATTGAGAAAAGTGAGAGTTGATTGATAGGAATCGAGAGTTTGTACCTGCAATGTAAGCGAGGGGGATGAGATCTGTGATGCTTCCTCGGAGTGGGAGCACGGGGTTAACATTGTGGTTCAGAAGCTTTCCCAATGCTTCCAGAATCTCCCAACGGAGGCCGGAGTACCCTTGCAACAGGGTGTTGGTGCGGACGAGCATGGCCGCCCGGGTATTGCATACCGAGAGCGCGTTGCCGGTATCCTGCAACACTCCCGCCAGCAGAAACCTGATTGAAGACACAACCACAGAGAAATCGTCAGGGCAAGTCAACCTTGTCTGAGAGTATTGCAGATATCTATCTATCTATCTATCTATCGAGAGAGATTAATGTGAGTGGACACGAATACTTCCCATAATCAACTACACAAGCCTGCAGCATTTCCTGCGATTGTGAAATCTCTCAGAACCCCAATTCTCATTTCTCAATTTCTCATTGCAATTCTCATTAAATTTCATCTCGTGAAGTGTGAAATTCTTGAAAGGCTGCAGAAGATTGGGATTTAAATATTCTCAAAACCCAATGAAATTCCCATCTGAATTCTCAGAATGAGAATGAGAATGAGAATCAGGGCGAATTACCTTGTCTTTGAGCACCTACCAAGATTGCAGATCTACGACATTTTAGGGATACGAATGTGTATATGCAAATAGATGCCGTCATCATACTACACGAATATGATCGCTTGGGTTTTAGCTCTCGGTATTAACGTACGAATGATCAGGTTTGCCTGTTGCAGAGGTATGTTTCTAATTTTTTGCGTCATCTGCCTCTGGACGTGGTACAGGATTACTAACTATGCAACCCTGGGTTTTCAAAAATTTGGGGATTAATATCTAGGATCTTAAAGAGGTACGAATGTGTTTATGCAGAGAGATGCCATCGTGAAATAGCAGAAGCCTGGATCTCTTGGGTTTTATGTTTGGGTATCGACATATCAGTGATCAGGTTTGCCTGTTGCAGAGGTGATTTCCTATGTTTTGCATCAAACCTTGCATCTGACTCTGGATGTGAGACAGTCTCACTAACTGCATAAGCTTGCAACATTTCATTAAGTTTTGAGAAAATTAGGATATAACCTCTAAGCTCTTGTAGAGACATACGAATGCAAATTGATACCATCATCAAACTGCAGAAGCCTGGATGATTCGCGCTTGGGATTTAGGGTTTGGGGTATCGACGTAAGAGTGACCAGGTTTGCCACCTGTTACAGAGGCGGATTTCCTATTTTATGCATCAAATCTTGCATCTGACTCTGGATCATGTGGTACATAACAGGATCACTAACCGGATAAGTTCCTGTTGGAGCTCCACCGCTTGGTTTGTGCGGCGATGGCCTGCAGCTCCAAAACCCGTGGTAACACCCGGGATCTGCGAGCCTTTGCTGACGCTCTCCAGGATCCAGTTGGAGCTTTCGTCCACTCGGCGCTTCGCAACCGCAGCATTCAACACGACGTGCACCTCGGGACGGCGAGCGACAGCGGCGACATGGGCGACGGTTAACCTCGTGCCCTCCAAGGACACCTCCTGACACTCAAAGAACGTCTGCACGAAACTTTTCACCTCGTCGAGATGGCTGCCTTCCATGGCTTTGGCGGTTCGGACCCAGTTCAAGGGGTCGACAGTACTATTGCAGGTTTTGCTGTTGGTGGTGGTCGCCATTTCTATCGGTAACGCCAAGGCACGTTATTACGAGATGGTCTGCACATAGAAAACCCACAACATTATGAGAAATCTGAGAATTTGTTTTATGTGAAGATCTCTAGAAGGTTGCTCAGCGATGATGGGTTTGGGAATTTAGACTCATTCTGTACACACAGGAGACGCAAACAATATAAGAAATCCGAGAATTTGTTTGCGAAGTTCTGTAGATGGTTGCTCAATGATGGGTTTGAGAATTTAGACTCATCCTGTGCACACAAGAAATGCATAACGCTATGAGAAAATCTGAGAGTTTGTTTGCGAAGCTCTCTAGAAGGTTGCTCAGTGATGATGGGTTTAGGAATTTAGACTCATTCTGTATACACAGGAGAAGCATAACAATATAAGAGATCTGAGAATTTGTTTGCGAAGCTCTGTAGATGGTCGCTCACTGATGGGTTTGAGAATTTAGACTCATCATGTGCACACAAGAAATGCATAACGCTACGAGAAAATCTGAATATTTGTTTGCGAAGCTCTCTAGAAGGTTACTCAGTGATGGGTTCGAGAATTTAAACCATTCTTGTACACACAGAAAACCCACACTATGGAAAATCTTAGAAATTGTTTCTAAAAGGTTGTTCAATGATATTGTGTTCAAGAATTTAGACTCATTCTGTACACACAGGAAACCCAAAACATGAGAAACCTGAGAATTTGTCTGCGAAGCTCTCTAAAAGGTTGCTCAGTGATGGAGATGAGAATTTGGACTCATTCTGTACATGCGCTCAGCACCAAACCTTGAGTTTCTTAGACAGTATGTGATCCGGTCATCCTTATGACCTAAGACTCAAGTCCGAGTCTGATTCATAGCCATTTCCTTTCCGATACAATAAAGCTGCACTCATGAATGTGACGAGGCATGCCCACTGCTCCTATTTCATTCAGATTGTTAACGGAATGATCTACAGGGCAGCCTATTCACCTCAAGGATCATGCTCTTATGACTGACTAATGGTACTAGTGATCAGCTCCAGTAGTTGACCTTATGAAATTCAAAAGTCGACCTACCTTAGCTTCGAATCAAACACTCCATCTAGCAATGAATCTCTGGACTCAGATTATAAGCATTTGACAGAATAATGAACTCCGATGCCGGTAACCAAGATTGAGGATGCTGATGTAGCGAACATCTACTGCAGGAAGTTGACGGCCACGTGCTCTAGAAGAGATCATCAAGACATGTAAGGCAAATCTTCGAGGTCAGAGAATGGTCGTTACCTGATTTTTGTTGAGCTGTGAAATTTTCTGGTAAGGGAAGACGTAATCTTTTACTGGTCGAAATAAATTGTGGAAAGAGGCAGACCAATTAAGTGGCTTGCATCGCTGGTTCGAAGACTGTGACTGCCCTTTAGCCACTGCAAAATTGACCAAATATGTGAGAAAGAAGGGAACTTGGTCTTGATAGATTAGGTACACTAAATATGATACTTAGTGTCATATGGTATTTAATGTCACTATGGTAGCTTTTCGAATGACATTTTTTATGAATAAGTGAACAAAGATTGTCATGGATGATGGATGAGTTCATCTATTCGCCAATACCCTACCTTCTCTTGTCAGCAACTTGTGATGAAATATTGTCATGGATGATTGAGATTTGGATGGACAATCACTTGGTAACTGACAGTAATTGCAACACTGTAACTCTACAATTCCCCCCCAAAATTTACAAGGAATGACAAATAATGTTGGGTTAACATTTATTGTTGGTGATACTATACCGCGGTTTACAATTAGTATTGAGCAAGACAATTAGAAATGGTGACACTAAATATCATATTTAGTGTACTTCCAGTTGAGATCGACATACCCCTGCTTAACTTTCTGCTAGTTTAAAGTGTTAGAAGATCATACTGAGTGAAATGGCCAAAATTTTTTGTGTAGAAGGTGCATAACCCTAAATTGGTTTGATGCAGGATCGGTCCTTACATTAATTTGCAAAGCAGACTTTATTCGCATACAATAGTGACATTCAAAATCTTAAATTAGTAACTTGCTGTGTAAGTCTTGGTCTCAGCCATAGTGGGGGGTCCATTGTATACCAACTGTTAATTATATATGCCCAAAATAAGTTCATGAGCTCTGTGTGGTCACTATTTTGTTTTGTCGAAAGACTTGGTGGACTTTAATAACCCAATTACACTCTAAACTCCATAATATCAACCTTCTTGATGTCACTCCTTCTCTTATATCCCAAAACCCACTCCTTATTATCATGTTCCCCTCCCATATATCACGAGTCTTGACATTAAAATAATCCACCAAAGAAATCAAACCACATGCTTGCATGCATCACGTTGTTATTATTGTAATGATTGTCACTATTGTAATGTTGACTTTGTGCTATTCCATAGTGTCACAAGGTTTCATTGATTCTCTATTACACACATCCATGTTAACACTACATAATTCTTTAATATCACGTGCACTTTGGTTGCCAAAAGCATGATATTATGGATTTTAGAGTGTTTATGAAATTCAAAGGCTGTTTCCGATTCCACTTTATCAAGTTAACATGAGATAAGGTTTGTCAGTATTCATGACTCCTAAACAAAGTGAAGTATTTACTATAAGACCGTAGGAAGCCCTTGTATCCTTTACAAAAAGGAACTGAAGATACTACCCATAGAGGGCTCTCTATTCTGATACCAAAATAATTATTTCCCCTTAAAATTTGCCATGTGTCATTCTGACAATCGCCACAACCCACTCATATCCCATGCGGCACATGTAAAGATGAAATAGGGAGACAGAAGGCCAACAGGCCAACGCCAAAGCATAGGAGGCATTTGACCACCTGGCAAGTTTTCCATCAAGTAGAGAGGAGATTTCATAGTTGGACATCGAACCGCCAACCTCTTCCTTAAGATTTAGGTATCTCTCCACCATCATCCGGTAGATTAGGGTCGTCTTGGACCGTCTTCCGAGCAACTTGATCAATGATCTCCGAAGCACTGAAAATTGTGGTTGTTGAGTATTCGAACCTCTTGTTTCCTCAAGCTCCTAATTCTTGGCCTAATCTGTTCAAACGTCATCATGAATTGCATAGTGATCTCTATGTGCTGGTTGAGAAATTAGAGAGGATAAGGGGCTGTTTACACCATAGACCATGAAGTCGTCCCAAGGCCTTGTAAAATCTATGATTGGTTGTTGAACTCGTCCCGGGACCACTTTAGTTTACACCAAGGACAAAATGTCAGAGTGACCATGCCATTCGAGGTTTCCAAAAGACATATTTTAAGGCCTAGACATTATCCATTGACATGGTCCAACGGGTTTTGTGGTCGGAACAGTGCCTGGGAAGTTTTTGGACATAGTCAATCAAGATCCTAGTGATTCTAAATCCAACTAGTTACATGTTGACATCTTCTGGTTTTGTTTTATTTTATTCGAGGTATATTCTATAGATTCCTCTAAAATGATCGGTAATTCTCCTGAAGTCTCGAACTTCAACCAGTTATTTCTCAAACTCAACCGGTTCATCTGTAACTAACTGCTGGTTCTCCCCGAGCCCTGGGTGGGAGAGGCAAAAGAGGTGCTCTAGTAGAAAAAAGTAGGGGCCCATGGCAGAGAAATGCTATTATAATATTTTCTTAATGTATTTTTTTTTGGGGGAAGAGAAGATGAAGACAAGAGAAGACAAGAAAATGGTCAAACTTGAATTTTTTTCAAGACTACCCTTTTTGGACATATATCAGAAAATCATCACATTCACTTTTTGATGCATGGTCGTTCCTCTTGATCCACATTCAATTTACACCTAGTGAGAGGCCCAAAGACTTTGTAAATTTATTTTTAAGAAATTAGACCAAGGAAAAAGGCCATTTTCCGTGGTCCGACTTCATGGTCCATGGTGTAAACCGGCCCTAATTCGAAAGTCCTCCCACGAGGTCTTCACACGTGCTTGTGTCAGGGCATGAGAGCTGTGACGTACATGGGTTGCATCACAAAGCAGGCTATGGCGAAAAGTGAAGGTTTAGAGTAGCCATCGTCCCTATTGCCAGAGATTCGATAACAACTTTGTCTCCTAAGTACAATGGAGTCAACTCAGTTGCCGATATGGACTTCTGTTATAGCTTAGATCTGCTTGAAAACAAGTCCAATATTGTTCTGCAGTGTACCACCCAGTGTTCAAGTTTGAAGTGTGCACATGCATTTCAATGTGAAGGGCTTCAAAATAATCACGCTTCACTCAAACTTTCAAACTTTTTTGCAACACTTCACCAAAAAAGCTAACTTGATATTGACCGTTTTGCATTGAATATTAAAATAAATTGATGTCTCACTATATTGAAGAAGTACATGCAAAAAAATAATGCACTCAAATTATTTAGATTTCCTACACAATGCACTTAACCATCATCCAACTCCAAAGACAAAGTCCTCCGGTTTTTGGTTGATGTCCAAGTGTCAAAAGTTCTAGCCCAATCTATATTTTCCATTGGAAGACCGCATAATGACACTGCATCCAATATTTCCAGTTTCAATCGACTTTTGCAATCACTCTTCACCCAATTCTATTTGAAAAATCCACATTCACATATAGTTGTGGTTGCCAAGCCGAAGTTGCAGTCAATGCCGAGTCGAAGTTGCAGGAGTTATTGAGATTTGGAAGTGTCTACTAGAGTGCCAGAATTGAAGTGCAGCTATGTTTCTATTTGCAAATTGCAGCCACTGTATTTTGTGACATGCAATTTTTGGAGAGGTCTTCACTGTGAAGGGTGGACACTTTGCAGAGCACATTTTTGTGAAGTGCCCACCAAAAAAAAAACTTTTTTGACGGCCAAAATGGCATTTGACAGGTGTTGAAGACTTCAATATTGAACACTGGTACCACCTATTGCAGGGACAGGAACTCTGGATTCATCTGATGCCCCTGTTAACAGTCGTGAAAATTTCTTTGTTGAAGCCTTTGCAGGGACCATCAAAAGGTTTATTAGAGGTCGACCAATTGAGCATATTGATCTACCAGTCAGGATATAAATGGCAAGACAGGAATTCGCAGAACAACTGACACTCTAAATGGATACATCGCCCTAATTCAGTTCTGATGCTACTGAGACACTACTGTGTTCTGGCCTCAAACAGATTTCCTGTTGTAATTCCCTTGTCTGTTTGTAGAGAGATTTTAAGGGCATGTTTAATGTGTGGTATCAATTTTGGTCTTATAAAACTGTGAAGCGCGAGGTGAAACCATGGAGGAGAGATGACTTCGATGTTGCCACCGGCGTGAATTATGAATCATGGTGTTGCTTCATTTTCTAACTTAGTCGAATTCGATATGTAAATAAATTCTGAACGGACATCACGAGAATTAGAGGGCCTTGAAGATTACGGCCTCCTTTCAAGGGAAACCGTGGATAATATATGATGGTATGGCAGATAAATCCTCGCAGACAATGATTCAACTCTACCGCCTCCTGAATCTCATGTTGAACCTTGGGCAATCTGATGTGCTTCAACCCTAACCCGGCCTCGAACATGGAGTGCAAGAAGTGTCGATGCTTCTGACAATGGACTGACCCATCCACTGATCTTATATTTCAGAATTCAATGTGCAAATTCATTCATGTATTTGATCGGACACGTACTGAGAATAATTGGAAGCGAGTAGTGTCTCGTCGCTGCTGGTACGGTTACATTGATTATATTGTTGGTTAATTGTCTACGGCTGGTTGGAGTCGTTGACCCCGTGTTCCAATTTGCAGGGGCAGCAAACCTGGGAACCGGGCTCTGGTGTACTCCAACCCTAACCTGGCTTCCAACAAGGAGCAAGAAGAGTCGATGCTTCCGAGAATGATTTGATCCATCCGCTGATTTCATATTGCAGGATTCAATTTGCAAATTCATCATTGATGTGATTGATCGACATTAAGCATCACAGGAAGCGAGTAGTGTCTCGTCGCCACCGGTATATTTACATCGATTATACTGCTGGTTGATTGCCTACGGCTAGGTGGAGTGGTTAACCCCATGTTTTTCCAATCTGCAGGGGCAACAAACTGGGGAACCGGGCTCTGATGTACTTCGACATGGAGTGCAAGAAGACTCGATGCTTGCAAGAATAAAATGACCCTTCTCCAATGATCTCATGATATTTCAGGATTGACTGAGCAAATTCATCATTTATGTGATTGATCGACACTGGGCATCGTAGGAAGCGAGTAGTGTCTCGTTGCCGCAGGTACATGTACATTGATTATACTGTTGGTTGATTGCCTACGGCTAGGTGGACTGGTTGACGCCATGTTATTCCAATCTGCAGGGGCAGCAAATTTGGGAACCGGGCTACTCCTGGCGGTGGTGAAGGTAGAATTAGCGAAGGAGGAAGCGGATCGTGACCTTGATGTGGGGAGGTAGGAGCTCAGCGGATCCAGGTAAGGGTGGGTGGGTGAAGAGGTTTTAGGAATTACAGGAGTTCCACTCCTCGTGGGCGTGGATGCAATAGACTCTCGAGATTCTTTGCTGAACACCGTTTGTTTGATGATACTGGCCACTAAGGTTAGGGTAATCGTCTTCACAAACGCAGCTCGCCTTTTCTTCCCGAGTGGCGTTGGGTTGTCTTCATCACAAAGCTCAGGGCCCAGCACATTCAGTAACGCTCCCGCAGCACAAACCTGTATGCAATTGAGGTCCAAAAGCTTGATTAGGATTTTATCCCACTTTCGCTGTCGAATTGTAATCCTACTTGGCCAAACTAGCAGTCCCGGAATGTTTTTGCAGCTGAAAACGCGTGCAGAATCATGAATGCTTTGTGATGGGCCAGCCACGCAGAGCTCAAGCTTGAGCTCAAGATTGCGACATTGGTGCGCCAAGGTTGAATTTGGACCTTTATATGTTCCTAAAATGTTAGTGCTTGCTTCCTTATTAATTTTTGGTTGGTTCTCAAGTTCAAGCCCTAAAACTTGATGTCGAACTTGTAGACATCGGACTTGACATGACTACAAATTCAAGCTCGGAGCTGGATCCTGAAAATTAGTCCAACCTTGAGATAAAGCGGCACCATCTTAGACGCATATAAGGGCCCGTATTCTTTTACCTTGGCTCACCAAACTTGCAAGCTTGAGCTTGAGCTTAAGTTTGTGTGTGGTAATGCTTTGTGAGGAAATTAGGTTTAGGTCCTAATGATTCGTGTACGTAAGTTACCTGGGTTTGGACCTCGGTGCTCTGCAGCAACTTAATTAGACACTTCACAGCGTCGCTGTCTCGGATGAGAAAGCGGCTTGCTACCTCACGAGACACGTTTTGTAATGCGCCGGCTGCAGAGCCACAAACACATGGCTGGCTATGGTGGAGAAGCCGAATGAGCCATTTGATCCCTCCTCTCCGCCGAATGATGCGTATAGAGTCGACATCCGAGCTTACGTTGTGTAATGCTCCGACCGCCCTCGCTTTCACCTGTAACACCCCTCATGTACACAATGGGAAAACAAGAGCATTACTTCGGAGAAAAAGAATGTTGCTGCTTGGATGATGCTATAGAAGAATAGATTGAATGATTCATCCATGAAAGTCTATATAATTCTTGTGATGATGAATTGCCAAAACAACTTATTGAACCAGGCATACATTGATGGAATCTGCAGTGAGGAGCTCCACTAATGGGGGAATGGCACCCAGACTGCGGACGACTTTGCGGCCTTCGGGTTGGAAGCAGATGCTCTGCAACGCCCCTGCCGAATTCGCCTGGACCTCCTCATCTTTGGAACTCAGAAACTCAACCTACATTTCACATCATCATGATTCTGTACAGCATTGGTAAACATCATATTCGGCATTATGATGTTTGTTGCCCACAGTTGAGCGGTTCAAATCATTACAAGAAGTCTGATGCAGTAGTAGTTCAACAATTTGCAGGAAGGGCCACTCTATCAAGGCATTACCCTAACTGGTCAGGAAGAATCCTGCAAGTTAACCTCAACATTTCCAGGCCGAAGTTTAGGTTAATTTGTAGGATTCCTACTGACCAGTTTGGCTTGCATCGATTGAGAGAGTGGCCCTTGAGTCTTCTCAAATATTTGCGAAACTGAAGTAGGAAAAAATGATGATTTTGTGAGGATTATGAAGTGTGCCGACCAATGTGGATACTCTGCCATATGAATTCATTACAAGAATTCTGATGCAGTAGTACAGTTCAAAAAATCTCAGGAAGGCCCACTCTTATCCAAACTGGTCAGAAAGGATCCTGCAAATTAACCTAAACATCCTGAACATTTCCAGGCCTAATTTTAGACAAATCTGTAAGATTCCTCCTGACCAGTTTGGCTTGCATCGATAGACAGAGTGGCCTGAGTATATTCCCAAAGATTTGCGAAATTGAAGTAGGAAAAGATGATATTGAGGATTATGAGGTGGTCCCGACCAAAGTGGATCCTCCGCCACATGAATTCATCACAAGAATTTTGATTCAGTAGTGGTTCAACAAATCGTAGGAAGTCCACTCTATCGATGCAATTAGCCTGCCAACTGGTCAGAAAAGATCCTGCAAATTACCTAAACATCCTGAACATTTCCAGGCCTAAATTTAGGAAATTTTGTAAGATTCCCTCTCACCAGTTTAGCTTGCATCAACAGATAGAGTGGCCTTGAGTCTATTCCCAAAAGACTTGCGAAACTGAAGTAGGAAACGATGATGATGTCGTAGAGATCATTTATTAGGTCATATGCGGACCAAAGTGGATGCTCCCCCACATGCCAACACGGCCTTCACGTTTTCCTTCTCGTAGCAGATGTTGAGCACCACGTTGGCCCCTTCGCCTTGGATCTTGGTGCCCACCCCCCGGTCCGAGATGTGTCTCAGCAGCTGAGCGATGGCCTCCTCTTTAATCATCTTCCGGTTGGCCTCGGTCCGGGAGAGGACCTTCAGCTGAGTCAACAATGGCAACAGGGCTTTATGCTCCACGAGCCACTTCGTCGGCTGCATTAGCTTCGTTAATGCCTCCTCTAAGTTTTTGCGGTCCTGAAGCCAGCAAACCCAAGCAGCAATCACTTTCCGTAAGTAAGCACGCAGGAAGCCCGATCTATCGATGCAATACTGCACATATTCCAGAGCAAGCTTCGAAAACAAATTAACCTAGACTTCAGAATGTTCAGAATGGTCTACTGACAATTGCTAATTTGCTATAATACCCATGAAGTCTTCTCCGATTATACTCATCCGGAACTTCTATAAAATTGTTGACCAATCTTGGTTTGGCACGAGTCTTCCTTTGCATATTGGTGCAAGTGATCCAAGTGGAAATTTTAACTACGCCACTCTATCGGTGCAATCCTGCACATGGTTCAGGGCAAGCTCGAAGAAGCACTTATCCTAAAAGTTGGTCTGGTAATGGTCAGTGTGTTTCGTTCTGGAAATTTCTCTAGTCCCCATGAAGTCTTGTCCGGTTATACTCATCCGGAACCTATATGAAATTGCTGACCAATCTTGGTTTGGCATGCGTCTTCCTTTGCATATTGGTGCAAGTGATCCAAGTGGAAATGGTCATCAGCCACCTGCAATGTTGGAGAATTCTTACCTCCAGCTTGATCCTTTTGTTTTCGATGCATGAATCGATCAGCAGAAGGTCTTAGATACTTGACATCAACAGACTGAGCACATCATCTTTGGTCTGGAATATCGATTGTAGTGTATTGATTGCTACATTCGTCTTGTGAGGATTGTTGTACGACCTTTGGAGATGTTGTTTGGTTGGTGAAATCCCTAACACAGCCAGGAACCGACCACTAAATATTCTCGTGACAGAGGTGCCAGGAATATGGCATGATGTTATAACACTAGTGATCATCATTGAAGAAAGAAACGAAGTCGAAATGAATACCTCATCCGGCCGTCCTGGAGACTTGAGAGCACTCTGCATTGTTGCAGCTTATCCAAAGTGTAGAACTAATCTTGAATGAAGTTGTTCAGAACTACTAACTTGTTTGATTTCCTTTACTATGCGCTCAATCCAAAGACTTCTTCCAAATTTGACAAGCTGCTGCAAAACATCAACAGTCCTGGAAGATCATTTTGGGTGAACAGACAGATCACGAGGTTGCAGACATAATGTCATGGGCTTCGGCTGAAGCGTGCACAGGAGACATTAGGCTTCAGCTGACCACCGATGGCAGTTATTCTGGTAATTCTCCATATGAGCTCGCTGCTCCTATTACCGTTGATGCCTACTTCACCGCGTTAGGTGTGGCATCACCGTGCCTCATGATGAATAAGGTATATGGGTCTTAGATGGTTACTTTTCTCCAACTAGTCCACTTCTCCTAGGGCATGAAACACACAATTAGTACAAGATGGTGAGAAGATTCAAACTGAGGCCGTAGCCACTTTCCTCATAAATCTTGGAGCTCATTTGAATAACTTATTCGTTATCAAAGTGACTCAGATTCTTGTGTTCATTGAATGGTCATTAGGTTTCGCCCCCCCCACCCCCACAAATTTTGTCAATGGTTAAGTTTAGAGTGTTTATCATTTTTTAGCACATAGGGCAATCTTTTCTAAACACATGTCTTTTTGGTATTTGTTCTTGGAGTCATAGCTTGTCACACACCACCCTGGGGGGTGCACCTTGCATTAAAAACCAAAAACCATGTGCATTTGCAACATACTCTAAACACCCCCTATATATAATTTTGTTTTTAACACCATTTTAATTAAAATGAGACTTTTCAAAGTCTCATTTTGCCAATCACCTTAATAGTGTACATTAAGGTGAATAATTGCGGAGGATGTGAACGTGGTGGGGGAACACTTGTAGGGAACTTTTGGTACTTTATCATGTACCCACTATGTACCCCATTGGAACTTGGCTTATGGGAACAAAGTTCCCCTTGGATTTCACCTTAAATTTCCTTTAAGGTGCCTCGAAATTTCACCTTAATTTTTTGTCTCAAAAAGGCCAAATTGTCTCATTTTAATTAAAATGGTGTTTTTTGTTTTTTGTTGTTTTAAAATCAAGCAATACACGTACAATTTCAATGATAAAATTACAAGTGACAATATTTATACATAAAAAATTACATTCATATAATATAATCATTAACATAAGTTTGCAAATGCACTTTTGAATACCAATCAGCCCCTATCATATGTAAAATACAAAATCCTAGCATTCATCATAAAGTTGCTAAAGACTTTTTCATCCCTTGGATGTAAGTCATAAACATTTAAGTCTACAATATATGTCATAAAAGCTAATGCAATTATTGTTTCAACGAATCAGTAGATCATATGAAATTTTTCATCATATGATTAGTAAGATCATCAATCCACTTGTTGTTGGCATTTTTGATACCAAACATAAGCCAATTTCCATGTTTGATGGACATTCCATCAAGTCAATCGGATCCCTATACTCCACTCGACAATTACCAAATCTTCTAGTACGCATCTTATATACCCTTCCAACAAACCAAACCTTAATTGGAGTTGATTTTTTTGGTCTATCACATTTTTGACGATTCTAGCTTTAGGTGCGTTCTTGTCTTGATTTTCCTTGCTCACATCTTGTAATTTGATAGCAATCAAAACTCAAAATATCTTGAACAGAAATAGCTACATGACCTTGACCCATTTTATTCCAATTGTTAATTAGTCTTTATCATGCATGCTTCAATAATAGCCACAACTTAATTTGAAAACAAGGCAAGCATTATGCTCTCTATTCAAAACCAGGCATTCAATTGATGGATTTTTTTTAATAAGCACCTATTGTTGCTTCCACAACCAAATACACAAAACCACTTATGTGAGAGCACCCCAAAAAAGGTAGGAGCAATATGAACTACACAAAATGAATGAGGAAAGGAGGACTTTTGAGGACCTTTGCAATTTCAACAAACCTTTTTGTTGGGAGGGAAGCTATCTTATGAGCTATGAGTAGTGAGCAGTGAGTAGTAACACATGAGCAATGAGCGGTAACACATGAGTAATGAATCCAAATTTAGTAAAGGTGCATGGGTTTAGGGTCCATAAACTAAATTTGGTACTACATTAATTGCATATTTTCAATTTTAAATTGGAAACATTTTAAATGAAGCAAGAATGAAGGAGGCATATTACCGTGGATCATTTGGAATACTTTCAGTCCATTGATGATTTTTATTATAACAATCCAAACCAATACATGTCATTTATTGACATTCTTATACATGCGGCTTAATAGAACACTTGCAATACTACTCAGACTCTACAATACCAGAAAGTTCAAGTAGTCACATGACCTCGTTGTAGGTATATGTAAGTGCATGAATGAACTTGTCACTCTCATAATTCACCTTGCACAAAAATCTAAACACATAATAAAGATATTTACAATACATCCATTTCCCTTTCTTTCCCAATGCATGAGAGGATATTTTCGTGAAATCCAGGCATGTGCAATGCGGGATGTTGTCAATTGTGACACGGTATGTGATATCCTCCTTGGAGATAATGTTGATTATCATTCCAAAGCTCGGATATGAAATGGCAGTGACCCAACCACATAATAACCGTCCATGAGTCCGGCGCTCTTCCATGAGTCCGGCGCTCTTCCATTTGTTTTTGTGATCCACTGCCGGTGATGTTGGATTGCGACGCACTCTCTTCCCAAACCTGAATGTAGGGTGGACGCCCGAGTTCGGCGGCATACGAAAATGCGAGCGAGGGATGGGGAGGGTTGCGATTGTTGAAAGCCTACGACGAGGGGATAATGCCTTCCTCTGCTGTAGTTAAAATCTGGCGTCCTCGAGTGCCAAAACCTCCTCTCTTGATAGATTGGTATCTATCTTCACCGGCCACGTGTTGGGTAATATAGGCCAATCCAACACACACTTCTTCTTACTGCCACTCACACAACGCTTGATGTCGTTAAGGCAAAACCAAAATTCATACTCTACATTGTTGGGAGAGCGAAATTCTTTCCTAAGCCCTTTGTATGTTGGAGCATGTGTGCCATGTTTGCCATGTTTTACTTTGGCATTGCATATATAATGGTATGTAGTGCCCAACATCGTTTGGCCGAATTGGGTGGCAATCTTACAATATGCTATTTGGAAGCAAGACAATCAGTCTCTAACACAAATGTAGTATGAGCCATACCATGCTCTGCATAATTCAACGATTCTTCTATACGTTGACGAGTTGCCCGGGTGTTGGGATGAGGAATAGAATAGTTCACTTTATCGGGTTCATGAGAGTCACAATCAGCACCCGGTGGTAGGTTGAGTTTACGTTTTGTGGAACCAAAGAGCTCGGACCCTTCCAATGTACAATCTCTGGTATTGATGTCTTCTGCCCTTGGGTAAGACTTCATGGCATCAACCAACATTTTTGGATCTCCACACCTGGCAGCCGCTTTGAGTTTTAAGGATGCTGAATCAGGACCTTTACCATCAGACCCCCCTTTCAACCATGCCTGGTAATTTGTGATTTGTATGAAAGCACGTATCATGGTATCTACTGTAGCTTCATATAAGCAAGTCATTTTTTTGCCAGATTGTTAGAGCCATTTGTTGTGTACAGTTTCTACAAGGTTGCATGTTGACATCTCCGCACGTTCTTCTATTGTCATATCTTATGAACAACACACAAATATGAAGATAAAAAAATATGATATATATATATATATATAACAATGAAAAAAAATTAAATGACATTGAATAATGAAGTTTGGTATGTACTTACAAATAGCATATGACCACCCCATTGTTTGTAACAGAAGCGCCAAAAATCCAACCATTCTGAAAGGCCAAGGATGCCTTCTTCTAAGACAACTCCGGGTAACAACCACCAAGAACAAATCACATGGCATTTAGTCTCGGCGTCATCCATTGTTTTCGAGTCCTTGTAATTCTTACATATTTTCTTGTGTTGAAACTGCAACGATAATTTGATATATTTTTGGGCCACCTTATCCAAGTTCGCAAATCAATGGAAATGACATGTACGCTCATATGCGACCATAGGTAGACTTGGATCACCGTCCCTATAAATCATCCTCACCGCATTCGAATTAGCTTGAACACTGTCAACCATGAACCCTTTGAAGTTTACGTTTGGTACACCATTCTCCGCCATGACAACATTTAAATTTTTCCAAAAAAGAGTTTGTACTGCACCATCTTCAAATTGCATGTCACAACACACAATTGTTAATACTTTACAGTATCGATTGTCGTACACATGACAAACCATAGTCGTCCAGTCCTTCAAACGTTTAACATGGTCAAACAGAATCCAAGAATTCTCCATATTCCTCCAACTTGCATCTTCTTTACAAATTTCACACCACTACCTGGAAGGTCTACAAACATCTTAAAAACAAAACACTTTATCCTTTGATTGTCCTAGGAACCGACTACCATGGACAAACTTCAAAGTAGAATGGCCTTTGAGTACCATAATACTATCCATATTTCTCCTTCTACTACACAAAAAATGCTTTGATCAAGATACAAAATTACGACAATTTGGGGACACAAGAGTGTTGAATTTGTCTATGACCACCTCTAAGGACGAACCAACCAAGTAATGGCCTTCACCACTTGCATGAAATTCAAGAAGGCAATCGGCTAAGAATTATCTGCTCGTTGCTATAACTATGGTTGAATTTTTTGCTGTGGATGTTTTTAATACTTCATTTGCAACGCACTGGTATGTCATGTCTAATGATTCACAGCATGTGTCATTGACCACAGGGAGATCATGTTTACCAAGATGAATGCAGTGTGAATATCAAGAGGGCGGATCTTGAATGTGAAGGCCGGATATTGAGATTGATAAGAGATTGTAAAGATGTAGAACAAAATGAAGTTGGCACAACTTATTTCATGACCACAACATAATGATTATGACAAGCATAAGTGATTAACAAAGAAACAACTAAAGTTCTACCATATTGACAAATTCCTAATCTGAAGTTCATTTCATACAATTTATTTGAATGTATGAAATTATATGATGTAATCATGCCCTCAGTTTTTTACAGAAACAATACTCTTGTGTAGGGTAGATCCAACAGATTGTATTACCAACACATGAACATAAGTTATTAAATTCAAATGTATAAGATAAATATATGATCAATTGTATAGACTTAAGATGGGGATGATGAGGTAGGGCCCAAACGTCCTACCCCATCACCCCCAACTTAAGTCTACACAAAGATATCCAAGTTGCATTGTATGTCTACGGATGTTCTATTGACCGTAATGAATACAAAACCAGCATAAGCGAAATGCACCTTATAGGTAGCAATTTTTATATCAGTTGGGATCTCGGGGGTAGGGCATTAACGTCCTACCTCTTCGACATCAACTAATATCAGAACAATCGTAGACATGCAAATCCATTGCAAGCCATTGTTCTGATATCAGTTGATGTCGAAGAAATAGGGCGTTAACGCCCTACCCCTATGACCCCAACTGAAGTGCACAATGTAAAAGGAAGCAAGCCTGCAAAACCCACAAATAAAATAAAATAAAATCTAAAAAATTATGAAAGATAAATATATGAACAATCAAGCCGACTTAAGTTGGGACTGATGGGGTAGAGCGTTAATGCCCTACCCCTATGACCCCAATTGAAGTGCATAGTATAAAAGCAAGTAAGCTTGCAAAATCCAAAAATAAAATCTAAATTTTTTATAAAAGATAAATATGTGAACAATCAAGCTGACTTAAGTTGGGGCTGATGGGGTAGGGCATTAATGCCCAATCCCATCAGCCCCAACTTAAGTTTGCACAAAGAGATTCCAAAAATAAAAACAGAATTGTAAAAAGATAAACATATGAACAATCAAACGAACCTAAGTTGGGGTTAATTGGGTAGGGTGTTAACGCCCTACCCCATCAGCCCAAACTTAAGTCTGCACAAAGAGATCCTAAAAAACAATTTACAAAAAAATTGTAAAACAATAAACATATGAACAATCAAACGGACCTAAGTTGGGGCTGATGGAGTAGGTTGTTAATGCCCTACCCCATCAGCCCCAACTTAAGTTTGTATAAAAAGATCCCGAAAATAAAAAATAAAAAATAAAACAAAAAACGATAAATATATGAACAATCAAACCGACCTAAGTTGGGGCTGACGCTCGGGGAGATCACTCCATTGTAGAGTTGAACAACCACGTGCGATCATTTTAGATGTAAAAAATGTAAAAAATGTAAAAAATGTAAAAATCATCACCAAAATGGGTCACAATTTTATCAATTTTTTTTCATGAGTAGATATAAATGGTACATGTTACATAGTAAAAAATGGTGACTAAATTTGATGATTTGTTTTTTTAATAAAACATACCGTTTCTAACTAGAATGACGCAGAATTGAACTAAAACAATTGCTACAATTAATGAATATGACTAAAAATTTCAAAAAAATATACAAAAGATACCATCAATGGTTGTGTATATGTAGAAAAAATATCGTAAAATTTAAAATTATTTATGACATGTAATATAGGGGTAGCAAACTTTGTTCGCACGTGGTGTTCAACTCTACAATGGAGTGATCTCCCCGAGGGCTGACGGGGTAGGGCATTAACGCCCTACCTCATGAGCCCCAACTTAAGTCTGCACAAAGAGGTCTCGGGGAAAAAAACAATCATAGATTTGACAATAGTTTGGTAGAGTCTACCTCACGCCTATCAAACTGAAACTGATTGATTTTTTTTATACATAGACATCATCAGCTAATGTACTTGTACAAAAAAATTCAGATTGTTTTTTTCAAACATAAAATTATGATAATTTTTCAAAAGTACTGAAATTGGCGACATCATAGATTTCTATACAATCTAAGCAATCAGTGTTATTTGGTTACTTTTCTTAATTGGATACCCATATTTGTATGGTGTATGGTCAAGTTTGGATCTTAGAATGTCCACCATAAAGACATAGGTTTAAAAGAGATTGGATTATGCACTTCGTTTCTTAACACCTACCATCATGGGTGAAGTACAAATCTGCCCCTATAAGTGTATTGCTACATTTCATACTAAAATAATCATAGTAGATTCATTTGGGGTCTTTATCCCAATTTAGGTGTGATAATTTCTTTGAAAAGTAATCTCAAGGCTCTATGTATGAATTGGCACTTTTACCCTCCCCAATGGTAGGTGTCATGAACATGTACCCACACCCACACACCTTACTATTCACATACAATGTTTGCAAGTCCAACTGGTTACATGTTGACATCCTTCGGTTTTCCTTTATTAAATTGGGGTATATTCTATAAATTCCTCTAAAATGATCAGTAATTTTCCTGCATTTTTGAACTTCAACCAGTTATTTCTCAAACTCAACCGGTTCATGTAACTAACTGCCGGTTCTCCCCGATCATAGAGCCACCCTGACCACAAGCAGTGGTGTTTGGTGTAGGATCTCAACCGATTAAGGTAGACATACCATAACCCGTTAACCACCCACTAGCGGTGCACTAGACCGCCTCATAATGGTAAAGTGCCATGTCTTAAATGGAGCATGGCTTGGTGGCAACTTCAATGCAGTGCAGCCAATGGGAGGCAAGATCTAACGTACTCATGATTAACGGGTTTAGGTGATGTTCTGTATCGAAATGCGGAGAACCTAATGAACCGGAAATGGGTTGGACAAACTTTCCACTTTGAAAAATTGTGGAACTTTTTGTACAAGGCAAAAAAATACGAAACAACTTGCATTCTTCATGAATCCTTCTTGTCTATCTTGGAAAATTATCTCATGATTGTCAGACCAGATCTTCAATGCGAATCACCTTATTTTAACGGGCTATGGTATTTCTACCTTATGCCCAAAAATCTCCCCGATCACTGGGGTGGCTTTGGCCAGAGACCTCCAACACATAAAGCAAGGGTTGACTTACATACAAGCAGGATGCATTATCCCGGAACGGACTCCTATTCCTGAGTGATGACTGTAATGTTGGGCTGGCATTCTAGGAAACAATATAATTGATACTCACATGACTACCAAGCACTGAACGGGGAGACCCGGCTGGTAGTTACAAATGAACTGATTGAGTTTGAGAACTAACCGGTTAAACTTCAAGACTTCATGAAAATTACGGATCATTTTAGAGGAATCTATAAAATATGCTTCAAATTAATAAAGAATATCCGAAGGATTATCACATGTAATTGGTTGGTTTCGGAAACACTAGGATTTTGATCAATTGTTCCCAAAAATCTCCCCACACAATGCTCCCATGGTTTGAAGTTGTGGAGTGTTTAATCTTTGATATAATGTAGCAATTTTAAGTAATTGTCAGGCAAAGGGCCACTTCACACATGAGCCAAGAGCTGTGACCATGAAATTGTGAGAGCCCAAAAGAAAGTGTCCAAAGGCCTTCCAAGACACCTCCAAAATCGTGTAGTGTGGTCATGGATCCTCATGTGTAGTGTGAAGCCATATGTGACCGGGCCCTCAACCAAATGCTATTTCAATGAATTCTATTCATGTGGGTCCTTACACATGATAAAATAAAATAAATCAACGGCTGTGAGCATTCGGAATGCCATGGTCTCCCGGTTTTGTGTTAGGCCTACCTTCAAGAGGTGGTTTTTGGAAACAGTCCAAATGACCATGAAATATGATCCATTTGATGCCATGTAGGAATCCATGTAGACTTTACATCCATCTTGCATTCACATACTCCATTGGTCCCTCAAGAGTAGTGTGAAGCAAACTTGGACCAGTTCTGCCTTTTCCACCAATAAGAGTGCTTGAAGTGTAATAGTCACGGGCTCTCAGTGTCGTGAGTGAAGTGGCCATAAGCCTTTCCACCGACTTTTGTAGTTGCTGTTTTAATCAGTAGCCGCCAGCCTTTGGTAATAAACTTCTGATCTATGAACTGCATTGATGTGAGGCTCTTGAGAATTGTGTAGAGAATGTGACATTGTGAAACCTTCAGTGTCAGTGAGCTGGCATTTCATCACTCAGCTGATTTGTTTCAAGCTAGCGGCTCTCTATTCCAACAAAAATAAATTCTTCTTCCTTAAGTTTTGCCACATGTCATGCTCACACTGGCTAGGAATACTTGCATCCCACATCGAAACTACTGGTAAAGATGAAATAGAGCGCCCTCTGAGGTAGTGTACTCCTGGAGCTTGCTGGCAGATACGAAGTTTCTCAGGTCAATCGTTGTCCATTAAAAATTATATCTGCAATGGTGTCAGTGACCCATTTTCATCACCTATGATGTCATTAATTGTAGGAAAGCAATACATAACTTGGTTCGCAGGTCACGCGCAGAATTTAAAGAAACCAGTGTCTAGATAGTACAACAGTAGTTGTGGTACTACTGTAAGCTTTGGAGTATAAAATAACAGCAGAAAGGCCAGGAAATCCAAATTGGGATGGAAATTAATCAAATTCCTGACACTGCAGAGGTTGAATATGGACATTGATCTCAGACTCCTGTTTTTGTGCATGACCCATTATAACTTGTGAAGCTAATTAAACTGTGGTAGTGATGTGCAGGGCCCTGCAGGCCTGCTGTTAGCTGTAATATTCATCTTGAGATTCTCGCCAATGTACTACAACTAGAAGAAGCCATGACATTTAGGTCAAGTCTTACAAATACGGATGGATTTGTACACTCAAAATAATTAATGCAATAGGGAGATGGTGGGCGAACAAACTTTTGGGGGGCTGCAATACTACAGGTTCAGAACTACAGCCAGGTGCATGATGTGTATCCGTTCATGAAAGCTGTACTCATTAAGCTTGGAAGCTACTAGAAAATTTCTGCTCAGATCAAAATTTCTGCTTTTGCTCCAACGTCTCATGTGAGATGATGATGGTAAGTTTCTCGAGAATCCAACAATTGTCGTGTCTATTTATCTTGTACTGATTGATTACCCGAGTTTTTCCAAGACGTCGACAGATCAATGTCAATCTTATTCCAATCAAGTTTAATTAATTATTAACCAGTTCAAGCATATCTTTAAGGTGTGAAGTTCGACTGGTGTAGCGTCATGAGCAAAATCATGATCCAACCGATGCTCCTCCTTCACTTTGTCTACTCAATTAATTAGTTAGCTGAGCAGGATCCCAAAGAGCCCTGCAATAGTTTGCAAACTGATCAATTGCTGATCAAGCATCAAATGCACCCAATTGCTCTCAGTTTATACTGGCTGATTAATCTATAGATCAAGAGTACTTGTAGTCATTTGGACTGATAGTCGACATTGCTGGCCGCAGTGGATCTTACGATTAAAACCTCTCCGAATATATATAGCTGCTTTCTACCAGAAATCATTTTGATCACATTTTCCAAGCCCTGGTTACAGATTCAGGGACGATCATGCGTTTTGGCAGGATAAAGTGTAGAATTTTCAGGTAGCAGTTTGCAGAGCCAATATTGACTTCCAATTTCAGTCTACATAGATAAATAGAGATCAGCTACAATGATATGTAGTTTGCACTTTGAAGTGAATGATATGGCGGTCCATTTTTGAGCATGTAATTAGATAATGCCATTTTTCATGTTTGCATGCGAGTGTTAAGGAAAATCCCAGACTCACACTTAACCCAGAAATCCACCAACTTACCTTGAAGTAATATGGAACCCTAAAACGGCAGTATTATTAGTTTCAGACGAAATGGAAGTTTTGATGTTTGTTCATAGACTTTGAAACTTACAAACTCTCTTGAGGATGGAGAATATGTCAAAATTACACCATGAACCATGAACTTTGTCTTTATCGTGATCATGAAGCAAAAGGCATTCAATCTAAACAACCAGTGCTCAAATTTTCAATCTACTGCAACCTGCTTTTTCTTAGCAAATCGAATTTCAGGGGCAGGTATCATCGTCATATTAGTACGTACTACTCTGAAATCTGGAAGATGTGTCGACCTAAATTTGCTTTATAAGAGGTGCAGACAAGTGATCATTCGATCGCAGTTACGATGGTCCTGGTAGAAAATTAAAACAGCATGGAACTAATTCTAACAGGGAAGTGGCTAAGATTATCCACGAGTTGCAGAGGCCGACGATGCGGGGTATAACTGGTGACGATTTTGAATGAACCTCACAGAAATCCAGAAGTCACCATCCTCTTCATGCACACTGTAAATGCTCGAAATTGTGACTCGCAGTCATCACGAGAACAGCAATCTGTCATTTACTCCAATACACTTTGTATTTTCAATGATCGCCGATCCGATCGGCGGGCTGATATATAATATCTATATTGTATTTCTGCATCTATATAAGAACCTGGAATTGTTTTTTCCGGTGAGGCTATAGGTCAGGAATACTAATTTAACGCTGCGAGTAGTCGTGCAACTAGAGATGACCTGATGAATGGAGGTAACAGCTGCTAACAAATGTTTAATACATTTTACAGAAGTGTGATCCTCGCTGTCTCAAAAATGTGAAAATTCCTACAAAATCAATTACAGTATAATGTGGTGAAACGCATTACACTCATTCAGCTGGTAATGAATTCCTCCTACTCGTGGGGGGTGAAGAAGCTGCCCTAATTAATGACAACCGTACTTACCAATGGGTGTGTGCTGTTTCCTTTCACCAACCCCTTCTGCATGCACTGCTGGCTTGTCATCACTACTTATACCGATTTCAAAATGGTCAGGACTCATGTGGGCTTATGCTCCTACCTCTTAGATTTGGAATAATAAATTCAAGTGCCGTAATCTACTTCAAAATCTTACAAGCTTTCATACAAGTGCATATATCTGATCTTTGAATTGCATTGCTCGCAGATTCTGGATGGAGAACTATAGCACAACCAGCATTACAGAAAAGAATTGGAACTAGAGCTGCAACTGCGCGCAAGAAACCACAGATTATAGCTTCATCCATTGCATTCAAGTAGGCGCAGGAGACTTCAGGTTCCTGTTCCAACCTCAATTTTGACTCTTGAGTTTGTAGTTATATCTGGTTATAATCCCAGAAAGGCTACGCTTTTGATTACTTTAATCGAAACTGTATACTTTTTAAGTGCTTGCATCTGCGTTGAAGAGGATCTGCACATAATAGTTCCAAAAGATCATTGCAACTCACATGTTGAAGAATCGACGATGACGAAGGAGAGAAATCGGAACATGCCAATCAAGCTGCTGCTTCCGTGCACGGTTTGACATTGAACTCTGTATATATGTATGTATGCTCCAGTAATCGAAGGTTTTACAGAAATCGAATTAGCTTTTACTCAAGGTAATAGAGGAGGCTAGGTTGCAAACTTCCGATTATTAATTACTGTAGTCTTTGCAGACCTCTATTTGTTAAGTCATCCTTGTACCGATGAAGTTTCCACTATTCAGGAACCACCACTTTGTGCAAACCACTATCTTCTTATCCGTTATATGTGTCCTAGGTACTGGTAAATCGGATGCCAGACTACTAGCATTTCTCAGAGTTACACAACAAAACTATAGGTCAGAATTAGGTCATCCTCATCCAAGCAGTCCGATAATTTCAACAGAGTCGATCAAGTCAAACTTGTTGCAGCCTGCAAGAGTACAATGGTCTCCTCATGCAGCAAGTGGTCGACAGTATACTCAAGGCGTCGTAGCTGATTTGCATCATCAGCCAAAACATGCTGGGTTTCGTCGAAGAAGTACAGGACGTGATGAGTCGATGCCAGCTCCGAGCACAAGAAGCGCTCAAGCAGGGTTTTATAATTCCGCCGGTGACATGACTAGATTTCAAGAGCAACGTCCAGATAACCATGATCCTTACGACGCTGCATACCGGTTTGTTCCCAGTGGCCCTGATCCTCTGCACAACAAATGAGCATCTGATCCAGCTGCATCAGAGTTCGGTGAGAATATCCTATGAATGCCTGGAGAAGTATTTATTCCAGTTTCGTAGTGTTCAAGATTTGTGCTCATCCTAATCTGCAATTCTAGCACTAGAGGAAACTGTCGGATTTTACTATGGAAGCAATCCTTGCTGTCGCCAAGTACTAGATAGCTACACTAAATATGATGTTTAGTGTCATGTGGAATTTTATGTCACTATGGTAACTTTTCGGATGACACTTCTTATGAATAAGTGAACAAATACTGTCATGGACCATGGATGACTCCATCCATTGGCCAAAACCCTACCACTGCCATATTCGGCGTAGCTTTTCAAGTTGTAGTCAGTATTTATACTTTGTATTCGCATCTGCTTTAATTTCTACTTGAAATACAGTCACTCTAATGACCAAAATTTAACATGGTATCAGAGCAAGGAACACTCATTGTGATTCGTTTTTTCCTCCACTACTATAGAGATTGAAGAGGGGTTGGTTACAGATATAGTATGGTACACATCACCATTAGAGATTGAGTGATTGAGTCACAAGAAGGCACTGCACCAAGATATACACTTGAGGTGGAACATCGTTTTATGAATATAGGTCGTGTTTACTGATTGATACAATGGCGTCCGTAGACACCCACATTTTAGAGCAATACAAATTGATAGGTTCCTCCAACTACGGAATGTGGAAATTTAACATTCAAACAATTCTAGAGAGAGAAGACTTATGGGAATTCGTGGAGAGATTAGCTGATGAACCATTGTCTGGTGCAATCATGGTAGAACTACTTGATCCAAGGGAGACGAATTTACTCCAAAAACTCAAGAAATGAGCTCTCTCAATTGTTCACTTGTCGGTGTGCGATAACATCGTCCCATTTATACTCAACAATTCCTATCCAAGAGAATGTTGGGAGTACGTACATGCGGTAGAAATTCGACATAAAAAATAAGGCACGAAATCTGGTCAGCCATGCTAACTTCTCAAAGCTGCAAATGGAAAAAGGATCAAGTGTAGGAGAATATCTTACTGAAGTGCAAATACTCATCAACTCGCTTAGTGACATTGGGAACCACCATCCAACACAATGATAGTCAAGCATGTGCTCAACGCCTTGCCATTGAGCTTTGACAACTTCGTCACCAACATCTGGGCTCCACCCCGGGTCCGCAACTCCAATATTATATGGTCCTCATTATACTCATTTGTAATGCATTTTAGTCCAATCTCAAGTGATATAATTTGTTTTAATGTAGGAAACTCTTTTAGCCCTTTTAACAAGAATCCAAAAATGTAATTATATATAGGAAATGAATATTCCTTGAAGCATATAATTGCATTAAAAACCTAATTATATGATTTTTTAATACATGTAGCATAGACCAAACTACCCAAATTTTTGGGTTTTTTAATAATAAAACTAATTTTTTTTTTATTATAAATAAAAATTGCTAATGACTTTTAATTTTAATTGGAGGCAACTACTCATGTGGATCTTTTAAAATTATGCATAGGGAATTTATTGGTCTAATTGTTGGGATAAAAGACTGTTGATTTGTGTTAGAATACAATTGAGATATGTATTTTTTAAACCATATACGTCATATGGTGCCCTAGGTATTCAAGGGTATCATGGGGATATCTCGAGGGCATGGATCAAGGTTTTTTGGGGCCGCAATGTCATTTCTGTCTCATTTTTCTCTGGTCTCATTTTTCTCAATGATTCTCTTTCATTTTTAGGTGCCGTTTCTCTCTCATTTCTCAATATTGTTTCTCTCTTATTTTTTCTTCAACCATTAAATTTGTCATTTTAAAACCATGAATCTTTGGTCTTTTAGAAGTTCAAGTCCATTCCATGCCTATAGAGATTGACATGATTTGGGTTACATGAAAAATATATGTAGGGACATATCTTAATATCTTAAGGTTTTTTACTTTTTGCAGATTTATTTTATTACCCGCAAAAGAATCATGATTAAGCAATCTTATAATCTTATGGGCTTTGAAGGAAGGTGATCTATGAATTTTTAATATTTATTTGTTTCTTATTATACAGATGTGGTGGTTCTACTGTGGTGTTGCATTTTGGTGATCCTTCTATGAATTATGTGAAATTCCTAGAGTACAAGCACCTCACAAGCTGCAATGAAGATGGTTGTTTGTTGTTCAACCCTTTAGATGAAAACCCTTTGCTTTGTGATTGCTGCACTTGTCATAAAAAATTTCACAATGTAATTTATAATATACCTCCAGATAGTAGCACTCGTATAAAAATACACAATAATGGGGTTGATGGTTGTCAATTGTCCTATTAGGACCAATGTCCATAAATGCAGTGTATGTGAATGCCACAGATCATTATTTAAGCCTCCACCATCAATATCACTATCATGTTCACATAAGGTTACACGAAATTCAATTATTAACACCGTTTTCTCATTACATAGTGATATTATCTTGATTAATGATGACAATAAATGTTTGAATTAACCTCTAACTAAAATGTTAAAAATAAATAATGTTGTATTCAATGTCAATGATACTTCACTTCCTTCTGTCAAGATAAAATTGGAATTTCATAAGAATAACATTAGCTCTGAAATTACAGATTTGGATGGTTGTGATAGCTCAGATGTTGATATGATTGTCATATCTAAAAATTTACAAAATAAATAAAAAACATTAGTTAAAAAATATTTTGAATGTAATTTTGTAGATTTGCTCCATGTTTTTCCAAGAATGTAAAGAAGGGTTTGTCAAATTGGTTCATTTAGTATGATCCATGTCAGAAGGAGATGTGCATTAACCCAAAGAAATCATTAACTTATCGAATTTTGAGGTACATCTCCAAACCAAATTACCTCTCAAGCATGAAGTCTCTATCAATAAATCAAAATACAAGATGATTTTGTTGAAACAAAGGGGAATAATTAAATCAAATTTGAAAGTTGCTACAACAATTGAATTTTCTAAACCAAAGAGGAAGTCTTGAATAGTGAAGCATTTTTCTTAAGGTAACTTTTTGGTTTTCTTCAATTTTAGATAAGGTTTACTTCAATTTCATATGTATGGTTTTAACGAATGCGTGGAGTCATGTCTTAGGGGATATAATGATCGATAAAAAAGAATTAGAGATACACAATATGTGACTACCATGGTAGGTTTGGACAATGAGACATAATTAGTCTCCACATAAAATGAAAAACACACATACAATCAATAAAAAATAAAAATATTTCTGGTGTAGGCGGTAGTCAACTTACCATTGTTATTTCCCTAGTAAGAGAGGTTAAATCGGAAATAACTGAGTATCCTCCATTATTTATTCCAACCCTATTGATATTTCACATCATGTGTTATTAAGTTACATAGAAATAATATATATTTGTTATCAATTTTATGATGGCCTATTAATTATCAATAATAAGATGATACATTATAGTTTACTGTTAAATGATCTTCATGTTTGAACCTTGTTATATTTCAAATCGTATTATTTATAATGTATAGACAAAAATAGTAAAATTCTCCAAATTGAAGGCATTTTTAAACATATTGATTATTTGATCATGTTTTGTAACATATTTTTCTTCCCAACACTAGCTGAATTTTTAAAAAAGCTTGGCATTCAAGTGACATGGTTATTTCTAGAAGAAAACGATCTATGCAATTAGGTACTCATATTAAATATTTGAACGGGAGGAATTGGTCACCTCAGCAAGAAAGTGAAAGAAGAGAGCTAATGCATGTAGTGGCCAAATTTCAACATAAAAATTTGGCCTTGACTAGAGTAACAACCACTAATCAATATCTTCAACATAAATTGAAGACTACATTAATTGAAGGTTCACTTTTTGAAATAACAAAGTTATTTAGGAAGGCCATGGATTCTAGAGCTTTCAAAAAAATATCTACTTTATATAATCTTTTGTTAGACATACATAACACATATTTAAGTAAATTTAGACAATTAAGGAGTCTAAATTTAATTTTTAATTAAATAAACATGATTATTAGTTCATTAATGTATAAATTAAATGAAAGCGGCTCGCAATATATCGTGCCACGGAGGTGGATTGGGTAGTCTCCCAATGGCAATGTAAGGGAAGCATGCACAAAAATGGTAGAAAAAACAAGGCACTGATGTATACAAGAACATCGGGAGATCTCCCCATCCAGAAAAATTCAATTACAAGACAGTGAACAATACATAAAACGATGAACATGTTGTTGTACATAGTAATCAATGAATTCTTGAACCAAAGCCGTGCATTGTCATTGACAAGCCATGCACGGAAAATAGAACATAACATGAGAATCCAACATCCATACTTGAAAAATGCTTGTAGCACCAGAATTGAACAACGGGAAGGCTAAGCGTTTAAATCTCTAAGTATTGAAGCAGTACAACTTCACGGACTATGTCCACGGGGAGGTCACTGGCGAAAAATCGTAGAACAACGTGCGATAAAAAATAGGGTCTAATATATTCATTGTAGGTAAATTTTGCAAAAAACGTACATATAATATAGGGGGGTTTAAAATAGTGAAACATGTTTACATGTAAAATACCATCACATATAATGACCTCTTTTATCTAGTCAGTACATGTAAAATAGCGTGGAAACAATTACTAGGGGTAGTAGGTCTAGGGTAGGGTTTGTGCTAGTGGATGAAAAGAGGTAATTTTCTATTGAAAATGCTTGGATGGATGACTTCGCATGTTGGCTTGCTTGAACGTTCCTGAACAAACGGTTCCAACGTGGAGTTAATGGTCTCTACCCACGTGCCGGGAAGGAAAAAAAATGTAGTATAAGTAAAATAGGGTGTTTTAAAATGATTCCCCAAAAATTTATAATTATTGATAGGGTGTATTAAAATACAATAATTTACCTTTATTTTGAAAAATACCATACCTTATAATATTTTCTGCAAGGTAAATAGCCCCCCGATAAATAGGTCCTAAGCGCACGTGTATGCATTAACTAAAGAGGGAGTGACCTCCCCGTGACTATGTCTGGGTAGACCATAGGACCGGAAGGGCTCCCGGTGCGAATGAAGGGATGAGCGACGGAGCATCAGTGGTTGATTCGTTCTGGGCAGAACCTAGAGGCGTGGGAACCCGAGGATGTCCGAGACGGGGATGACATAGTTGAGCCTGCAAATGCAAAAAACGAAAAATGTGAGGAAACATGAAGAGGTTAGCACATGCAGAAAGCAATACCAAATGAGATTAAAAAAGAAGAAGTGAAGTACCGTGAGAAAGTTGAAGGCGGCGTTTAACTGGAAATCTCTTCCATTGTGGAATTGATGAATTGGCTGCCTTGATTTGCAATAGGCGGTAAGCAGCATAGGAGTTACAGGTTGAAATCTTGGTGGGTTTCAATTCGACTCGCTTCTTGGGAGATTTCTTTGGTTTCAAAAATGTGGTCCCCAAAAGTGCCGCGCTTGAGGACACTCCAGACAAAAAAAACGAAAGTTAAAGTATATTAGAAAAATGAGAGAGGGTGAGCGAACATCATCGATCGGGAGGTCTCCCGGTGTGAATTTAGGAAATGAAAAGCAAAATCAAACAGGGGAGAAAGAATTGAAGTGAGAATGAATTGAAAGCATTAGAAGGGGAGGCGTGTATGAAGCACATACTGAAAGTGTCGTGAGAATGGACGGAGTTTGGCGCGCAATTGGCGGTCACGAATGGGCTAAACCATTTATGGTAACGTGGGAGTGGGGGTTGTTCGTCTGTGATATGATTATGCAAATAGAGAGGAACATTTGGTGCGTGTATGAGTCCCTTGATGTAAGGGTACAATGCGGTTGTGATATTATTGATGACTCTGGGACCGGGCCAAGTGTGAGGGAAATAGCAACAGTCGGAGGGTTTGTTCCTAATATGACGGTTGGGTTGGTCGTCGACAAACAATATATTGCCCTCCCTACAACCGAAATAATTTGCATGGTGACTAAGGAGGACTTCTTTTTTTTTAAGGAGGAAAGGGACGTCCTTACTAATGAAACCGTTTGTATTCGTGCACATGGATTTACCCCAGACAAACTTGAGCGCAGATATGATGTTTTCGCGAAAGAGGCGGCGAAGGACAGCGTGGAGGACTGAATCTTCCATGCACGACCAGACAGCGACATGGAAATCACGTAGGAGTAGGGACATGAACTCTCTCAACCCGGGACGGACTTCGAGATCCCATAGCTTGTCCATCAAAAGGTTGCCCTTGCCCCCGAAACGCGCGAAGCACTTGGCTCGAACCCTCTCCGGGGAGCGCCTACAAAGAAGACCATCGACGGAGAGAACAATCAATTTGAAGGGCTCGGGTTTGGGTTGGAATCGAGGGCGCACAGGAGTAATAGAAACCTCAAAACCCTGCACATAAGAGGCACCGGGAGGTCTCCCGAAGAGAATATGAAGAAAGAAACGGCGGGAGAAATGTCAACAATGCATGATGACAAAAATTCATTCAACGAGTAACACATTTACAAACACATTCAAGACGCAGGAAATGAACAGGTTGGTAAAAAACGAGGAAGTTATTACAAAGACATGAGAGTACTTAAAAACATGAATAACGGTGTTTGATTGCTGGTTGTATGTCCAAAATGTTAGATGGAAGAAGGACACCCAAAAAAATGAAACCCAAAACAAAGAAATGAGGAAATCCAAAAAAGAAACCAAGCGTCAACCCAAGCCCACCTTCGTGACAGATTCAGGGGAGCCAGAGGACATAGAAATCTGCCGAAGATGCGCAGAACCGCACTCCGAGAGCAACTGGCCAGTATGGATACTTCCAGAGAACCCAGAGCAACCAGGAACATGGCCAGCCGATTGGACAGCGGGTGACGTTGGAGAACCCAGAATATTGGCAATTTTCTGGGACACATGAAGGGGCAACGTGGAATCACCTCTTTCCTTTCTTTTGAGTGGCCTTCTTTCCTCTGACACCTGAAAAAAAATGGAAACACCGTGAGACGCTGGGCAAAGCATCGGGAGGTCTCCCGATGTCAATACTTGGGTTGAAACTGAGGCGTTCTGTCCACATCATCTGGCTTAAACCTCCTGGAGTAGCCAGCCATAAGCTTAACGTAGCGAGAGTCAGACTTACGGAGCTAGGCCTTTCCATCCGGGAGGGGGTTCTTTTCAACAAACTTCCGCACATCCATGTTTGAGGCCAAGAGATTTTTCAACCAGTCAAACAAAGTCCGGAGAAGGTAATTATCCTCAAATAGGACGTCAGGCCTGAAAATGGGAGGATGGATGGCCTGACTCCAGTGGTTAGGACAATTTTTATCCGGGGAGTCATCAATAAGCAGAACATTACGTAAGGTAGCATTAGGAAGTTTTTTGAAAACCCTAAATGTGAGATCCTTCATGAAAATGGGTTGGTCGGGATTATCCCTATGCTTGGAGACAGTGCAATGATCCTGATAAAAGAATCCATAGTCATCAAGGGGAATATCAAGGCGACCAAGCTTGAATCGCCTGCAATCCAACATAAGAGCATCAACCATATGCAAGGCTTTGTGCTTCCAGGTTGAAGTCCAGAACAAGACGTCAGCCATCTCGTACAACCAATCTAGGAGTTCACGGGCACCACTCCGCAAAAGGGTCTTGTCATCTTTGTTACGCGGTTTAGAACAAAGGAGCCCGTTGAGATCAAAGACTAGGAAATATCTTACCGATGGCACACTAATGGATTGCGGAGGCAAGTCAGTCGTTGCTGCAAGACAATGGAACATAATTTCAGAACAAGGTTACATGAACCTCATACAATAAAAGTATATCTATGGAGATCCATCATCGGGAGACCTCCCGGTCCTCAAAGAGAATATTGCAAAAGAGTATTAAAGTGACAAAGAACTCACCTCGGGGGGACATTTGAGTGGCCGGAGTCTCCTGGAGGATAGCGGCATCCGCAGCGATAGACTCCACGGTATGTTGTTCTCTGTCAGTAGTGGCGGTGCGCCTAGATCTCGGTTTGGGTGAATGCGAACCCGAATTGCCCATGGGCATGGGACCACCAACCACTTGGGACTTCAACTTCTGGCGAACAGGGAGAGGGGGAGAAAAACTCATGTCTTCAACATCTACTGGGGTAGAAATATCATGGACGAATTCATTCTGCATGGCTTCATCCGCAGCAATATCCATGTCAAGATCGTCGTCACCAACGAGGATAGGCGATCGAGGTCGCGTGGTTGGAGGAGACATTGGTGTGGGTAGAGGCATCGGGAGGTCTCCCGATGCCCGAGGAGGTGAGGCTGGAGGAGAAACGTAACGTGGGCCAATGGCAGAGTGAGTTGGCGAAGCTACAATGGCGGGCGTGACGTCTTCGGCCATCGGGAGGTCGCCCGATGGATCACTGAGGTGAGAGGGGCCTCCTCTATCGCCTGCCTGCTCCCAGTCACCAAGGTTAATAACCTCCATGTCAGTGTCTGAGTCTTCAGCAGGGGTGGGTTCGTCCAATTCCACGATTTTTTTCTTCTTCTTGTCCTTCTTGGAGGCACGAGCAAGTTGTTTCCGCGCCAGCCCATGCAGATGTTGAATGATTTGTTCTCCCAACTCTGTGGCATGAGTGTGACTCACATTGTCCTGGACGATGTCCGCAGTGAGGACAAGTTTATGGAGACCCAAAATCGTCAAATTCCCCCCGCATTGTATGTTCAAGAGAATCCTGTCGAGTTTAAGAACACCCCCCATAATTGCGTCGAGGGAGGCGACGCTGAGCTCTGTTTTTAGGGTCGACCAGTTTCCCAAATCAGATTGGTCGAGGGATTGTGCATCCACAAAGGTGGGCAGCTTGGGTGAACCAAAAATTCTCCGCAAATGTTTGGCGCTATCACCATCCTCGACAACTTTCGGGAATACAACTAAGATGTACACGAGCACCTGTGTATCATGGGCGGGAGTAACAAAAGATTCCAGCTCCGTGTGTGGGGAATACACGACTATGTGATAATCCCAGATGGACGAACCACGCACCCACATGGCAAATTCTGAAGCGGTCGGGAAGGAGCAAAAGAAATAGTGCACCCCCAAAGTTGAAGAGTTTTCCTCGAAGACCTCTAGGAATTCTCGACTTATAAGATGTTTGGATGGGACACCTCGTTTTCTGTCCCAGAAATTGGAGGCACTGACAATGTAAGGATCATCAGAGATATTCCAAGCGCGCACAGCATGAAGAATATCTTGAGCGCCCTTCGCCTTGACGACAAGGTGTTTTGACCTGATGGCATCATCTGCACGCGGCGTGGAAGTCACCCCTTGCAGGTAAGCATTGTAAGCATCCCAAAAATCAGGAAGAGCAGGTTCCTGGGAGATTTTCATCAAGTCTTTCCTCTCCTTCAACCAAGCTTTCCCAACTTCTGTTCCCTTGACAAGCTTACACATCATGGCCATGAAAGCGGCATCAAATTTGTGCTCTTTGGCCACGGCTTGCCATTCCAAATAGGTCCAAGCCTTGTATCCTTTCCCCTTGTGTGGTCTCTCCTAGCCAAATTTTGTTATCACCTCTTGCCTAATGACCATCTCGTCCTTCTTCTCGTCGCACATATCAGTGAGGGAGACAAGACTTGCAACACCAAGCTGCAAAAATTTGCAACACACTTTTCCTTGGAGAATGAGGTTGCCAATCTCCTGGAGCATATCGTCAGGGAGGCCCTGAATTCTGCTAACATCGGATTTGGTGAGGGGAGGTCGTTTTGATGTCCCGGAAAGAACGACCCCATGACCGTCGGGAATGATCACATCAACCCAGTTGTCAAACATCAATTTCCAAGTGGTAAACGTAATTTCGCTGCATATGACATTTGTGACAATCCATCGAGTGAGAGTGAAGAAGAATTCTTCGCAGGTGTTAAAAAATCTGCTTATCGTAGTTCCATTCGCAAAAAGAAAACACCGGAGAAATTGGTCGTCTCCTCGACTTAGCGTCTATTCACGCTGTCAGTGCGCAAGAATGTTGCTCGAGGAACTGTTGTCAATTGTTTCCATGGTCGTCCATCCAACACGTCAGAGTGAACTACTAGAGAAAGTCCTTTGACGAACGGAGGGAATGGGGTACGGAGGTTTTTAATAGATGCAAACCATGGGATCGGGACATGGAGTTGTGTTAGAGGGCAAAATTGTCTGTCTCTATGCTTGGTGGAAAATTCATGGCGTATCTCATACAACGTTCATGACTTACAAGCAACGATATAGAAATGGAAAGAGATCGTCAACTCATGACAACAAGGGCATGCGAAAATCCAAAGCGAGGACCATCCAAGCTCAAACGACTATGGAGTCGATCATTCGTATGAATGCTGATCAAATGCTCCATCAGATGAAAGAAACTAGAAATGGACGGCAGGATATTCACAAAGTTCTCCCTGCTCATCTCACCTGGAAGAAGGTGCGGGAGGAAGTTAATGAGGTGAGAAGACGTCACCATTATTTAATGTCTTTTAGTAATCCTCAACATCGGGAGACCTCCCGATGTCCAACCATGTTTCTGTGATTAGTGCATTCTTCTATCATGCAGTCCACACATATATTGAAATCTTCTGCATATTTATTTGGGTCCATTGTCACGCAGAGCATCGGGAGGTTTCCCGATTCTATGCATTTCTCGTGTAGAGCTACTGTTGGAATTTCGTTTCCGCTGTTCTATTTCTTTCATGTTTGTGTTTCCTTCCTTAATTTATATTCATTACTTTTATATTCCAAGGCCATTTCATTATGTATTTTTACTTCTCGTCTTTGTCTACATAGGGTAATCCATGACCATCGGGAGGCCTCCCGATGGCCATGGCCTTGCAGTTCTTTCCATTTTTCGTTTTCTTTGTGCATTCAACATTCTTTTCAAATAGTGGACATGCATTTTGAACATTGGATGTTTTCGTAAGCACTCTGTTTAGAGTCTGTATTTATCATATACAAAAAATTATACATTGGATGTTTTCGTAAGCACTCTATTCAAAGTTTGTATTTATTCATATACAAAATTTTTGTGCAACGATGGATTTGCAAACACTCTGTTCAAAGCCTGTATTTATTCATATACAAAAAAATTGTACATTGGAGGCTCCATCCTATTCTACTCTCTTTCCAATGAACTACGATTTTCCAATCAACTACGACCCGCTACTCGAATCTTGAGTTGCTGAGCTTTCGTTGCGCTCTTCGTCAGATTCGGTTCGAGGTGTTCGGTCGTCGAAGACTCCATACTCGCTGTTGTCTCTGGTGTACGCTTCTTTATCTTCTGAGACTTTTTTCTCCTCCTCCTCGTCTTCATCATCCTCCTCCTCCTCGTCTTCGTCTTCGTCATCCCCGTCGCTGCCTTTCTCCTCTTCCTCTAGATGATCTGCGAAGAATTCCTCGTAAATCCTCCATTCTTCTGTGTCGCGATCGCCTCCACCATTGTTGGATGCTTCCACGGTGGAATGTTGAGAATTCTCTCCCCTTCCCTCTCTCGAACTCACGGTTTCCCTAGTGGAATTCTTCGAATTCCACACCACTCTGTTGTTCTTTGTGTCGCTTCCTCTGCTCTCATCTACTCTACATTTTTTCGAACTTCTCCCGCCACAGCTGCCACTTCCCTCCTTCCTTCTCATACTATTGGGTTTGTTAAAGTCTTCTATGAGTTGGATATGCAAATTGAGTAGAATTTGCAATCGACTCCTACAAAAATGGATGTTGGTGTTTCTGCGCTGTTTGGGGGCCTCCCTTATAAGCGTTTCAATTCTCACGGGACATCATTCCCTTTCCCACCTATCATTAAGACGTAAGATTTTCTTGGCATTGCACGTATGTGCACATGATCTGTGGGGTCATCATGTTATGTGAATCTGATACGTGGCATCTTCTCTTTAATTCGGATTACATCTAATCAAATAATTATTATGATATCGCCATCGTGTATGTTGCATGGGGAGGTCTCCCGATGATTTGGCCGAATTCGCACGTGCTTAGTATATGTAACTGATGTCACGTCATCTCCTGAAATCATGCTGCCATGGTTCATTAGCCATTATTCCATTATTTAGTTCAATATTTTTGTTTTTCCATCCGTGTCCAGTTTGGGTCAAGCATCGGGAGGGATCCCGATCCCTTCATTGCTTATTACTTCTGCGGTATAATTTTTTATTATTATTCATGATTTATTTCATTATTTATTGCTTCTGCAGACCTCCACGTCCTTTGGAATACAAAGTGTATCTCAGTCCACTGTCAGTCGCCTTCGGAATAGTCTATTTCGAAACGTTGACGTTCGAAAAGGCGGCTTCAATTTCTCAAAGTGCTCTGAATGCGAACACTACAAAGACTTGATTGACATGAGTATCAAAGGCAGTGAAGAGAGGGAGAATCTCAAAAGGGAGTTGAGAAAGCACAACAACCACCAGGGTTCATGCCGCAATCTCTATCATGCATGGCGCCATGAGTCCAAAATTAATTCCCGCGAGGTTCTGGCTATCATCCACGACGGCATGGACACAAACAAAACAGCAATCCCCCGACTTCGTGTCATCACGAAGGCCACTGCAGGGCTGTTTCAACTTCCGGTCACCCTCACTGGCATGGTCACTCATGGCCACGACGACGGCGCATATGCCCACTACGCAACCGACTTGTGGCCCAAGGATTCCAACTTCACCATTTCGTCCCTTGCCAGGTGCCTCCGTGCGTTGGAGAAACCTCTTGTTCGAAATTCCAGAATGTTGTTTCAAGATCCTCCATTGAACGATTATTTTGATAAACTTCTATGGGATAAATCTCGGTGAGTTCTTAATTCTTTTTGTCCAACATTGTCATTCACGTCATGGGGTCCTTCTCATCGGGAGGCCTCCCGATGCTCCCTCTTTCTCCTCCCATGGCTGGCCTCCTTCCTTTATATCGGGAGGCCTCCCAATGCCCGCAGCCTCCAACTAAACCTCCATTTTCTGGTCCCTTTTGTGTGCAGATGCCGATCTTCCCTCCCCGATGCAACGGATGCTCCGGATGTTGTACGTCCGCTTCCAAAGAAGTTATATCTCCAGCTGGACAACTCAGCTAGGGACAATAAAAATCAATACGTCATGGCCTTCTTGTCCTTGCTGACAGCTCGCAAGGTCTTTCATGAGATCCAGGTCGGTTTCCTTCTCGTAGGCCACACCCACGAAGATATTGACGGCTACTTTAGCGACTTGTCCAAACAACTCAAAACAACCAACATCTTTGTCCTCTCCGACCTCATGAAAACGTTCATGGAATCACAGTTCCTTTCCTTCATACCCGAGTTGATTCAGGAGGTCGCTGATTTCAAATCCTTCATTAAGGGATACGCCGAGGAGCTCGTCAGTCTTAAAGAAATGCCCATTTTTTGCTTCTTCCTCGATAACGATGACTGGCCTGTATTCCAGTATAAAAAAATCCGCACTTGATCTGGATTGGTTGCCACGAAGCAGCTCCGTTCGCATGTGGAAGGACGATGGTCGTGGTCGTCCCCTCCTCCCCTATGGCGACCCTCCTGCTCTACAGATTAGGCCTCCTTGGGGCCACGTTCTTCCTGGCCGTTACAGTGACAAAGAAATAACTGCTGACGATGCACGTGATGCGAATCAGAAGAAGGATGGGATTCATGCTGGTATCAGAAAATATGTCAAAATTTGGGAGAGCGGCTGTCTTGAGAATGATACCTACTGTCAAAAAATGGAGGATTATGTCACCTACTGGAAAGATGTCGCTGAGGAATTGGATGCTCCTTCCCCCCCCCCCCACGCCTCCCACCCTACAACTTGGTTTTTGGCCTTCTACTTCTTACACCACTCCAAATTCATCTATGTCTGACCTTGTTCAGACTGACACAACCCCTGAGGATGTTCCCATTGATCCCTTCTGTGGAGTGGCCCGCGACAAACCCAAGGAATCCTTCAATCTTTACAGAGATGTTCTCCTTGGTGACTTTGTTCTTGTTCGTCCTTCCGACCCTGACCTCTACCTTGTCTGGATGGGCCGAGCACTCACTGCTGTTCAACTCGATCGTAGCCATTCCCAGTATGGACAATTTCAAATTCGATATTGGAGGCCAACCAAAGGCAGGAAAAAAATTTCTGACCATGATCGCTACAAAGGGGCTTGGGATTCTAAGTGGGAGTGTGACCCATCTTTCACAGCTGTCATGTGGATAGAATGTAGTTCTGTTCTTTATTCCAATAGAGCTAGAAAAAATACAAACGACACTTCTGTTGTGCAAATAGGCAAATCTGAAAAGAAGTATGCTCAACGAAACCTAGAACTTGCAAACTCTATGAGTCAGCCTTCTTAGACCAACCATCGGGAGCCCTCCCGGTGTTTCCATTTCCAATTTTCCTTGCAATTAATATATGTTCATCTTTTATTTCGCTCGTCTTGGTGCTCCTTTTTGTTGCACTTGCACATGGCTATCGTTTCACATGTTTTGTATTTCTTTTCATGTATATCCTCGCTCGTGCTCATTTCTTTCACATTTTATGTCATTTTTGTTCTCAATTGCTTCACACTGCATTTTGTGTCGTCCACTTTTTGGGAGACCTCCCGATGTTTTCTGCCTTGCACGCACATGTTGTGGACTTCATGCCATTTTCTTCTCGTCCCATATCAGGAGACTTTGTTGCAAACTGTATTTTTAGTTTTCTTATATTCTGTGTTTTCTCCTATTAGTGTGGGATACTATTCTTTTCTACATGTTCCCAACATGTGTCCTCAATTATCTTTTATCACATTCTTTGGTGTGTGTACTCCCCAATTGTGTTACATGACAACACGGGGAGGTCTCCCGATGCTTCTTTACTTTGCCTCCATAATTTACAGATTGGTGTTTAGCATCGGGAGATCTCCCCATGTTATGTTTGGTTTTCCTTCTTTTCTTACATTATTATCGCTAATTTTATTCTCTACCTACATTGTCTACCATAATTAATTATATTAATTTGCTATTTTAAGCCCGTGATTATAGTAATCACGTTCTAATTTAGTCTAATTTTAATTCATACGTCTAGTTTTAGTTAAATATGTGTTACATTTTATTTTGGTATCCGTTCATAAGAATGATGGGAATGGCCGCAAAAAGAGGTACAACCCAAGTACTGTGAAATTATTTGAGATAGTCCACATTTTTTGTGGGACTTTCATACATAATGTTTTTTCCTCGAATGTATTAGGGTCAGGGATTACACGTCACGTCGCGTCACGTCCTGTGACAGCGACGTGACGGCAGACCTGAAAACGTCACGTCCGCGGGGGGGTAAATCCGGCAGTTACCCCAGGGGTAAACTGACGCGGTCAACCCCCTGGTCAACCCCTTGGTTGACTGCTAAGTCGACTGCAGATAGCAGTCGACAGGGATTACACGTCACGTCGCGTCACGTCGCGTCACGTCCTGTGACAGCGACGTGACGGCAGACCTGAAAACGTCACGTCTGTTTGGGGGGGGTAAAACAGTTTACCCTGTCGTCACACAGGGTAAACTATCGTCAACAGTGTCGACTGCTAGTGGGCAGTCGACGAGTTACAGCGACTGCTACTAGGCAGTCGACACACTGAATCGACTGTTAAAGGGCAGTCGTATAGGTGTGTCGACTGCTGACGGCAGTCGAATTTCCATGTCGACTGCTCTTGAGCAGTCGACTACCATAACTAGTCGACTGCTAATAGCAGTCGACTTGGGTTGTCGACGGCTCTTGGGCAGTCGACATGGAAATTCGACTGCTATTAGCAGTCGACGACAGGCGGGCGACTGCTTGTGAGCAGTCGTCTGCCCTTCAAGTCGACTGCTATTAGCAGTCGACTTGGACTGTCGACTGCCCAACTGCAGTCGACAACCCAAGTCGACTGCTAATAGCAGTCGACGAAGGGATGCGACTGCCCACCAGTAGTCGTCTGCTCTTCAAATCGACTGCTAATAGCAGTCGACTTGGACAATCGACTGCCCAACTGCAGTCGACAACCCTCGTCGACTGCTAATAGCAGTCGACAAAGTGCGGACGACTGCTGGTGGGCAGTCGCACCCCTTCGTCGACTGCTATTAGCAGTCGACTTGGACAGTCGACTGCCCAACTGCAGTCGACAACCCAAGTCGACTGCTAATAGCAGTCGACCAAGTGCGGACGACTGCTGGTGAGCAGTCGCACCCTATGGTCGACTGCTATCAGCAGTCGACTTGAATGGGTTGCGACTGCTCGTGAGCAGTCGCACCCCATGGTCGACTGCTAATAGCAGTCGACGAAGGGGTGCGACTGCTCACGAGCAGTCGCGTAGAGACACCCATGGGCACGTGGCGTCCATGGGTTGGTCCAGGGGGCGTCTAATCGAAAGGACGCCTCCTTGGGGTATATATGGACCCCACTTCCCTCATTCCCTCACTCCCACCTCCCTCCATTTGGGCCTAGGTTGTTAATCAGCCCTTGCCATTTGGAGATAGAGGTGAGCTGGAGGGCTACAGGTGGACATACGTACTGAAATACGTATACGGTGCATACGATATACTGTTATTGCCTAACGTGTGTATTGCAACCCACCTACATACGGTCTACATTGTACCCCATTGCGGTTAGTTTGAACCATACCGGAAATTGTTATATGGGAACACTTATTTTGAAAGTGGTTTAAATCTAATTATGTAGTTTGAACTTTGAACGGCCTTAATTTGGTTTTAGTGGATTGGGAAAAAAATTGTGGGTGGTGGCGCTTATTTTGGAAGTGCTACCATATTAGGTTTAATTTATAGTAGGCATACAAAGCTAGGGGTTAGGGGCAACGATGGCAGACGAAGATAACTTGCCGCCGGAACCTCCACGTGGCGGGGATTTGGATCCGGGGGGGACTCCGCAAGCGAGACCGGGGTCGGCAGGCGCTAGAAGACGCGGCAATGCGCCGAGGGGCAGGCCGCAACCAATCAATTTGGAGGTGGCGCGGGACCCGAACATTCTCACCAATCCCGGCTGGCAAAATGAGAGGGGCATGTGGTTGTATAGCACGGTCCGAAGGTACGTAGAGTGGACCCATTTGACGAGGATGTTCGTTCCTAGCGCGAATGCTGAACGGATGTCTAGACAACGCTATGGCATATGGAGGGAGGTGAGCCATCAAATATTTGGAGAACGGTGCAAGGAGGTGTGGGATTTCTTGTGGGGTGCACCGAGGGAATTTGATCGCGGGCATATGCTAATGTGGTTATGCCAAATGGTCTACGCGGAGGTAATTTTGGGAGTGGATATCGACTGGTCCACCATACCCCGCACGAGGCCGGACTTGAGGCAGGCATGCCGGGTCACGGTCATACCAAGTGCCGTGCTAGGACGGAACGCTGGCCGTCCGATTCCATTGGCATGGCAAACTCCAATGAATCCTTTGAGGGTCCGATCTTATTTTGATTTCCTTGCGGGACCAGATCATCAAATTGTGGGGACTCCACCGGCCGCCGAGTCAAACATGGACGAGCACAACATTGACATAGGGTTGCCGGTTGAACCACCTAGCCGGCGACAAAGGGTCCACGTGACACCGCCACATGGTTCCCGGTTGGTTTGTCCTCCATCTTCGCCCGTTGATGTGGAGATGGCATCGGCGGTGCCATCCCCACCACTGGTAGTTACCGACAACGACGTTGTGGAGGCGTTGAGGGCGGAGTTGGCAAAATGCAAATCTGACCACGAACGGGAATTGGAGATGGTCCGACGTGCACACGCCGAGGAGGTCTGTGAGCCCAAAAGGGTGCCCACATTTAGTCTTAGACCCTTGAAACGTTAGTTGATGCACTTTGAAGTAGCATGTTACTTCACAAAAATATAAAAAGAGTGAAATGTTAGTCTTAGAAGTACCATGTTGTAAGAGGCTAGGATGTGAGTTGTTATTGTGTTTTTACCTTCGGAAGGATTTGAGTGAATGAGGATAGGTAAGGAGAACTTGGATTGAGTAGTTAGTGAGTAGGCTAGTACAAATGGATGGAGACAACCAAAGTGACTCAAGAGGCAAGTGCATTCGAATTGGGATGAATGGAGGATCACATGGAGCGCACAAGTGGACCACCTCATCATGGCCACTTAATGGGGAAGGTCCAAGGAAGAATGCAAGGTGGAGGATAAGCAAATTCTCAAAGCACCAATCAAATCACGAGTTAAGCATCGTGGTTTGAATTAAGTGGTGAGCAACGATTTGGGAAAGTAAGGGGAGAAAGTTATGGCGGCGGAAAGCGAAGGAGGCTAAGTTTGGGTTGAAGCATCCCAAGTTTGGTAAAGTGTGGTAGGTAGAAAGCCAAGGCTAGTTAAATGTTCGAATTATGATCCTTGTTGATCATTTGAGGGAGGAAGGCTTAGAAGATAGGATTGGCGCCTACTAAGTAGGAGGAAATCTCAAGGGCTTATCGTGAGCCTTGAGGGTGCTCACCCCCTCAAGCTTACTATATAATCCCTCATTCTTCCCTCACTCATCCTCTCTTTCCTTTGTGCTCCAAGGCACCCCACGAGTTATAAGTGTGGGTGTGGGAAGCCATATTGGAGCACATGTGTGTGCTTAGTTTTTAGTTTGAGAGCCAAGGCTTGTTAGCCTTGAAGAGGGCTTGACCTCTTGGTAGAATTAGTGTTGACGTGAAGGATTTTAAAGTTAATTCATGATTCCAATTTGTGGTACTTAAAGTTCATGTTTTGAATACACGTGGTTGCAAGTTCCATGTTTAAGAGTTGAGCACTTGATGTTGTGATGAGTGCAAAAATATACTTGTGTGGATTAGTTAGTCTTAGTGAAGTTAGGAAATTCTCTCTCCCCCTCTCCTCTCTAGGATTTTAGGATTTTAGGATTAGAGAAGAATTGTGTGATTAGAAAGGGGTTGTTAGTAGAATTAGGAAAATTAGGTAGGAAGATTAGTTAAGGGCTTGAATAATTAGTGAGGTAGTTGGGGACTACAACTACAAAGTTGTGGGTTCATGAAGGAGCTGGGTTTATGAAGGAGCTGGGTTTGTTTAGTTAGAAAGTAAAGAGCTGGGTTTATGAAGGACCTGGGCTTGTTTAGTTAGAAGCTAAGGAGCTGGGTTCATGAGGGAGTTGGGTTTATGAAGGAGCTTAGTAGATAGCCTACTTAATTAGCTCATAGACAAGTAGTTAGTTACATTATGCTAGTTAGTGTTATGTGTGGCTTTCACAAGTAAATGTATTTGAGATTGACTATAGAGAATAGTGTTTTTTAACACTTGCATCCTCTCTTTAAAAATAAACCACGTGCACAAATTAATGGAGAATGTGGAGCACTCTCGCGATGGCAAGACAAAGGAAGCAAAGACCAAAGTTAAATCCAAGACCACTTGAAGGGTGAACCTTGCACTATGGACTCATCCAAGTCCAAATCCAATACCGCGGAGGAATGTGAGCCCAAACCCACTACTCGGACTACGGACGCTTAAGGGTGGGGGGTTTGGCCTCACATAATTGGTGCGTCCGCCGGGAGCGAAGCGGAAGGTAGTTACAAGACTTGGAGGCGACTAGGAGACTTGGAGGCAACTAGGAAAAATTGGAGACACAAACTTGAGAGAAGGGAAGGAGCACCCGAAACTCGGTAAGTATTCTGTCTTTGGGTTACATTTGAATTCATTGTATTTCAACTATTCCTTGGAATGAATTGCATTGTCAATTACGCAAATTCATTTTTGAGGAAGGAGCGCGGCGAAGGTACGTCCTCAACCTTTTTGGGGATTTGCTAAGAACTTAAAAGGAACCTATAACCGAGTAGCTCATTAAAACATTAGAGGGTAAATTCACCTTAGGACATTGAACTTTGACACTCACCTCGGGGTGAGTCTCAAAGTTTTGGGAGTTGTCATTTCATGCTCTAGATTAAATTAATATTTCACAAAGTTTATGGTGTTGTTACATTGAGTCACGATTGAGGGGAGTGCTAACTCACAGGGGGATGCGATTGCTCAAGGTATGTTTATTTCTTCAAAGTGAACTCATTAACTAATTAAGGAATGCCTTTTGTACTCGTGATTGTTGTTATCCGTTGTAGAGGGTAATTCCCGAATTGTGGATGGTGTGAGAAGTTGAAGGGTGAAGCCTCGACTTTTAACATAATCTACTCGGAAGGTCACCCCCTCACAATCGGTATTGTGGTGAGTGTTAATTTGCGGGAAGGTGCGGAGGTGATGCTCCGACTTAACCAAAAAATTAACATGAACATGCCTATCCCCTATTGGGATTCTTTCACCTAAGTGGGCTTGCAGGTTCTTTTCCTCACCTCCTAAAAAAATTATAACCACACCAAGACAAGTGAAAATATTAAGAGGGGAATTGCTAGGATCATGTGTGGTCAAGTGAGGGTCGATCGATTCTTATGGAATGCAAGGTAGGACTCGCTCACAAAAACCAAGTTTGATAGTAGGACTAGAGAAATCTACTCGAAAGAGGCGGTCCTCTAAAATCAGTGATAGATTAGAACAAGATAATGTTAGAATAGAGAGTTGTTTGAACGTCGAACCTAGGACTAGGTCAATTCTAGACACCTTAGAACTTGGAGCTCAACTTGAAGAGGAGATCACTCCCTCCAAATTGAGTGGTGAAACTTCTTCGGAAAATTACACACTTAGAGAAGAATTCCCGGTAGAAGTTGATAGGGGATTGTTGAATAGTTCACCGGTCACCATGGCCGAGGAACGGGGGATGGATCCACCACCCATACCCCCAATTCCGCCCATACCTCCTATACCTCCAATAGACCCATTGGTTAGGCCAAGAGGCCTACCAATTGTGGTTCCACAAAATTTAGCGGCGATGGATATGCCATCTCATCTCCCTAAATTTTATGGGACCAAGGATGAGGACCCCTCTCGGCACATGGAACGGTATATCGAACGGTTGGCTAGCTTCCTCATAACCGACCCGGGTTATTGGTTAGTGTGGTTTCCTACCACTCTAGAGGGGGAAGCCTATGAATGGTATCGGGATCATGCCGAGGGACATTTTAGGGGATGGGAACAATTACAAAGGGAGTTTCTTAACGAATTTAGGCCGGAAGTGGGTCAAAGTACCGCATTAAGGGCATTGTCGTCATTGAAGCAAGGAAGGGAGGAAGAAATTTCGGCTTACATTAGGAGGTTTGATTTAGTGTGCACTAGATTTGTGGGTACCATGCTCAACGACGACACGCTAAAGCAATTTTTCATTCAAGGGTTTTTTAAGTCCGGAACTATTAGGGGTGTTCTAGAAAGGAATCCCTTGACCTTGGCGGATGCCAAGCGTGCGGCTAGAGATATTGAAAACTTGGATAAAGATCACGAAAGGCTATGGAGAAGGGAGGATGAATTGATCCCACAATTCATCCCCATACGCCCTAGGGTGGTAGCGGTAGAACCCGCTAAGTATGAGAACCAAATTCCATATGCCATTGTGGACACCGGTCCCCGACCTTTAGCGGTTAGGGAACCGGCACCTCTTTTGGCACTACCGGCCCCTAGAACGGATCCACACTTGGAGGAGGTTGAGAGAAGACTAGGTGCTAGCCAACTAGGATTCCAAGAGGCTATGATAAAACAAATGCAAAGCCTCACGGATCAAATGTCATTAATGATCCGGAGTCAACAACCGGGGCCTCCACCCCCGGTTGAGTCGGGTAGGCATTCTTCCGGATTATGGTGTGTCCAATGTGGCCAACCGGGCCACACGCGTCAATTTTGTAGAAGTGGACAAAACCGTGACCAAAGAGGAAACGGTAACCCACCTCAACAAAATCAACGAGGTCAAGCGCCACCTCACTATGGAAATGGAAGCAATAGAGGACCACAACCTAGAGGGCAAGGTGGCCAAAATTTAGAGAAGAAGGAATTTCATCCCTTTTGTGGAAGGTGGCACGCTCAAGGACAATGTTGGTCCGAAGGTCAAGAGTTTAATTGTAGCAATTGTGGAGGAAGTCATCCCTCGGATACGTGTCGCCAACCGGACAAAATAATTAATGTCCCTTACCCGGTGGCTAATCCACAACAACAAGCAAGGGATAATATGCGAGGTGCTAGGCCACAAGGAGTACCGGCCAATGAACTTAGGCCACCTAACTTATACTATGACCATAGTAATGCTAGGCAAACTTTTCATCCACCGGCGGGCTTGCAAACTACAACCGGTTACATTCCAATACAAAATAGACAAGGAGTTCCACCTAATGGTAGTAACGGGAGACAAGCGCCTCCAACGGATCCGGGACCATCTAACTCCCAAGATGTTAGGTTCATGGATGGAGTGTTGGAGGCCACATGTGATGACATGCTTCCTCTCCCAACGAGAATTGGAGAGGAGCAAAGTCAATGGCCTCCTCACACCAATGCTATTACATATGAGTTAGTGAAGGGTAAGGGTGTGATTGAAGAAGCACCTGCACTAGCGGTAACTACTAGGGCTAGGAGAGGGGATGCCCCGTTGGAGGTAGGAATAGGAGAGCAAGGAAATTACTCTTCGGATGAAGAGATTAATCTCTCCGAGTTGGATAGGGTAGCTAGAAGAGCTACTAAGGATGTGGAGAGGGAAAATATAATTTTACAAGATAGGGAGAGGACTAATGCGGTACATGACTTGGATAATAGCGATGTGGGTGAATGGGAAGGACCGGGGGTTCCCGTAGACGAATTCGACGTAGTGGGTAATTCTAAGGTGGAAAGATCTACCGGGTACGACTTGTGGGCGGACCTTAGTACACTCAAGGCGGATATTACTTTCGGCCAACTATTGGAAATTTCACCCACGGCAAGGAAAACATTAAAGGAGGGAATGCCGGTACACAAGAGGATGAGGAAGGTGAAAGCTAAAATAGCCGCTAGGATCCAATCACAAGGTGGAAGAGACGTGAAAGCTATAGAAATAGAAGTTGTTATAGTAGATAAGGTGGTTCCTAATGTGCTAGTCGACGGAGGGAGTAGTCTAAATATACTACCGGAGGATACTATGAAAAAATTGGGACTTGGACTCACGGGGCCTTCACCTTTGGTCATAAATATGGCAAATCAAAGTTCGACTACGCCTTTGGGGATGATCAAGGATTGTAGAATGACTACGGGAGGCGAGGAGTACTTGGTCACCTTCCATGTCATTAAAATGCACTCCAACAAGGACACCTTCCCCATTTTGCTAGGTAGGCCTTGGTTGCGGATGGCGAATGCTATGGTCAATTGGGGTGGACCTAAACCATCCATCACTTATGGTCCGGAGGGTAATAGGGTCATAGTGACCATTGGTTCATTAGAAGGATGGATGAAGAAGGAGATGTATTTGCCATTGGAGAAGGAAATTGATGACTTAAACGAGAATGAGATTGGCAAGGCATTGGTGGGAGTCGTCCATCCCGAAGGTCAAAGGGTTGTTATAGATTCGGGCTCGGGAAGTCTAGGTCCTAATTTTTACAATTATGGGGATAATGGGGATTATGCCCAATGGCTAAGGGAGTACCCCGAGTCCGAGGTTGATGTAATGGTTACATTTCACCAAGTAGGCTTAGGGAGTGAATTTCCTAGTGTTAGTTTAGGAGAGGGCTCATTGTTGGAGCCATGTGAGGTGCTCACCGAGGAAGAGTGGGTTAGCGGTGGGTTAACACCTTGGGTAGATGACGTGGAAGAGGGTGAGGTTAGTTTAATTCATGTAGATGGGACTCAAGAGGAGGATGTGATTATTGAGTCATCGAAATTGGAGGAGCCTTTACATTTCAAGACCACGTCTACGGGGATAGTTGTAGGTCAAGATGTGAAAGATTACCCCAATGTGCCTTCCGATTGGTATCGGAACAAAGAGGAACAAGCACATGTGTCGGAAGCGGATTGGCGGTACGTGGATGTGAAATTAAAGAATGGAAAAACCCGACAAATGAAGATGGGTTCCAAATTGGGGGAGAAAGAGGTTAGGGAGTATAGCAATTTGGTGGATGAGTTTAGTGATACTTTTGCATGGTCCTACGATGAGCTTAAGGGAATTCCTAGGGAAATGGTAGAGCACCGGATTCCTTTAATTCCGGGGGCAAGGCCAATTAGACAAAAGGAGAGGAGGATGAATCCTCAATTGCAATTGTTGGTGAAAGCGGAATTGGAAAGGTTATTGAAGGCCGGGTTTATCAAGCCGGTGGAAATCACGGATTGGGTTTCTCCTATGGTCTTAGTAAAGAAAAAAAATGGGAAATTAAGGGTTTGTGTCGACTATAGGAAATTGAATTCGTGCACACAAAAGGATCACTTCCCCTTACCTTTTATCACCTTGTTGCTTGAGGAGGTTGGAGGTCATTCGCGATATACCTTTATGGATGGGTATGCGGGTTATAATCAAATTTCCATAGCCCTCCAAGATATCCATAAAACGGCTTTTACTACACCTTGGGGTACTTTTGTGTGGGTAGTGATGCCATTTGGGTTATGTAATGCCCCGGCTACTTTCCAACGATTAGTAATGTATATCTTCACCGACTTGTTGTTCAAATCCATGACCGTCTTTGTGGACGATTTTAGCACACAAAGTAATGTGGACGATCACCTACATTGTGTTAGGGAGGCATTGGTTAGGTGTAGGAAGACGAGGTTAGCATTGAACCCGGATAAGACATTTTTGGGAGTGAATAAGGGAGTGTTGTTGGGTTATGTTGTTAGTGAGAAAGGTAGAGAACCCGATCCGGATAAGATTGCGGCCATAAGCGACTTGGCAACTCCAACCAATTCCAAGGGGATCTCTAAGTTGTTAGGACATGTGGGATGGTACCGGGAACTTATTCCTAATTTTTCAAAGATAGCGGTGCCCATTACCCATTTGCTCAAAAAGGATGTCAAATTCGAGTGGACGGATGCTTGTCAAAAAGCCTTTGAGGAATTGCGGGATAGGTTGAGCACCTATCCGGTGTTGATACCACCCAATTGGGGTAAACCTTTTCACGTCTATTGTGATGCTAGTAATGTGGCAATAGGGAGTGCGCTTTGTCAAGCAACGGGAGAAAAAGAGAAGGATCAACCTATAGCTTATGCGAGTAAGCAATTGACCCCCGCCGAAAGAAACTACTCTACAACGGAGAGGGAGTGCCTAGCCATGGTGTTTTCCGTTAAAAAGTTTAGGCATTACCTCATGTGCAACCCGGTTGTATTTTTTGTTGACCACATGGCTATCAAGTATCTAGTTAACAAGGCGGAGTTAAGTGGTAGGTTAGCTAGGTGGGTTTTGTTATTAGAAGAATTCGACTACACGGTGGAATATAAACCGGGTCGTATGCATTTACAAGCGGACCACTTGTCTAGGTTGTCGGAGGAGATAGGAAAAAATCCGGTAAATGATATGTTAGTAGATGATAGCCTCTTTGTGGTCACTTCTACACCGGAGTGGTATGCGGGCATAGTGGAATTTCTAACAACCCACAAGTTGCCCAAAGAGTGGACAAAAGAAGAGAGAAGGAAGGTGAGGGTAAATAGTAGGCAATTTGTTGTAGTGGGCCATAGGTTGTTTAGAAGGGGGTCCGATGGTATTTTACGACGATGCGTGTCAAAAACGGAGGTTGAAGCGATTTTAATCGCTTGCCACGATAGCGCTTGCGGCGGTCACTTCTCGGGTCAACTCACCGGGCAAAAAATACTTAGAGCGGGCTACTTTTGGCCTACACTATTTAAGGACGCCCATGACTATGTAAGGAAATGCGACGCTTGCCAACGGTATGCCCGAAACGACCTTAGAATGGAGATGCCTTTACATGTATCATTACCCTTAATTCCTTTCGAAAAATGGGGCATCGACTATGTGGGTGAGGTCCATCCCCAATCTTCAAAAGGAATGAAATATATTGTGGTGGCAACCGAGTACCTCACCAAGTGGGCGGAAGCCAAAGCGGTGAAGACCGACACGGCGGAACACGCGGCAACATTTATGTACGAAAACATAATTTCGCGGTTCGGGGTGCCGAAGATCCTAGTAAGCGATAGGGGTACTCACTTTTTGAATGACTTGATTCGAGAGATGACAGAGAAATTTAAAATTGATCACCGGAAGACTACTCCCTACCACCCACAAACCAATGGACAAACGGAAAGGGTTAACGGAATTTTGGTGAGTATACTACGCAAGACGGTTATAGACTCGAAGCGGGATTGGGATACGAAACTAACGGCGGCACTTTGGGCATACCGTACAACCTATAAGGTAACTACGCGTGCTACACCATTTTCCTTAGTCTATGGTCTTGAAGCGACACTACCAATCGAATATGAAGTCGAGTCACTTAGGGTGGCCGTGAGTACGAGACTTACCGAAAGTCAATCCTTACGAAATCGACTAACCGATTTGGAAGCACTTGACGAAGGGAGGAGAATGGCGGCTCAACATATTGAGGCAATCCAAAGAAGGAGAAAGATTACTTTCGACAAACGACATAAGAGAAGGGCCCTAACACCGGGAATGATGGTCATGATTCAAGACGCACGAAAGCTTGAATTTCCGGCGAAATTCGATGCGGTATGGTTAGGACCTTACCTTGTCTATGAGGTCTTTCCTAATAATTCAATTCAATTGGAAACGTTGAATGGTGAGCTCTTTCCTACCCGTACATCGGGAAGTAGATGTAAGGAGTACCGAGCTTGACTAGGCAACTTACCCTTGGAGCAAGAGATGTTTGGATTCATCCCCCGATGGTCGCCAATTATGTGAGCCCAAAAGGGTGCCCACATTTAGTCTTAGACCCTTGAAACGTTAGTTGATGCACTTTGAAGTAGCATGTTACTTCACAAAAATATAAAAAGAGTGAAATGTTAGTCTTAGAAGTACCATGTTGTAAGAGGCTAGGATGTGAGTTGTTATTGTGTTTTTACCTTCGGAAGGATTTGAGTGAATGAGGATAGGTAAGGAGAACTTGGATTGAGTAGTTAGTGAGTAGGCTAGTACAAATGGATGGAGACAACCAAAGTGACTCAAGAGGCAAGTGCATTCGAATTGGGATGAATGGAGGATCACATGGAGCGCACAAGTGGACCACCTCATCATGGCCACTTAATGGGGAAGGTCCAAGGAAGAATGCAAGGTGGAGGATAAGCAAATTCTCAAAGCACCAATCAAATCACGAGTTAAGCATCGTGGTTTGAATTAAGTGGTGAGCAACGATTTGGGAAAGTAAGGGGAGAAAGTTATGGCGGCGGAAAGCGAAGGAGGCTAAGTTTGGGTTGAAGCATCCCAAGTTTGGTAAAGTGTGGTAGGTAGAAAGCCAAGGCTAGTTAAATGTTCGAATTATGATCCTTGTTGATCATTTGAGGGAGGAAGGCTTAGAAGATAGGATTGGCGCCTACTAAGTAGGAGGAAATCTCAAGGGCTTATCGTGAGCCTTGAGGGTGCTCACCCCCTCAAGCTTACTATATAATCCCTCATTCTTCCCTCACTCATCCTCTCTTTCCTTTGTGCTCCAAGGCACCCCACGAGTTATAAGTGTGGGTGTGGGAAGCCATATTGGAGCACATGTGTGTGCTTAGTTTTTAGTTTGAGAGCCAAGGCTTGTTAGCCTTGAAGAGGGCTTGACCTCTTGGTAGAATTAGTGTTGACGTGAAGGATTTTAAAGTTAATTCATGATTCCAATTTGTGGTACTTAAAGTTCATGTTTTGAATACACGTGGTTGCAAGTTCCATGTTTAAGAGTTGAGCACTTGATGTTGTGATGAGTGCAAAAATATACTTGTGTGGATTAGTTAGTCTTAGTGAAGTTAGGAAATTCTCTCTCCCCCTCTCCTCTCTAGGATTTTAGGATTTTAGGATTAGAGAAGAATTGTGTGATTAGAAAGGGGTTGTTAGTAGAATTAGGAAAATTAGGTAGGAAGATTAGTTAAGGGCTTGAATAATTAGTGAGGTAGTTGGGGACTACAACTACAAAGTTGTGGGTTCATGAAGGAGCTGGGTTTATGAAGGAGCTGGGTTTGTTTAGTTAGAAAGTAAAGAGCTGGGTTTATGAAGGACCTGGGCTTGTTTAGTTAGAAGCTAAGGAGCTGGGTTCATGAGGGAGTTGGGTTTATGAAGGAGCTAGGTTTATGTAATTAGAAAGTAAAGAGATGGGTTCATGAAGGAGCTTAGTAGATAGCCTACTTAATTAGCTCATAGACAAGTAGTTAGTTACATTATGCTAGTTAGTGTTATGTGTGGCTTTCACAAGTAAATGTATTTGAGATTGACTATAGAGAATAGTGTTTTTTAACACTTGCATCCTCTCTTTAAAAATAAACCACGTGCACAAATTAATGGAGAATGTGGAGCACTCTCGCGATGGCAAGACAAAGGAAGCAAAGACCAAAGTTAAATCCAAGACCACTTGAAGGGTGAACCTTGCACTATGGACTCATCCAAGTCCAAATCCAATACCGCGGAGGAATGTGAGCCCAAACCCACTACTCGGACTACGGACGCTTAAGGGTGGGGGGTTTGGCCTCACAAGGTCCAAGGGTTGAAGGCCGAGATTGCACGTTTGACCAACCTTGAACTTGCGAGGGCTGATGCGCCACAACTGCCGCAAGCAATGTCTGGTAGTGATGGACAAGGGCGGGAGCCGTCGCCCACAACAAACTTGGAGGCAATGAGGGTTGATTACGACCGGGTCATTAGGAGGAACCGGTTGTTGGAGGACGACTACATGGGCATGGTCACAGCCACTATCATGTTCGCCACGCGTGAGAGGGCATTGATGGACGAGCTGACACACTATAGGGACCACGGCGAACAGTGGCCCGAACGACGGCTTCTTTTTACCTCGTGGCCGCCATTGGATTTCATGTATCCTGAGAACCTCCCGGTCGATGACGACCATTACCCCAGTATTGCGTGGACCAAGAGGCCCGAGGATGAATTCCAATGGGATACCGCAGTATCATCCCGCATCGTGATACCCCCGGCCAGACCAGCCTTGTTGTGGCCATGCGTCCCCGATTGGATCAAGGACGGGAGCATGTGCCCCATTTGTTCCAATCCTTGGGGACCCGAAGGCGCATGGATCGTTGGGTCGTGCGGTCACATGGTCCACCCGAATTGTTTGTTGCCACACATGTTGCAAACACGCCGTTGTCCTACGTGCCAAGCCCCTCTGCATCGAAGGTTGTACGAGCAATTCGGAGTGCAATGGGGAATGCCTCCCGATTTTGAATACACAATAATCCATGGTGTGCCGCCCGCAGAATACGGCGATCCTCCTGCTTATAGCTGGCGTGCACGGAGGTATTTGAAGGACCTGCGAGGCTACCCGACAAACTTCACGCCTGAAATGTACACAAGGGTTGCTCATGAGTTTTACCCCGGCTCCTCTCCTCAGGCCGTAGGTTTGAGGGCATTTTTGTACCGTGTTGTGGGTGGGCATGCCGGAGAGACGGGTGAATACGTCCCGGGTCCTCACCCCCACGGATACGTGTATGACTCCAACGGCAATGTGACAGTGGGGGTATTACCACGGGAACCGGTCCCGGGCGAGGAAACAACTTGGGATGTGGAACACGTGTTGGACACAACAAGTTTTGAGGTCGATCTGGAGAGGCAGGAGGCCGTTACACAAGAGGGTAGCTTCAATGAGGTGGACGTCCAAATCCGGATGAATGAGTGGAAATACGTCAACGGCCTTTTGGACATCCGTGACGGGGCCTCTAGCCCCACCATGCAAGACGTCATGCGCCATCCGAATGCCGCGAGGGGGTTGCACATTGGAGACCGCGCGCGCGCTCGTGCACAAGCTGACCGGGAGACTGCGGCGCAAGAACTATGGGCCATCACCGAGAGCAGGCGTGAGGCGAGGCGCCGGACACTACGGCCACCAAATCTGAACGGTGCAAGCTCAAGCAGCGGACCCCCCATTGCATTGGATAGTGATTCGGAGCCGGATTAGGAATGTTGGCTAGTGTTTGTGAGATAGGCGTTGGACTAGGAGGCATTATTTGATACTCAATTGTACACAATGCGGGAAAAACCATGATTTTGGAAATGTTTATAAGTGAATTATTGTTCACTATCAATTTTGGGAGTAATAAACAAGTGTCGCACAATGATCATTTCTTATGTTTGCCCACACAATCGGTTGCCACAAACATCCAATTAAACCATGGACTTTGCATCTACATGCATTTGCACTTGAATCAAACACGTATCGATGCAAATAACTGTGACAATGATTCCATGTGGCATGATTATAAGTTCACACCAAGCGGAAAACATCACCGCAATATTGCTGGGAATTCATATATTGCGCATTTCCAACTTACCAACATACGTAAGTATACGTGCAAGTACAAACTTGATACTACGCTCTCACCATATTCGTGGGCAAATCTTACATTGACGACCTAAGTGTGTACTCTCTATACACCCGGTATTCCTTTTGGTGCGCGGTGCACCGGTTGAACCCCCAATGAATTGCGTCATGCACCGAGTGTTTTATGGTTTGGTAGAACCTCCACAAGGTCCCATAGTTTTTTCGAAAATACAATTGATTTTTCCCCTTCGTGAGAACGTCGCTAAGGTCCTGAAACAAGTGCCATGGGAAAAGTTTTTCCTTGTAACCGATGCGGCATGCGGGCCTTTCTTGGGCGTCCAAGTATCCGCGGTGGTGACGATCAACTTGTCTCCTAGGCAGTCGAACCCAATAGAATTCAGTGAACCCTTGAATCGGACGTAAAACACTGCGCAAATCGTCCTCATTTCGAGTGTTCTCTGCAACCACCTCGGGTGTAAATTCGTCCGGTTCGTCCGGCAAGCCCCATGCGTGTCGGGGATTGTAATACATACTTCTTGACGAACCACCCACATCCCGTATCTTGCCACTCCCAGCCATCGCAATCCTATGGATTGCCCACACCGTAGTTGATCTTGGGCAATGTATGCGACGCATACAAGGTCCTCAAAATCACTACGAGGCAAGGTGGCCTCATGGTGGGTAGCACACTTGATTTTATAGGGATATCGCAGTGTGGGCCCTCGGGTGGCATCCAATGATTTGGCAGGTTGGGTTACGGGTGTGTCTAATTAGTTGTCTAAATTAAGCTGCAAGGTAGTCGACTGCTGTGTAGCAGTCGACCATCCACAGTCGACTGCCTTGTAGCAGTCGATTTGCATAGTCGACTGCTGCACAGCAGTCGACTGTGGATGGTCGACTGCTACACAGCAGTCGCCTGTGGATGGTCGACTGCTATACAGCAATCGACTGTGGATGGTCGACTGCTACACAGCAGCCGACTATGCAAATCGACTGCTTCATAGCAGTCGACTATGTAAATCGACTGTTGGGCAGCAGTCGATTGATAAATGCCCAGCAGTTGACTGTGGCTGGTCGACTGCTACACAGCAGTCGACTGATAAAATCGACTGCTTCCTAGCAGTCGACTAAGATGGTCGACTGCTGGAAGGCAGTCATTCATCTACAGTCGACTGCCTTCCAGCAGTCGATTTTATCAGTCGACTGCTGTGTAGCAGTCGACCATCCACAGTCGACTGCTGCCCAGCAGTCGAATATGCGAATCGACTGCTGCCCAGCAGTCGAATATGCGAATCGACTGCTGCCCAGCAGTCGAATATGGCAATCGACTGCTGCCCAGCAGTCGAAATTAGGCGTTAGGGTTTGGGAAGAGCGTTAGCTTAGTCAAATCATGCATTAAATGCATACAATCATGACAAAGGATGCATATATATAGCAATCCAACCTCCCATTTCCCTCATTCCCAAGTTCTCCATTGGCCATAGCCTGTTTTAGCAAGCTTTGCAAACGGAGAACAAAGGGAGAAGGAGCGGAGAAGCTGCTATTTCAGGGTTGTGCCAAACATGGCACCGTCGACCATTTTACCCGGATTGACCGCGGAAATTGTGGGGGAGCACATATTGCCGAAGGTCCTAGAGCCTATTTTGGAGCCATATCACCGAGGAGAGTATGGGCGGGGGTGTGAAGTGAGGGCGAATTTTTTAACTCTCATATGTATTTTTAAATACATGGGAGTTAACAAAGCTTGGCGGGAACATTTTGGTATGGGAGAAGTCTACAATGCGTTGCGTATGTCGATTTGGGACGTAGACATACCAATGGGGCATCGATTTAGGGGCGTGAGAGGGACTTCGGAGCTCGCCGAATTGTTGCGACCGTTCCGACTGAACCTCTTCATGTTCAGCCATACGCAACGCATTGCCATCCCAATTCGATGGCAAGTTCAGCATGCTCGGCTCAACGATATTTTCATAATGGAACTTGAATACTTGCGGGATATGCTTGTGGAGAATGGAGAATATTGGCTTCAAGTCGACAAACGTTCTGCCGAATATCGTCGATGCACCAACTTTTGGATTTGTCCTTCGGAGCGACTATTGACATTATAATTTTTCTATGTAGATGTAGCGGTTCATGTTCTATATAGTTCGCCGATTTAATCCTAGCAAACACATTGTATATGTGTTTAGGCCTAGTGGATATAATCGCACTATGTAAAAGATATGATCCGTAATGTGAAATAAAAGTGGATCGCTATTTAAACAAATGATAACTTCCTTATTAGCTACACCCGTGTGCAATATGTATGTCTAACATGTATGGGTGTACGTGCAAATTGTAATATGTATGTGTATGTGCAATATATATGTGGGTTCCCGGTATACCGTATGTTCTATATGTATGCGCTATATATATGGATGTATGTGCAATATATATATATATATATATATATTTGGGGGTATTTGCAATATATATATATATGTGTGTGTGTGTGGACATTAATTCCATCCTCGCCCATGACATAGGGCCTATTGGCATTACAAATCAATTCCATATGTCCTACTCCTAACCTTAGTGCACATTGGACATTCATTTCATCCTCCCACATGACATAGGGCTAGAGGTGCATTTATTTTTACTTTATCTTAAAATACACATTTAAAATGCATTTTAAAATCCTCGACAAATTTCTACGGCATTTTTAAATGTTTTTTATTATAAGTTCACGACTATAGCCAATCCATGGCAATAGGGCAAATATAGACACGCTCAACTTTGACAATTGTTCCATATTACCATATAGCATTAGTACATTCAAACTCAATGGCAATGTTTGAGCCTTGAGCATTGCCAATTTGCCACACAAATTGGCAAATATTGGAATACATAACGCCCCACATGGCACATCGGACAAGTCGTGAATGGTGGTCTGCATTTACAATGTCATCATTCTTGGATCAATATTTGGGCGGAAAAGAGCTCGATGACCTAATCCTAGAAGAGGGGAATGTTTTCGACAATGATTTGCCATAAAGAACCTCACGGATTGATGTCTTTGATGATTTTCAATAATAAAAACATAAAAATAGTCTTAAATATTCTTAAAACTATTTTATAATGCCGCCTCCGACCTATAGAATAAAAAATGCAACACTACATAGGGCCTATTGGCATTACAAATCAATTCCATGTGTCCTACTCCTGAGTCCTAACCTTAGTGCACATTGGACATTCATTTCCTAAACCCTACATCATACATGTAGGCTCAATTTCCAGTCAACATCCAACATACAAATTTGAAATTCACATTATTTTTTCAACAAACATACCCAAAAATAGTTATTACAAAAATTGATCACCAATACAACTAAACCCATTGAACACCATAGGACATTTGACATTACTATAAATATTCATTCATGAAGGGGCATTATCGTTGTCTTGAGGAATAGAATTCCTTGTCCTGCGTGGCCCTCCCACAGCTACCCTTGGGGGCGGTGCTTGGTAATCACTATCATCGGGAGCTTCGCCTACGCCGGATTCATCGTCCGTGCTGGCATTGTCATCTGTTCGGGCGTCGGACTCGTGGCCATCAATTGCCGGGCCGGGAATTCGACTAAGCCGTGTGCCAGCCCTTGGCATTCTAATCGATACCATTGGTCTTGAACCAGTTGCATCCATAACGCCGTCAGTTTGTGGACGTGCAAGTGGGGTGGCCCCGGTAGTCCTCCATTCTCGCACATCCCTTTGTCGTTTTCTTTTTTGACCTCTCGTGGTCCGACCAAAGTTTGTCAATGCAATATTAGGGGGAGGCCTAGCCGGTGTGGGGCATGGGGCGCGCATGCCGATGGTGGCACCAACCAACCGGGAGCCCATGCGTAGTATTGTTGGGGCCCGACGCGCAATGTGTTGCGCCAATGTGTCATCCGAGTCGGATTCCGGTGCTCGCGCAACGGCCGGGCATTGCCCAATACCTCGCAATGGACTAGTGTTAAGGACAACATTGGACGTGTCCTCTCCGTGGGGCTCGGGAAAGGGTGGTGTAGTTTGCATGGGTTGTGCATATGTTGTCGGCACAATAGGAGTGGGCACAACATCCGTCGGTGGATGAATGGGGGAAGCATATGGTGGGACTTCGTCCATGTCCATCCGGTTCGGAGTCGCTTCAAGAGCTTCATCCACATGTGGTTCGGCCACTACATCTTCATCCACTACGGGTTGAATGTCTACCGGTACATCGGGTATTGTAGTTGTCGGCGTAGCGGGACGCACATGCGTAGTGGAGAGAAACTCCCGACCGGCTATATTGGCCCACATGTGAAGATCACCATCGTCCTCGGCGTCAAGTCCATTGTATGCAAACGGATCATTGTGGTTGTCAAGGCCCAAATTCCCTCCACCATGTCCCCCATCGCTCTCATTGTCCGAAGGCCCCGAGGAATCCCCGCCGGGTCCCGCGGGGGGGTCACCATTTATATCCTCGTCGGCCGAATAGTCGGAGTCTTCGGACATCATGTTCACTAGATACCATGCGGCCGAGTCCCGATCAACCCTCTCCCGTGCCAACCGTGAATTGGTATAAATGTACACCAAATTTTCGGCCCTCGCCGAACTCAACCGGTTCCTAGTCTTGTTGTGCACAAACGAATAACTACTCCAATTCCTTTCGCAAGACGAAGAGGAGCACACTTGGGCCAATATTCGCTTTGCCAAAGGGGCCAAGTGGGTGCCACCTTCGCCCACGAGGTCCCACAACTCGTGGGGTGGGATGTTGGCTTCCATGGCTAGGGGCATATTGGCGAACGCGCCCCTACGCTCTTTGAATGCTTGAAATTCGGCCACAACCCGACCGTAATGACCGTCCTTGCCCGTGGTCAACCTCCTCATGGCGTCCAAGAATCCGGATTTAACGGCCGCGTCTTCGTGGACGACGTTATCGTCCAATAAATAAGGATTCAAGATTGCACCGGCATGGTGTAGGTCCGTGGTCATCATACGCCACCGGCTGTAGAAATCTTCTTCGGCCAAGGTAGCGAGGTTGTGTGCTAGGTTGAAAGGAAGATTCCTTAGGCTAAGCACATGTTTCTCCAAGTTCTTCATGGTCAACCAAGCCTTGCCCATTGCCGGTTCAACGCCATCAAACACTCTCAATGCTTTCAACACCTCCTCCGACATGTGGCGGTAATTATCGCAACTTGTCCAAAAACTGTCGTCATTAACCGTTGTCTTGATTTGACGTGCCTCCATTGCACTTCTCCTTCGATCATCGCCTCCTCTATTTAATTTGTTCACGTAGGCGGTCCAATCGGGATGAATAACCGTTTGTTCCAAAGCATGTCTCACCTTTAGAAGCCGGTCAATCATGAGGAAGTTGGTGGCGAATCGTGTGGACCTGGGCATCTTCAAGCCCAAATTGGGCGAGTAGGTGAGGAAGACCGCCGTCGGACATTGGTGGGCCCGGATGTATTTGACAATGTCCTTCGCCTTGTCTACGACGTCCTTCGCCCATCGTTGTTTACCCCAATCCTTCAACAACAAGTTCAAACAATGCGCCGCACACCCTTGCCAATATATGTGTGGCCATTCCCGGCTAATATTGCTCGCCGCGGTTTTCATGGCCGCCGCATTATCGAAGCAAACTTGAACAACCTTTGTGGGGTCCACTCCAACGATGTAGCGTTTGACCTCGGTGGCCACGTAGGCGGCATCCTTTGTGCTACCGGTGGTATCGATGGAACCAAGGAACACGTCGCCCGCCGGACAAATTTGCATGACGTTCATCAAAGGGCGGTGGACAACATTCTCCCATCCGTCCGAACAAATAGTGCACCCATATTTGTGGATGGATGATGTTGTCTTCAACTCCACGATTTTTTGTGTATTGAACCGTGCATCGTCAAGTAAACTCTTGCGCATTGCATGGTATGTTGGGGGTTTGTATATAATTCTAGCCTCGGCGGTTGCCTTAACGGCCTGGATGAACGCGGGATGGCGGACAATACTAATGGGAATATTAGCCTCATAAAAGGCTTGCGACCATTTTGTATCCGAGTCTCGTTTTGTCGAATTTTGCAACCCTTCTTTTAGTCCCATTTGCCGTTAGGAACGTCGGTGGGGTTCGGGAGTCGTCCCGGACACCAACTCCCTTGCCACTGACGGTGCGGGCGATGGTGGAGCGGTTTGGCTTCCGTTCGCGTTCGACAATGCACCGCATGACGCTTGTTGTTGGGACCCGACCACAGCTTCTCCCCCGTCCTCAACGCACTCGTCCACAAAGTCATCCGGAATTGGCGGCCACGATCCGCCGCACCTCGAAAATAAAGACTTTACAATCGGCCCTTGACGTTGACACAATGCCACCCCCCGCATCTTGCCGTCATTTTTTTGGTATCCCAAATGGGCAACCATGCGGTCCTTCCTATAAACTAATTCCAACGCGCAAAATTTGCACTCGACCTTCTTGGACGTTGGAGTCCACTCCTTGGGCACAAACCAAGGCTTCCATTCGTTTCGCGTGCCCATCCCAATATAACCTACTACCTCTCTCCACTTGCAACGAATGCCAAAAGGCAATCAAGGCCAACTAGAGCGAGGGGGAATGATGAATGCTAATGAGCGGTGAACCCTTTATAGTCCCGACGCTTGAACGTGCACTAAATATAAAAGATGCTATGATATTCAAAGTGTTTAGAGTAATCTGCTATAGGATCCATTGCAAAAGCAATTTGTTTATGTTTGGAGGGGGGGAGGTCCAATGTCTGCCATTCGCAGCGGACTTCGGGGGTCGACTGCTGCTTGGCAGTCGACGTGGCAGTCAAATTCCAGGGTCGACTGCAAACTAGCAGTCGACATGGCGGTCGACTGCCACGTCGACTGCCATTCGCAGTCGACATAGGGGGTCGACTGCGAATGGCAGTCGACGTGGCAGTCGACTTCCAGGGTCGACTGCAAACTAGCAGTCGACATGGCAGTCGACCGCCACGTCGACTGCCATTCGCAGTCGACATCGGGGGTCGACTGCTGCTTGGCAGTCGACGTGGCAGTCGACTTCCAGGGTCGACTGCAAACTAGCAGTCGACATGGCAGTCGACCCCCGCAGTCGACTGCTAAATGCAGTCGGCCCACACGTCGACTGCCACATAGTAGTCGACGCCGCGGTCGACTGCTAATTGTCGACTGCCTTATCCAGAGTCGACTGCTATCTGGCAGTCGACTGGATGGTCGACTGCCGTATAGCAGTCGACCAATCGTCGCATCCATCCTGGCCGTTGGATGATGCACGGTCCAACGGTCAGGATTCAGGGGCGCGGCGTCCGGTCGTACCGTCGGTGTGAGGCCCACCCAACCTATATATATAAGTGGGGAGGCCTCATTGACATCATTTTTCAACCACCCCTCCTCAAGCGGGACATTGGGACTAAGCATGCCTAGCATCCTTTGCCTAATGTTTTGAGAGGGCCTAGGGGGCGGTTGGAAGATTGGTTTAGGGTGCAAACTCTTGCCAATTTTGGATCCGATTTTTTGCGGTGGAGCGGTGTGAATACGGCCGTGTTTGTGAACACATTTGAGTTGTGTTTGTGAACACAATAATAGCGTGTTTTTAAACACGATGGAGGATCGAAGTTGGAGGATGCCGGAGGATGAGCCGGATGCACCCGGCAGGGTGCACAAACGGCCCCCTAAGCGGCAACGACATTCCGATGTGGGATCAGGAAGTGCTTCGGGAACGGGAGCCAATATTACCCCCCGTTCAGATACTACCGTTCCCGTCCGCCCAGATGCCGGTGCCCCTACGAGCAGCCAAGGAGGGGCTTCCGCGGCCTCAGGGTCGTCGAGTAGGAGCGGGAAACCAAGGGTAAAATTCTCGGATGCGATAACGGCAAAGGTCCACCAAGCCATAGTTGACTGGTATTTGAGGAATGGGGAGGCCGGCATCAAATTCCGTTTTTTGGAGCAGCCGAAACACAAAAGGGTTGAGATAATTAAAAGAGACATGGAGGTTGCTATTCGACAGGAAGTGGATGGCCCCGAGTTTAGCGGTGATAGGAATCTTGCGGGGTTCGATTCATGGGTGAAGAATAAGGCCCAAAGTGGTATTTTCAACCTCAAGCAATTGGTTGAGAACATGTTCCCGGAGGGCGAAACAGGCGAGGTGTTGAGCCCTCGAGCTGTAAGAATCCGGGAAATATTTTTGTGATGGGATCCCGTGGCCAAAGGATTGTCCAAGACGGCCTCCAAAATAATTCCTTGGAAGGCGGAGAAATTGGAGAAGTGGCTAAGGGTGTCGGGCCCATGCCAACTATTGTGGATTCCCGATACGGCAAATGTCGTGAGTTTGAAGAGCATAAAGAAGGTGGGGGGTTACGGGGAGGTGAGGAAGGTGAGGATCGAGGGCGACGATCGTCTCCCACCGGAGATTACGTGGGCTGAAAAGACCCCAAAGACGTCGGATAGGCAAAAAGCTCGTATCCAAGTAAGTGCGGAGGCATGCGTTTTAAAGAGCACGCATCCAGGTTTCATCAAGTTTTGGTTAATCAACAGTGTGTCCAATGCGGATTATACACTATGGTGGAACGGGGGCACTCTACGAGAGATGTTCATCCGGGATAGAGCCCACCGCCCAAATGCCAACATTTTGACAATGGACGCAACCGAATGGCAACTCTATGATCAAGTCCAAAAGTTCCGGGCGAAGAGGGTAAAGTTGGCTTGGGCATTGTTATGGATCATGGAGGCTTTGCACGCTGCAAATGTACAACACAACGATCTATCCATTGACAACATTATGTTGCATTGGGAATCGGACGGGAGCCTCAAGATTGGGGTGTACGATTGGGGATGTGCAACGCATTCGGGTGAGGATGTCCTATCGCTATGGCATGCGGAAACCGTAGAAGCGAAGGAAAAATTGAGGTAGGAGAAGTTTTGGGTGGCGCCGGAACTGTTTTACATCCAAAACAGGAGACACCATGATCCCGATGTATATTACACCGCGGAGGCTGAGTGTTATGCGGTCGGCATGATTGCTCGACAACTTTGCAACGATGGTGATGACCGAATTCTCTTTGCCAATGAAGGAAGGAAAATTTGGGATGTCACTTTAAGTGCATTGACATGCGAGAACGTGTCCAACCGCATTTCATTGACCATCGCCAAACTACGGATGCAGATGCCGTTTGTGGGGTGGGATGAGCCCATAGACTGCTGGAGAACTGAGGTTAAGGATAGTGTTTAGTCTGTTTAGTTCTTTAGACAACATCGTAGGGGTTAAGGTAGTATGCGTGTATCATTGATATGGACAACCTTGTATATTTTTTATATCTTTACGATATATTTGATTTAATACAACGCGGTTTTTTTTTCTTCTACATATCATTGTTGGCTTTAATCACATTTTTCCTAAACTACTTCCATCCATCCATATTCCATTTTACCCAAACCATTAAAATTTAACCCAACAAACATATGATGTTGACTGCATTTGTCTGTTAATAGTATCAGTCGACGGCAATGGTCGACTGCTACAACTGCAGTCGACTATCTTCGTCGACGGCAACATAGCAGTCGACTATCAACCATGGTCGACTGCCAATGTAGCAGTCGACTACCATGGTTGACTGCTATGTTGGCCGTCGACGAAGATAGTCGACTGCTACATTGGCAGTCGACTACCATGGTCGACTGCTATACAGGCAGTCGACGGTGGTTGTCGACTGCTACATTGGCAGTCGACCAAGGTAATCGACTGCCTATATGGCAGTCGACCATGGTAATCGACTGCCTATATAGCAGTCGACGGTGGTAGTCGACTGCTACATTGGCAGTCGACTACCATGGTCGACTGCTACATTTGCAGTCGACCATTGTAGTCGACTACTAAGTTAGCAGTCGATTAAGTGGTCGACTGCCTATATAGTAGTCGACCACTCAGTCGACTGCTACATTAGCAGTCGACCATTGTAGTCGACTGCTAAGTTAGCAGTCGATTAAGTGATCGACTGCCTATATAGCAGTCGACCACTTAGTCGACTGCTACATTAGCAGTCGACCATTGTAGTCGACTGCTGAGTTAGCAGTCGATTAAGTGGTCGACTGCGTATATAGCAGTCGACCATGGTAGACGACTGCTTGTATTGATGTCGAAATAATTACTTATCTGAAAAAAAAATCCCATTAGTAATTTTTTTTTACTACAGTAACGTCCGTTTGGCGTCACACCCTGGACGTGACGCGACGTGACGCCGTCACGTCATTCGTGACGCGACGTGACGCGTTTAGGCCGCGTCACGTCCATTTGTACATCCCTGCCAGTCGACCTAGCAGTCGACTGCTAAGTCGACTGCAAAAAAAAATTCAAAAAAAATTCAAAAAACATTCTGGACCGTCAGATCTTCTTGGCAAGAAGATCTGACGGTCCAGAATTTTTTTTGGAATTTTTTAATTTTTTCTGGCAGTCGATTGCTAATTCGACTACCATGTGCAGTCGACTTAGCAGTCGACTGCAAAAAAATTAAAAAAAATTAAAAAAATTCTGGACCGTCAGATCTTCTTGCCAAGAAGATCTGACGGTCCAGAATTTTTTTTGGAATTTTTTAATTTAATGTTTTTTTGCAGTCGACTGCTAGGTCGACTGCTGTTTGCAGTCGTTTGCTAAGTCGACTGCTAATAGCAGTCGACTTAGCAGTCGACTGCAAAAAATTACTTTTGCAGTCGACCAAGACCAGTCGACTGCTATTAGCAGTCGACTAGCTGGTCGACTGCTAAAAGCAGTCGACTTCAAGGATAACCTAAAAATAAATAAATAAAATTCTAAAAAAAATCATGGACCGTTAGATCTTCAATCCAAGAAGATCTAACGGTTCAGATTTTTTAATAGATTTTTTTAATTTTTTTTTTCTGAAGTCGACTGCTCTTAGCAGTCGACTAGAGCAGTCGTCCAAAAAAGTAAAAAAAAAGTTACAAAAAATTGGTACAGTAACTTTTTTTACCACGTCAGTGCGCGTCACGCCCCGACGTGACGTGACGTGACGGCGTCACGTCATTTGTGACGCGACGTGACGCAAAAAGGCCGCGTCACGTCCATTTGCACATCCCTGATTAGGGTTGATTATGAACACCAAAAGAAAAATTATATAAAAGTGAAGGATTTTTATACACAGTTGGATTAATATATTCATTCATTTATCATCAGTATTAATAAAATATAAAACCAAACTTTATATTTGAGGTTTTATTCCTTTTAAATGCTCCGAAGATAAGACCACATATGTTGCACTAGCAACTCTGAATAAGTGCAATAACTTCATAGATGGATTTTGTGGAACTAAAGCTTCTTTTTAAACTCCTCATAAATGTTTATTTGACCCTAAACCATCAGCTACTAGCTTTTAGTCAAATACAAATATTTTTTCAAACATGGAGATAGCAACATGTGTCATGTATTAGTAGAAAGACCTCTGATGAAAAGAATGTCTATATTGATCTACAGAATATTAACCACGTATAATAAATTTGATGCTACCCAGGTTAAATTACAATGGATACGTATCTCAAATTTGCACAAAAAATATATAGATTCGGCTATTGATCCTCTCAAGAATATGCAAGTAATGGTAATGCAAAAAGAAGAAAAATCATGTTAGAGAACATTTATAAGGACACATTTAGAATCAATGAAGATGGTTTTTTGATGAAGTCAGAGCCTATGATTTACATTCATTGATCATGGTACAAGATCCGATACACGTAGGTAAAAAACTTCAAAATTCTTCGTTAAGTCCTTGAAGAACAATATTTTGGCGACATTTTTTGGCTTACAAAAATCATTTGCAATTGGTCATTGAGTTGTTACTAAAGATGAGTATGGTTTATTATATGAAGATATTTAAAGGGTATCATTCCTCTTCAAGATATAATAAAGGGAGATATTTAGTGTCCGTAGACATTTCCAAATGGATATTTAAGCCAAGAACAACCCATTATTGTTCGTTGCAAATGGCCCACCCAACCAAAATGCATGTCTTTCAGAACCTATCAAACTTGACAAGAACACTCCAATTGTGGTTGGCATGGATACCGAGAGGCCTATGTCCAAGGCGTGATAACAATTTCTTTTTTTTTCCATTGCCATCTAGATAATTGATTGTTTTTGTCCACGTGTGCTACGTGTGCATTTCCCTCTATTTTGGAAGACACTAAAGACGACTATTGTTCCAAACCACCGGTGTCCAAAGCATGCATGTCAAGGAGTAGTGGCATTCCATCACCAACAACATGCTCTTTAGATAGTCAAAATCTACCCTCCACTAGGTTCAGGGTTACCAGATCTAGTTCCAATCATCCAACTAGTTTTAGTTAAGCTATTTTTAATCTATTTAGGTAGTTACTTTCAATGCTTAGAATTAATTATGCCGGTTTCTAGGACAAAACTAATGCCAAATGGTAGTAAAGGTTCTTATCTAGGCTAAATTATGAAACACATATTTAACTAAAACTAGACGTATGAATTAAAATTAGACTAAATTAGAACGTGATTACTATAATCACGGGCTTAAAATAGTAAATTAAAACAATTAATTATGGTAGACAATGTAGGTAGAGAATAAAATTAGCGATAATGATGTAAGGAAAAAAGGAAAACCAAACATAACATGGGGAGATCTCCCGATGCTAAACACCAATCTGTAAATTATGGAGGCAAAGTAAAGAAGCATCGGGAGACCTCCCCGTGTTCTCATGTAACACAATTGGGGAGTACGACCACCAAAGAATAGCATCCCACACTAATAGGAGAAAACACAGAACATAAGAAAACTAAAAAAAACAGTATGCAACAAAGTCTCCTGATATGGGACGAGAAGAGAATGGCATGAAGTCCACAACATGTGCGTGGAAAGCAGAAAACATCGGGAGGTCTCCCGAAAAGTGGACGACACAAAAAAATGCAGTGTGAAGCAATTGAGAAAAAAAATCACATAAAATGTGAAAGAAATGAGCACGAGCGAGGATATACACGAAAAGAAATACAAAACATGTGAAACGATAGCCATGTGCAAGTGCAAGAAAGAGGAGCACCACGACAAGCGAAATAGAAGATGAACATATATTAATTGGAAGGAAAATTGAAAATGGAAACACCGGGAGGGCTCCCGATGGTTGTTCTAAGAAGGTTGACTTACAGAGTTTGCAAGTTCTAGGTTTCGTTGAGCATACTTCTTTTCAGATTTGCCTATTTGCACAACAGAAGTGTCGTTTGTGTTTTTCCTAACTCTATTGGAATAAAGAACAGAACTACATTCTATCCACATGACAGCTGTGGAAGATGGGTCACACTCCCACTTAGAATCCCAAGCCCCTTTGTAGCGATCATGGTCAGAAATTTTTTTCCTGCCTTTGGTTGGCTTCCAATATCGAATTTGAAATTGACCATACTGGGGATGGCTACGATCGAGTTGAACAGCAGTGAGTGCTCGGCCCATCCAGACAGGGTAGAGGTCAGGGTCGGAAGGACGAACAAGAACAAAGTCACCAAGGAGAACATCTCTGTAAAGATTGAAGGATTCCTTGGGTTTGTCGCGGGCCACTCCACAGAAGGGGTCAATGGGAACATCCTCGGGGGTTGTATCAGTCTGAACAAGGTCAGACATAGATGAATTTGGAGTGGTGTAAGAAGTAGAAGGCCAAAAACCAAGTTGTAGGGTGGGAGGCGTGGGGGGGAAAGGAGCATCCAATTCCTCAGCGACATCTTTCCAGTAGGTGACATAATCCTCCATTTTTGGACGGTAGGTATCATTCTCAAGACAGCCGCTCTCCCAAATTTTGATATATTTTCTGATACCAGCACGAATCCCATCCTTCTTCTGATTCGCATCACGTGCATCGTCAACAGTTACTTCTTTGTCACCGTAACGGCCAGGAAGAACGTGGCCCCAAGGAGGCCTAATCTGTAGAGCAGGAGGGTCGCCAGAGGGGAGGAGGGGACGACCACGACCATCGTCCTTCCACATGCGAACGGAGCTGCTTCGTGGCAACCAATCCGGATCAAGTGCGGATTTTTTATACTGGAATACAGGCCAGTCATCGTTATCGAGGAAGAAGCGAAAAATGTGCATTTCTTTAAGACCGATGAGCTCCTCGGCGTATCCCTTAATGAAGGATTTGAAATCAGCGACCTCCTGAATCAACTCGGGTATGAAGGAAAGGAACTGTGATTCCATGAACGTTTTCATGAGGTCGGAGAGGACAAAGATGTTGGTTGTTTTGAGTTGTTTGGACAAGTAGCTAAAGTAGCCGTCAATATCTTCGTGGGTGTGGCCTACGAGAAGGAAACCGACCTGGATCTCATGAAAGACCTTGCGAGCTGTCAGCAAGGACAAGAAGGCCATGACGTATTGATTTTTATTGTCCCTAGCTGAGTTGTCCAGCTGGAGATATAACTTCTTTGGAAGCGGACGTACAACATCCGGAGCATCCGTTGCATCGGGGAGGGAAGATCGGCATCTGCACACAAAAGGGACCAGAAAATGGAGGTTTAGTTGGAGGCTGCGGGCATTGGGAGGCCTCCCGATATAAAGGAAGGAGGCCAGCCATGGGAGGAGAAAGAGGGAGCATCGGGAGGCCTCCCGATGAGAAGGACCCCATGACGTGAATGACAATGTTGGACAAAAAGAATTAAGAATTCACCGAGATTTATCCCATAGAAGTTTATCAAAATAATCGTTCAATGGAGGATCTTGAAACAACATTCTGGAATTTCGAACAAGAGGTTTCTCCAACGCACGGAGGCACCTGGCAAGGGACGAAATGGTGAAGTTGGAATCCTTGGGCCACAAGTCGGTTGCGTAGTGGGCATATGCGCCGTCGTCGTGGCCATGAGTGACCATGCCAGTGAGGGTGACCGGAAGTTGAAACAGCCCTGCAGTGGCCTTCGTGATGACACGAAGTCGGGGGATTGCTGTTTTGTTTGTGTCCATGCCGTCGTGGATGATAGCCAGAACCTCGCGGGAATTAATTTTGGACTCATGGCGCCATGCATGATAGAGATTGCGGCATGAACCCTGGTGGTTGTTGTGCTTTCTCAACTCCCTTTTGAGATTCTCCCTCTCTTCACTGCCTTTGATACTCATGTCAATCAAGTCTTTGTAGTGTTCGCATTCAGAGCACTTTGAGAAATTGAAGCCGCCTTTTCGAACGTCAACGTTTCGAAATAGACTATTCCGAAGGCGACTGACAGTGGACTGAGATACACTTTGTATTCCAAAGGACGTGGAGGTCTGCAGAAGCAATAAATAATGAAATAAATCATGAATAATAATAAAAAATTATACCGCAGAAGTAATAAGCAATGAAGGGATCGGGAGCCCTCCCGATGCTTGACCCAAACTGGACACGGATGGAAAAACAAAAATATTGAACTAAATAATGGAATAATGGCTAATGAACCATGGCAGCATGATTTCAGGAGATGACGTGACATCAGTTACATATACTAAGCACGTGCGAATTCGGCCAAATCATCGGGAGACCTCCCCATGCAACATACACGATGGCGATATCATAATAATTATTTGATTAGATGTAATCCGAATTAAAGAGAAGATGCCGCGTATCAGATTCACATAACATGATGACCCCACAGATCATGTGCACATACGTGCAATGCCAAGAAAATCTTACGTCTTAATGATAGGTGGGAAAGGGAATGATGTCCCGTGAAAATAGAAACGCTTATAAGGGAGGCCCCCAGACAGCGCAGAAACACCAACATCCATTGCTGTAGGAGTCGATTGCAAATTCTACTCAATTTGCATATCCAACTCATAGACGACCTTAACAAACCCGGCAGAATGAGAAGAAAGGAGGGAAGGGGCAGCTATGGCGGGAGGAGTTCGAAGAAATCTAGAGTAGATGAGTGCACAGGAAGCGACACAGAGAACAACCGAGTGGTGTGGAATTCGAAGAATTCCACTAGGGAAACCGCGAGTTCCCGAGAGGGAGGGGGAGAGAATTCGCTGCATACCAGCGAGGGAACATCCAACAATGCTGGAGGCGATCGCGACACTGAAGAATGGAGGATTTACGAGGAGTTCTTCGCTCATCATCTAGAGGAAGAGCAGAAAGGCGGCGACGGGGATGACGAAGACGAAGACGAGGAGGAGGAGGAGGATGAAGACGACGACGAGGAGAAACAAGTGTCGGAAGATGAAGAAGCCTACGCCAGGGACAACGGCGAGTATGGAGTCTTCGACGACCGAACACCTCGCACCGAATCTGGCGAAGAGCGCTACGAGAGCTCGGCAACCCAGGATTCGATTAGCGGGTCGTAGTTCAGTGTCAAGTCGTAGTTCAATGGATAGAGAGTAGAATAGGATGGAGCCTCAAATGTAAGAAAATTTTGTATATGAATACATACAGACTTTGAACAGAGTGTTTGCAAATCCATCGTTGCAAACAAATTTTGTATATGAATAAATATAGACTATGAACAGAGTGCTTGCGAAAACATCCATTGTTCAAAATGCATGTCCACTGTCTGAAAAGAATGTTGAATGCCAAAATAAAACGAAAAACGGAAAGAAATGCAAGGCCATGGCCATCGGGAGGCCTCCCGATGGTCATGGATCACCCTATGTAGACAAAGAAGAGAAGTAAAAAAACATAATGAAATGGCCTTCGAATCCAAAAGTAATAAATATAAATCGAGGAAGGGAACACAAACAGGGAAGAAATAGAAGAGCGGAAACGAATTCCAACAGGAGCTCTACACGAGAAATGCATAGAATCGGGAGACCTCCCGATGCTATGCGTGACAGTGGACCAAAACAAATATGCAGAAGATTTCAATATCTGCCTGGACTGCATGACAGAGGTATGCACTAATCACAGAAACAGGGCTGGACATCGGGAGGTCTCCCGATGTTGAGGATTCCTTAAAGACAATAAATAATGTGGACGTCTTCTCACCTCATTAACTTCCTCCCGCACCTTCTCCCAGGTGAGATGAGCAGGGAGAACTTTGCGAATATCCTGCCGTCCATTTCCAGTTCCTTTCATCTGATGGGGCATTTGATCAGCATTTATGCGAATGATGGACTCCATAGTCGCTTGAGCTTGGATGGTCCTCGCTCTAGGTTTTCGCATGCCCTTGTTGCCATGAGTTGACGATCTCTTTCCATTTCTATATCGTTGCTTGTAAGTCATGAACGTTGCACGAGATACGCCATGAATTTTCCACCAAGCACAGAGACAGACAATTTTGCCTTCTAACACAACTCCATGTCCCGATCCCATGGGTTGCATCCTACTAAAAACCTCCGTACCCCATTCCCTCCGTTCATCAAAGGACTTTCTCCAGTAGTTTACTCTGACATGTTGGATGGACGACCATGGAAACAATTGACAACAGTTCATCGAGCAACATTCTTGCGCACTTACAGTGCGAATAGACGCCAAGTCGAGGAGACGACCAATTTTGGGCGCCTTCTCCGGTGTTTTCTTTTTGCGAATGGAACTGCGATAAGCAGATTTCTTAACACCTACGAAGAATTCTTCTTCGCTCTCACTCGATGGATTGTCACAAAGGTGCTGGTCCACCTCAGAGAGTAGGAGACCGTCCAGGAAACGGATTTCCTTTAATGGCCACAATGTCATGGACATTATTTGGTCCCCATTTCCTGGAATCGAACTGATGACCATCACGCCAACGTGATCGGGTCCAATCATATCCATGACAAATACCTCTTCTGACAAGCAAGCATAGATTCGGCCTGTCGCCAACACAGCACCCGTGCTGTCCTCCAAGTTGCAAATTTTATGTCTCCACTCCGTCCGCGAGGGGTAAGAAGCTTCCATCGGATGCGATGACGTCGACATTGAGAGAATCAATTCGTTCGGTTCTGGAGAACTTGGCAGCAAAGGCTCGGAATTCTGGGGATCCTCCATTTCTTCGTCATCATCTTCGAATACAGTGAGATCCTCTGACGAATCAATGGAGGACTCCACAACGTCCCCGACACACACCACAAGATTCTCAGGGGCCCATGGAATTGGACCTCCCACCGAGTCGCCAATGCAATCACCAACATTCGGGTAGTCGATTACGATCTGGTCGAGGCCGTAGTGCACACGCAGTGCTTTGATGAATACTTGCCCTGGCAAAGGAGGATCTTGAATGCACCCGCCATCCACCACTACACCTATACCTACCTGGATGTCATTCAATCTGAAATAGACTTTCTGGCCTGCGCTAAAAGCCATGTCCACAAATCATTCAAGATCAGGAGGCCTCCCGATCCTGTATGAACAACAATGACTAGGATGTGCTAGGGGGGTGGTAAACGTGCATCGGGAGGTCTCCCGATGCTTGGTCGGGTGTTCCAAAACTCTCAGCTAAAGTACCCAACTCTACGAGCATCGGGAGACCTCCCGATCCATTGATTGGGAGTTGAACATACTAAACCCTGATCGACGGAATCGGGAGACCTCCCGATCCTGTTGGTGTTCCAGAATAAGAAAACAATGTCACAACTCAGATCATCGGGAGACCTCCCGGTCTTGCGTCACAGTGTCCACTGCTGACGTCACTGAGGATGAATGAGAGGGATGAATATTGTGGATGAATAAGAGGGATGAATACTGTGGATGAATAAGAGGGATGAATACTGTGGATGAATAAGATGGATGAATACTGTGGATGAATGAATATCAGATAATGAAAGCTTGTGAATGAAAGTCTCGGGATGAATGTGTGCGAATGAAATTAAGTGTGGCATGTGTCACCAAAAATCCTCCACCCTTCGATTTCGTCCTAGCCCGAGTGGAAAAGTTTATAATGACATGTAAAGACTTCTCTCTTTGTAACCCAATATATAATTCCAATCTACCCTTGGAATATACACAACTTGATTAACACCACACTATGTAGTTTTACATTCCTTAATGTCGGGCAAGGTTATATCCTTAGCCTTTTCTAATGTCCACCCGGCCGCTTTGGCCACGCATGCCTTCAAAGATATCCCTCTTGTGAATCGAGTCCTTGCCGTCGACTCCGCACTACTACATAAGTTCTCGCTTATTGATTCCGTGCTATCACATGTCATCGTGGTTGATTCCGTATTGGTACATGACACTTCGCTTGTGGATTCCATGAGCACATAGGCTTTAAATACAAGTATTAAAAAATACTTATATACTTATCATTGCCCTTCCTTCTCTAAGTTCTTCTTGATGTAAATCTCTATCAATGTCTTCCTACTAAACTTCAGAATAGTATAACTCCCACCCAACTTATGTTCTTCAAGTGAAATTTGGTACACTTGTTAAGTACCTTATAAAAAATCTCCACACCAAATTTTGGCACAAACAGAGTTCATATGCAAAAGTTATGCATGAAATTCTAACTCTAACTACTTAGTATGAATGTTGTGATCAAGCATTTGGTCATTAAAACTCTAATAACTTCCAATTCCTACGTCCAATCAATCTTAAATTTTGACACAAGATAGATATATAAGTTCAGAAGGTAGTGTCAAATTTTGGTATCCATATCTATAACCCTCTAAGAGATACATATTTTCAAACCTTGCTGCTTTGTTCCTAGACACCCTCCCCTTCAACTTTTAATAACTCTTTCATCCCAATGACTGAAGCTCTCAAATTTTTACCACAACTCCCATACTTTATAATAAACAATCCCTCAAATTTTCATACCCATTGAACACTCTGATCATCCATAATTGACAAATCTCTCACTATAAAGTTATGCTTAAGTTCATAACTAATAAAACACTACAAGTCACGGGGAGGTCACTGGCGAAAATCGTAGAAACAACGTGCGATAAAAAATAGGGTCCAATATATTCATTGTAGGTAAATTTTGCAAAAAACGTACATATAATATAGGGGGTTTTAAAATAGTGAAACATGTTTACATGTAAAATACCATCATATATAATGGCCTCTTTTATTTAGTCAGTACATGTAAAATAGTGTGGAAACAATTACTAGGGGTAGCGGGTCCAGGGTAGGGTCTGTGCTAGTGGATGAAAAGAGGTAATTTTCTATTGAAAATGCTTGGATGGATGATTTCGCAAGCTAGCTTGCTTGAACGTTACTGAACCAATGGTTCCAATGTGGAATTAATGGTCTCTACCCACGTGCCGGGAAGGAAAAAAAATGCAGTATAAGTAAAATAGGGCATTTTTAAATGATTCCCCAAAAAATTTATAATTACTGATAGGGTGTATTAAAATACAAGAATTTACCTTTATTTTGAAAAATACCATGCCTTATAATCTTTTCTGCAAGGTAAATAGCCCCCCGATAAATAGGTCATGAGCGCACGTGTATGCATTAATTAAAGAGGGAGTGACCTCCCCGTGCTACAAGTAATGCACCTAGTACAATCTAGTCACTCTAAATGCCACAAGTTTAAACAAGTTTGAACTCTCTCACTTCAATATGAATCTCAATGCAACAAGTTGAAGTTTACAATCAAACTCCAAATTCCTTAAACCCAATCTACTTCTAACAAGAGGTCAATCCCTCTTCAAGGCTAAATAGCCTTGGCTCTTCTCCTAAGAACTAAACACACACATGTGCTCCTATCTTGCTTCCCACACACCCACACTTATAACCCGTGGGGTGCTTAAGGAGCACGAAGAAAAGAGAGGATGAGTGAGGGAAGAATGAGGGATTATATAGTGAGTTGAGAGGGAGAGAGGGCATGAGATAAGGATAGGGTGAGAGGATTAGAGCCTCCAATCACAACCCCTTAACCTTCTCCTTCTAAGTAGGGACTCATCCCATCCACAAGGCTCTCGATAAGCCTTCGAAATCTCCTCCTACTTTGTAGGCTCTCATCTAATCTCCTAAGCCTCCCTCCCTCAAATGATCAACAAAGATCCTAATTCAAACATTTAACTAACCTTCACTTTACCAAGGTATGTCCTCATACTACTTAAATCCACTCCACACAAGCCTAATGCTTCAAACTTAGCTTTCTTCAAGCTTCACTCTTTTTATATTTTTGTGAATAATCATAAATCAACAAAACACTACTTGTAATGTTTTACAAGTGTTAACAACACATGTGGACATCAATTTGGGCTCACATTATTGGCGACCATCTGGGACCGGCTTCTAGAATGTCTTGCTTGAAGTCAAGTGTCTTCATGTGTGGAATTGCTTGCACCTACTTCCGGCCGTTCGTGTCGGGAAGCTTTGTCCATTGAGTGTCTCCAATTGTACCGAGTTGTTAGGAAAGGCATTCGCCACAATGTAAGGACCTAACCAAACCGCATCAAATTTGCCCGGAAAATCCTTTTTCTTCCCATCTTGGAGCATAACCAACATTCCTCGTTCTAATGCTCTCTTTTTGTGACGCTTGTCAAAGATAACCTTCCTTCGCCTTTGAATTGCTTCCATGTGTTGAGCGGCCCTCCGCCTCTTCTCATCCAACTCCTCTAGATCCCCGAGCCTATTTCTCAAAGACTCATTGTCGTTGAGGCGTGTCCCTATTGCAACCCTCAATGACTCCACCTCAAATTCAATAGGGAGTGTAGCCTCAATACCGTAAACCAAAGAAAACGGAGTAGCTTGTGTTGTCACTTTGTAAGTCGTCCGATAAGCCCACAAAGCCGCGTTTAACTTGACGTCCCAATCTCTCTTTGAGTCGATGACCGTCTTGCGTAAAATGCCCACTAGAATCCCATTCACCCGCTTCGTTTGACCATTAGTTTGAGGGTGATAGGGAGTAGTCTTCCTATGGTCGATCTTAAACCTCTGAGTCATCTCTGAAATGAGGTTATTAAGAAAATGTGTACCTCTATCACTAACTAGAATCTTTGGGACTCCAAACCTAGTAATGATATTTTCATACATAAATGTGGCGGCATGTGCGGCCGTGTCGGTTTTTACCGCCTTAGCTTCCGCCCATTTAGTCAAGTACTCGGTAGCTACAACAATGTATGCCATCCCTCTCGAAGAGTGGGGATGGACCTCCCCTACATAATCTATTCCCCATTTCTCAAAGGGAACTAGTGGTAATGAAATGTGCAATGACATCTCCATCCTAAGGTCATTTCGAGCGTACCTTTGGCAAGCATCACACCTTCTAACATAGTCGTGTGAATCCTGAAACAATGTAGGCCAAAAGTAACCTGCTCTAAGGATTTTCTGGCCGGTAAGTTGACCAGAAAAATGCCCTCCACAAGCACTATCATGACAAGCCTCTAGAATATCCGGAACCTCTACTTGCGATACACATCTTCTCAAGATGGTGTCCGCTCCTCTCCTGAACAATCTATTGCCTATCACTGCAAAGTGCCTACTATTGACTCTAACCTTTCTTTTCTCCTCTTTCGTCCATTCGGTTGGTAATTGTTGAGTGGTCAAGAACTCTACAATTCCGGCATACCAATCCGGTGTGGACGTGACTACAAACAATCTATCATCCATGAGGCTATCATCTATTGGCGTAGTGTCCATTTCCTCCGACAATCTAGACAAGTGGTCGGCTTGTAAATGCATGCGGCCCGGTTTATATTCCACCGTGTAATCAAACTCTTCGAGTAACAAGACCCACCTAGCCAACCTTCCACTCAACTCCGGCTTGTTGACCAAATATTTAATGGCCATGTGATCCACAAAAAACACTACCGGATTACAAATAAGATAGTGCCTAAACTTCTTGACCGAAAATACCATGGCTAGACACTCTCTCTCCGTAGTGGAGTAATTCCTCTCCGTGGAAGTCAATTGCTTACTAGCATAAGCTACGGGTAGATCCTTCCCCTTCTCTCCCGTGGATTGACACAAGGCACTACCCACCGCTACGTTGCTAGCATCACAATACACATGAAAAGGCTTTTCCCAATCCGGGGGCCTTAAGACAGGATAAGTGCTCAATTTGGACCTTAACTCAACAAAGGCCTTTTGGCACTCATCCGTCCAAACAAATCTAACATCCTTCTTGAGCAAATGAGTGATAGGGACCGCTATCTTTGCAAAATCCGGAATCAACTCTCTATACCACCTCACATGTCCTAGCAACTTAGAGATCCCCTTGGCATTTTTCGGAGTTTCCAACTCATCAATGACCGCGATCTTGTCCGGATCCGGTTCTCTCCCCTTTTCACTCACAACATAACCCAACAAAACTCCCCTTTGTACCCCTAAAAATGTCTTGTCCGGGTTTAATGCCAACCGCATTTGCCTACACCTAACCAAGGCCTCCCTCACACAATGCACATGCTCTTTAGTACTAGATTGGGTACTAAAATCATCAATATAAACCGTCATGGACTTGAAGAGCAAGTCGCTAAAGATATACATGACTAGTCGTTGGCATGTTGCCGGTGCGTTGCATAAACCAAATGGCATCACCACCCATATGAAAGTCCCCCAAGGTGTCGTAAATGCCGTATTGTGCAAATCCGCGAGCGCTATGGCTACTTGGTTGTAGCCGGCGTATCCATCCATAAATGTGTACCTCTCATGACCCCCTACCTCCTCTAACAACAAGGTAATGAACGACAAAGGAAAGTGATCCTTTTGCGTACAATCATTGAGCTTCCTATAGTCTACACAAACTCTAAGCTTCCCATTTTTCTTTTTCACTAACACCATAGGAGAAACCCAATCCGTAATCTCTACCGGCTTTATAAACCCAGCCTGCAACAACCTCTCTAATTCCGCCTTGACCAATAATTGCAATCTAGGGTTCATTTTTTTTTTTTTTATCTCACCGGTTTTGAGCCCGGAACTAACGGAATACGATGCTCAACCATCTCTCTAGGAATCCCCTTGAGCTCATCGTATGACCAAGCAAAAGTATCACTAAACTCATCTATCAAATCACTATACTCCTTAATCTCCTTCTCATCGAGTTTAGAGCCCATCTTCATTGGTCTAACTTTCCCATCCTTCATTTTGACATCCACAAACTTCCAATCATCTTCGACCACTCGTGTTTGCTCCTCGGTATCTCTATACCAATCGTTGGGTACATTAGGGTAGTCCTTGACATCATGACCCACGATAATGCCCGTAGAAGTAGTTTTAAAATGCAAAGCAGGCTCTAACTTTGAGAGTTCTAACATGGCCTCCTCATCTTGAGTCCCATCTACATGTACCAAACTCACATCACTCAACTCAATATCATCTAACCATGGAGTGAGTCCTCCCTTCACCCATTCTTCCTCCGTGAGAACCTCACACGGCTCTAAGGACAAATAATCCTCTCTAGACACCCTATCTTGGAGAATACAACTATGAGTCATCATCATGACGTCGCTAATGGACTCCGTGTATTGTCTTGACCAATGTATAAAATCTCCATCAACATCTTGATTGTAAAAATTAGGACCTAAGAATCCGCTAGAAGAATACATTTTAGCCTTCTCCTTGTCTTGAACAACTTCCACCAATGTATCCTCAAAATCCTCCTTAATTCCACCATTTTCCTCTTCATCCGACATTGGATCAATCTCCTCCCTAACCCAACCGCCTAAAGGTGCAATAGAGACCTTGACTCTATTATCTACGGGACCATAGGTGATAGAAGGTTTGTGTCCTCCCCAATCTACTACGGCGTTAGACATCCTTAACCAAGGTCGCCCTAACAAAATGGGGAATGCATCCTTATTGTCGTGCATTTTAATGACTTGGAAGGTCACAATGTATTCTTCACCTCCCGTGTTAAGCCGACAATCTTTGATAATCCCCACCGGAACCACCGGACTTTGATTGGCCATATTAATCACAAATGGCGACGGACCCGTCAAACTTAAGCCCAATTTCCGCATAGTGTGCTCGGGTAGAATATTGAGACTACTTCCACCATCCACCAAAACATGAGGAACCACCTTGTCCACTATTGTTACTTCAATCTCCACCGCCTTGACTTCCCGAGTTCTTCCTTGCATTTGGACCCTTGCCGACACTCCAGTCTTTGGCCTCTTGGCCCTCCTATTCACGGGCATCCCGTCCTTCAAAGTTTTCCTAGCTACCGGTGAAATTTCTAACAATTGGCCAAAGGTGATATTGGCCTTTAGTGAGCTAAGGTCGGCCCAAAGGTCGTATCCATCTACTCTATCGGCCTTAGGCCTTCTAACACTATCAAACTCCTCTACGGGAATGCCCGGACCTTCCCACTCTCCTACATCACCACCCTCTAAATCATGGATGACATTAGACCTCTCCCTCTCATTGGCAATTTCATTTTCTCTCTCTAATGCCTTAGTGGCCTTCCTAGCCTCTCTAGTTACATTCTCCAAATCCGAAAAATAAGGAATTTCCCCCAATGGATTTTCCTCTTCTTCCTCCTCCTCCTCTACTTCTAATGGTGCATTACCCCTCATTGCTCTAGTGGTAACGGCTAATGCCGGAGCCTTATGCACAATTTCCTCCTTAAGACTTTTTAACTCGTATGAAATGGAGTTAGCATGTGGAAGACATGAACCTTGACCATTTGTGGACATTTCTAAATTTACCGGAACGGTAGAAGAATCCATAAATCGGACATCTTGAGATGTAGACGGTCCCATTTGTTTAGGTGATTGTGTAACTTGCCCCGAAAGATTCGTATTCCCATCATAATAGAAGTTAGAAGGTTTAAGGGTATTATTACCTTCATTTTGTGAACCCCTCGAATTCTCTTGATCCGGTTGGGTTGGGTTAGTTGGAGGGTTCGGTGCTCCACTTACCTTGTCCGGATGACGACATTGGTTAGAAGCGTGTGGCCCCCCACAATTATTACACACTTGACCTTGGTTTTCGGACCAACATTGCCCTATGACGTGGTATCTACCGCAAAGATGGTGAAAATCCTTTTTTTCGGTACTTTGGTTAGTTTGTCCACGTGGCGGAGGGCCCCGATTATTCCCTTGGTTTTGACTCGGACCCCTTAAGTTTTGTTGATGCCCATTATTGTTCGTTCGTTGATTGCGGTTCGGCCCGTTTCTACAAAATTGTAGTGTATGACCGTGTTGTTGACAATTAGTGCACCAAAATCCCGATGTGTGGTTTCCCGACTCTATTTGAGGTGGAGGACCGGGTTGTTGATTTTTGATCAACAATGCCATTTGGTCCGTTAGATTTTGAAATTGTTTTAACATTGTCTCTTGGAACCCTAGTTGAGTAGCACCTAGTCGTTGCTCTATCTCTTCAATTTGAGGGTCTACCCTAGGGGCCGGTAATGCTAACATGGTTGGGGGGGCCATTACCGCTAAGGGAATTGAGGCCGCTTCAATGGCGACATATGGAGGGCGATTATGCGGCCTAATCGGGTCCATTCCCGTCTTAGGTAGGAGAGGGATGAATTGAGGGATCAACTCATCCTCTTTCCTCCATAGCCGCTCATAATCCCTCTCAATATGTTCCATATCCCTAGCGGCTACCTTAGCCTCGGCTAGGATGCGAGGGTTCCTTTGTAATACACCCCTAATTGTAGTCGCTTTAACAAACCCTCTTATGAAAAATTGCATTAAAGTATCATCGTTGAGTAAATCACCTACCCACCTTGCACATACCCAATCAAATCTTCTAATGTATGCGGAAATCTCTTCATCTCTTCCTTGCCTCATTGTCATTAAGGCTCTAAAAACCATACTTTGACCGACTTCGGGTCGAAACTCATTAAGGAACTCCCGTTGTAATTGGTCCCACGTTTGGAAGTGGCCCTCATCGTGGTCTCTATACCACTCATAGGCTTCCCCCTCTAAAGTCGTAGGGAACCAAACTAGCCAATATTGTTGGTTTGTAATTAGTGAGCTAATTACCCTCTCAACGAACCTCTCCATATGTCTAGACGGGTCTTCATCTTTAGTCCCGTAGAACTTCGGGAGGTTCGAAGGTATGTCTAACGAAGGTAACCCTTGAGGTACGATTATTGGTAGGCCTCGCGGCCTAACCAATGGATCGATGGGGGGGATTGGTAATATGGGAGGTGGAATTCCACCTCCCCCTAAATCATCCATGGTGTTTCGTGGCCCTGCTTCACTAGATTCTCTAGAGCTTACACTACTCTCTTCTCTAGTCCTATTAGGTTTTTCCACTAATTCTTCACTCAATAGGGAAGGAATATCTCCTTCCTCTAGTCGAGTAGTGACCGGAGATACTTCTACCAATGGTTCACCCCTAAAGCCACCCTCTACACTAGTGCCTACCCTTTCTACCACTTCCTCTATATTAGAAGATCTTCGTTTAGTAACATTTTTCTTTAGTCCTAATGCTAACTTAGGTTTCTGGGACCTCGTGTATCCTTGCATCCATCATTCACCGTTCAACCCTCACATTGACCAACCAAAGCCTCACAAGTTCTCTCTTTAATATATCCGCTTAGTTCGTGTGATCATTATTTTGGAGGTGAGGAAATAGAGACATACAATTTTCAATGAACAATCCCAATAGGGGATAGAAAGCTCATGTTAGTTTCAGGGTTAGTGCGAGTATCACCTCGTCACACCCCCTTACGCTCAACACTTGCAACAAGACTCTTCGTGAGGGGCTGACCATTCTTGGGTACCATGCTTGGAATCGAGGTTCACCCTTCGATTCCTTGCACTATACGTCCAAGTTTGGAATTACCCTCTCCGTTCGTTACGACAAAGACAATTACGAAAATCCTTTTTTAATTTAATATTTTTTCAATTGGAAGAGATTTTGCTTACCTCAAGCTCTCGCTTCCTCCTGTTTTGTTAGCTCTCTCCCCTCGATCGAATTGCTAAACATACAACACTCAAATAATTGTAATTTAAAAAAACACTAAAACCCTCTAGTTTAAAAACTTTAAACTCTCACAACCGAGTGAGTATTTAAAGTTTGAGATCCTAATTCTTTAATTATCCCTCTACCTCTTAATTTTCTAGTGCGGGTCCTATTAAGGTGATCTTCGTTATGCCATCCCAAGAAGGTTTAGTAGGCGCACCTTTGCCGTGCTCCTTCCTCAAATTGAAATTGCATGAAATAAATACTAAATTCAAACCATACCTCTCACGAGCGCTCCGTCCTTTAATCGATCTTCACGTTTCGCCTCTCCTACCGCCTTCCAAGACTTCCGTCGCCCGCTCTCCAAGCTCCAAGCTCCAAACTCGAAACTCCCGGCGGACGCACCATTTATGTCACCAAAAATCCTCCACCCTTCGATTTCGTCCTAGCCCGAGTGGAAAAGTTTATAATGACATGTAAAGACTTCTCTCTTTGTAACCCAATATATAATTCCAATCTACCCTTGGAATATACACAACTTGATTAACACCACACTATGTAGTTTTACATTCCTTAATGTCGGGCAAGGTTATATCCTTAGCCTTTTCTAATGTCCACCCGGCCGCTTTGGCCACGCATGCCTTCAAAGATATCCCTCTTGTGAATCGAGTCCTTGCCGTCGACTCCGCACTACTACATAAGTTCTCGCTTATTGATTCCGTGCTATCACATGTCATCGTGGTTGATTCCGTATTGGTACATGACACTTCGCTTGTGGATTCCATGAGCACATAGGCTTTAAATACAAGTATTAAAAAATACTTATATACTTATCATTGCCCTTCCTTCTCTAAGTTCTTCTTGATGTAAATCTCTATCAATGTCTTCCTACTAAACTTCAGAATAGTATAACTCCCACCCAACTTATGTTCTTCAAGTGAAATTTGGTACACTTGTTAAGTACCTTATAAAAAATCTCCACACCAAATTTTGGCACAAACAGAGTTCATATGCAAAAGTTATGCATGAAATTCTAACTCTAACTACTTAGTATGAATGTTGTGATCAAGCATTTGGTCATTAAAACTCTAATAACTTCCAATTCCTACGTCCAATCAATCTTAAATTTTGACACAAGATAGATATATAAGTTCAGAAGGTAGTGTCAAATTTTGGTATCCATATCTATAACCCTCTAAGAGATACATATTTTCAAACCTTGCTGCTTTGTTCCTAGACACCCTCCCCTTCAACTTTTAATAACTCTTTCATCCCAATGACTGAAGCTCTCAAATTTTTACCACAACTCCCATACTTTATAATAAACAATCCCTCAAATTTTCATACCCATTGAACACTCTGATCATCCATAATTGACAAATCTCTCACTATAAAGTTATGCTTAAGTTCATAACTAATAAAACACTACAAGTCACGGGGAGGTCACTGGCGAAAATCGTAGAAACAACGTGCGATAAAAAATAGGGTCCAATATATTCATTGTAGGTAAATTTTGCAAAAAACGTACATATAATATAGGGGGTTTTAAAATAGTGAAACATGTTTACATGTAAAATACCATCATATATAATGGCCTCTTTTATTTAGTCAGTACATGTAAAATAGTGTGGAAACAATTACTAGGGGTAGCGGGTCCAGGGTAGGGTCTGTGCTAGTGGATGAAAAGAGGTAATTTTCTATTGAAAATGCTTGGATGGATGATTTCGCAAGCTAGCTTGCTTGAACGTTACTGAACCAATGGTTCCAATGTGGAATTAATGGTCTCTACCCACGTGCCGGGAAGGAAAAAAAATGCAGTATAAGTAAAATAGGGCATTTTTAAATGATTCCCCAAAAAATTTATAATTACTGATAGGGTGTATTAAAATACAAGAATTTACCTTTATTTTGAAAAATACCATGCCTTATAATCTTTTCTGCAAGGTAAATAGCCCCCCGATAAATAGGTCATGAGCGCACGTGTATGCATTAATTAAAGAGGGAGTGACCTCCCCGTGCTACAAGTAATGCACCTAGTACAATCTAGTCACTCTAAATGCCACAAGTTTAAACAAGTTTGAACTCTCTCACTTCAATATGAATCTCAATGCAACAAGTTGAAGTTTACAATCAAACTCCAAATTCCTTAAACCCAATCTACTTCTAACAAGAGGTCAATCCCTCTTCAAGGCTAAATAGCCTTGGCTCTTCTCCTAAGAACTAAACACACACATGTGCTCCTATCTTGCTTCCCACACACCCACACTTATAACCCGTGGGGTGCTTAAGGAGCACGAAGAAAAGAGAGGATGAGTGAGGGAAGAATGAGGGATTATATAGTGAGTTGAGAGGGAGAGAGGGCATGAGATAAGGATAGGGTGAGAGGATTAGAGCCTCCAATCACAACCCCTTAACCTTCTCCTTCTAAGTAGGGACTCATCCCATCCACAAGGCTCTCGATAAGCCTTCGAAATCTCCTCCTACTTTGTAGGCTCTCATCTAATCTCCTAAGCCTCCCTCCCTCAAATGATCAACAAAGATCCTAATTCAAACATTTAACTAACCTTCACTTTACCAAGGTATGTCCTCATACTACTTAAATCCACTCCACACAAGCCTAATGCTTCAAACTTAGCTTTCTTCAAGCTTCACTCTTTTTATATTTTTGTGAATAATCATAAATCAACAAAACACTACTTGTAATGTTTTACAAGTGTTAACAACACATGTGGACATCAATTTGGGCTCACAGCCTGCGAGAAACTTGCGTATTGATGCAGCAAGAGGATTGTACATTACACAAGGACATACACGGGACGTAGCGGAATGAAGCGTCAAGCACGCACAATGAAGCGTTAGAAATGAGGAGTCGCAACCTCAGAATGAAGAGGTGTAGAGGGATTTCTGTGGAGGTCATTGTGATATCGGCCTAATCCAAAAGATGCCTTCTCTTCTACTGCATTGGATCCATTGGATTACTTCTTGTTGTTTATCTATTTTTGGATTCTTATCGCCTTGGTTCTTCCACCACTTGTTCTCGCAGAAGGCCTCGTCATCATTAATGGTCATCGTTCAACCATAGCGCCGAGCCCTGACATTCTTGTCTCCATCGAAACGACAATTGAGCTTAGAATGGGGTAAGTGATTTCATAATTCCAAATTTTGAATCCGGTCAACATTGTTTTTTAAATTCATTTTTTTTTGCGTGAATCCGGTCTTGAGATGCTGGATTCATGTAGTTCCGCATTCAATTTCTATACCCTCCACGCTGCTCTATTACCCTGAAGCAAGAATTCTGACATTCTGTTAGTTTTTGTCTGCATCGGGAGGCCTCCCGATATTGTCGGATGGATGTCAAAGGATATATTCACTCGCTGTAAACTTTATTCACAAGCATTATTACCGCTTGTAATTTTTGAGAAGGCGCTAGAATATGGCTATATTTAGCTCTCCTATGATAGAGGGCAGGGATTACACGTCACGTCGCGTCACGTCGCGTCACGTCCTGTGACAGCGACGTGACGGTAGACCTGAAAACGTCACGTCCGCGGGGGGGTAAATCCGGCAGTTACCCCAGGGGTAAACTGACGCGGTCAACCCCCTGGTCAACCCCTTGGTCGACTGCTAAGTCGACTGCAAAAAAAAAAATTTAAAATTCCAAAAAAAATTTTGGACCGTCAGATCTTCTTGGCAAGAAGATCTGACGGTCCAGAATTTTTTTTGGAATTTTTTAATTTAATGTTTTTTTGCAGTCGACTGCTAGGTCGACTGCTGTTTGCAGTCGTTTGCTAAGTCGACTGCAAAAAATTACTTTTGCAGTCGACCAAGACCAGTCGACTGCTAAAAGCAGTCGACTTCAAGGAAAACCTAAAAATAAATAAAATCAAAAAATTCTAAAAAAAATCATGGACCGTTAGATCTTCAATCCAAGAAGATCTAACGGTTCAGATTTTTTAATAGATTTTTTTCATTTTTGTTTTCTGAAGTCGACTGCTCATAGCAGTCGACTAGAGCAGTCGTCCAAAAAAGTAAAAAGAAAGTTACAAAAAATTGGTACAGTAACTTTTTTTTACCACATCAGTGCGCGTCACGCCCCGACGTGACGTGACGTGACGTGACGCAAAAAGGCCGCGTCACGTCCATTTGCACATCCCTGATAGAGGGTTGTCGGCCACTCGTCGCCATTTCAGTTAGATGACAGGAGTTTTGGAATCATGCTAGAGAAAGTCTTGGAATGCGTGACGAATAAAGTGTTGATTGAAGACGGTGATTTGATGGCGAGCGGCTCATGCGACAGTGACAATGCAGACGCCATTGGCGTGCAAAGTGGTGGCGATTGGAGCCGTTGGCGCCCTCATTAAGTGCACGACGTGATCATTAAACAGAGTGTGCTAAGAGATTAGGAACCTAATCTCTGTGGACAGCAACCTGCAGTCACATCGCGATGTAGTCCACACGTTGTATAGCTGACGTAGGGAAGAAATAGGGTTTAGGATGTCGGCTCCGAAGCAGTATATATGAGGAGCCCTCCCGGAGCCATTTGCAACACTTGCTCCACGGCGAAGCCCTGCTGCATTCTGGAGTGAGCACATAGAGGACGTTCAGACTCTCCTCCATGACATGAACGCATAGTTCATCCATCCTTGCACAGAATTTATCATCCATCCGCATCATTTATCATCCATCCACATTACTCTCATCCATGTGGTAATTTTTGAACGTGCAGTCCGAGGTAGAGGGTTGGAGCACACGGAGGTGTCGCGTGGAGCACACGGAGGTGGAGCACACGGAGGTGTCGCACACAGAGCGTGGAGTAGCCGCACATATCTACTGGTGAGTTGTTGCAGTGGAAATTTTAGTTTGTTGGCCATTATATTTCACCACCTGGAGGTCTCCCAATGTCAATTGGATTGCACGAAAAATGTTTCCGCATACATGAATTTTTGCAAGTACTCGAAATTGAATTTTCATTCCCAAACCCCCAGCATCGGGAGGCCTCCCGATGCCTGTACTCGAAATTCAATTGTCATTCCCAAACCCCCAGCATCGGGAGGCCTCCCGATCCTTGTACTCGAAATTCAATTGTCATTCCCATTCACCCAGCATCGGGAGGCCTCCCGATGCAAGTACACCAAATTGAATTCTCATTCGCAATCCCCCAGCATCGGGAGGCCTCCCGATGCTGAATGATTTCTATAAATTTATATTTGAATTTGGCCTCGAAGATCTTTTGCGCATGCAGAAGAGCTCTAGGACCGACCCCAAAAAGCTGGAAATCATCAACCAGGCCATCCACAACCATCTTGAGCCACTCGACGACGCCGATGGTCGGAGGGTCAAGGTGCCATTGCACCGGCTGCACTGCGCACCGGCTACTTGGGTGCACAGGCAAGTCACAATGGGGCGACGCCAACAGTTGATGGACGAAGTCATCGCGCTCCATGGATCCAGGGCTAAGCAACCAGTGTTTGTCATGCCAATTGTATTTGATAACACATTGAACGAGTTCAAGCCTTTCGATTTGAAACCGACCGTGAAAGATGATATGCGGGAATGCGACTTTTGGATTATTGGTGGCCAACACACAATTCAGGCCATGAAAGAGGTAATGGCCATGCCAGAGCTCGCCTCCAAGCAGGACATGAAGACCTATTGCGAGAATCACGAGATTGTCGTGGTGTGGTCCCTGGACAAGGAGAAAGTTATGTACATGTCCAAAGTGTTGAACCTCAAAATTCACGACAAAGACGCCAAGCCTACATTCTTCGAGGACGTGACTCAAGGGCGTGCAGTATGGAAGGACCACAACCAACCACAACCTGCTAAGTTGGGTGGCATACACTCTCCTGAATGGAATGTAAGTACTATTCTCCTCAATATTATTGTTCAAGTTTTGAGATACATATCCATTTATCGGGAGGCCTCCCGATGCCTTTAGCTTACTGTTTCTATTGTCACATATTCTGACGTCGCTCTACACCATGTCCAGAAATTCAAGCATGCAGTGACAACAACATTCCACGACACTGGAAGTATCAAAGAGTGTCTCCCCCTTGTCATATGCAGCGAAATGACGTTTACCACTTGGAGATTGGTGTTTGACAACTGGGTTGATGGGAACATTCCCGACGGTCACGGGGTCATTCTTACCGGGACATCAAAACGACCTCCCCTCACCAAATCCGATGTTAGCAGAATTCAGGGCCTCCCTGACGATATGCTCCAGGAGATTGGCAACCTCATTCTCAAAGGGAAAGTGTGTTGCAAATCTTTGCAGCCTGGTGTTGCAGGTCTTATCTCCCTCACTGATATGTGCGACGAGAAGAAGGACGAGATGGTCATTAGGCAAGAGGTGATGACAAATTTCGGCTGGGAGAGACCACACAAGGGGAAAGGATACAAGGCTTGGACCTATTCGGAATGGGAAGCCGTGGCCAAAGAGCACAAATTCGATGCCGCTTTCATGGCCATGATGCGTAAGCTTGTCAGGGGAACAGAAGCTGGGAAAGCTTGGTTGAAGGAGAGGAAAGACTTGATGAAAATCTCCCAGGAACATGCTCTTCCTGATTTCTGGGATGCTTACAATGCTTACCTGCAGGGGGCAACTTCGACGCCGCGTGCAGATGATGCCATCAGGTCAAAACACCTTGTCATCAAGGCGAAGGGCGCTGAAGATATTCTTCATGCTGTGCGCGCTTGGAATATCTCTGATGATCCTTACATTGTCAGTGCCTCCAATTTCTGGGACAGAAAAAAAGGCGTCCCTTCCAAACATCCTATAACTCCAGAATTCCTAGAGGTCTTCGAGGAAAACTCTTCAACTTTGGGGGTCCATTATTTCTTTTGCTCCTTCCCGACCGCTTCAGAATTTGCCATGTGGGTGAGTAATTCGTCCGTCTGGGATTATCACATAGTCGTGTATTCCCCACACAAGGAACAGGAAAAATTTGTTACTCCCGCCCATGAGACACAGGTGCTCGTGTACATCTTGGTTGTATTCCCGAGGGTTGACGAGGATGCTGATAGCGCGAAACATTTGCGGAGGATTTTCGGTTCACCCAAGCTACCCACCTTTGTGGATGCCAAGTCCCTCGAGCAATCTGATTTGGGAAACTGGACGACCCTACACGCAGATCTGAGCGTCGCCTCCCTCGACGCAATTATGGGTGGTGTTCTTAAACCTGACAGGATTCTCCTGAACATACAATGCGGGGGAAATTTGACGATTTTGGATCTCCATAAACTTGTACCCACTGCGGACATCGCCCAGGACAATGTGAGTTACAGTCGGGCCACAGATTTGGGAGAACGGATCATTCAATTTCTGCAAGGGCTGGCGCTGAAACAACTTGTTCGTGCCTCCAGGAAGGACAAGAAGAAGAAAAAGGTCGTGGAACTGGACGAACCCACCCCTGCTGAAGACTCAGACGATGAGATGGAGGTTATTCACCTTGGTGACTGTGAGCAGCCAGGCGATAGAGGAGGCCCCTCTCACCTCGGTGATCCATCGGGCGACCTCCCGATGGCCGAAGACGTCGCGCCCGACTTTGTTGCTTCGCCCACTCACTCTGCCATTGGCCCAAGCAACGTTTCTCGTGCACCCTCACCTCCTCGGGCATCGGGAGACCTCCCGATGCCTCTACCCGCAGCAATGTCTCCTCCAACCGCGCAACCTCAATCGCTTATCCTCCTTGATGACCAGGACCTTGACATGGATGTTGCTGCGGATGAAGCCATGCAGAATGAATTCGTCAATGATATTTCTACTGCAGTAGATGTTGATGACAGGAGTTTTTCTCCCCCTCGCCCTGTTCGCCAGAAGCTTAAGTCCCAAGTGGTTGGTGGTCCCATGCCCATGGGCAGTTCGGGCTCGCATTCACCCAAACTGAGATCTAGGCGCACCGCCACTACTAACAGAGAACAGCGTAGCGTGGAGTCTGTCGCTGCGGATGCTGCTATCCTCCAGGAGACTCCGGCCACTGAAATGTCCCCCCGAGGTGAATTCTTTCTCACTTTAATACTCTTTTGCAATATTCTCTTTGAGGACCGGGAGGTCTCCCGATGATGGATCTCCATAGATATACTTTTATTGTATGAGGTTCATGTAACCTTGTTCTGAAATTATGTTCCATTGTCTTGCAGCAACGACTGACTTGCCTCCGCAGTCCATTAGTGTGCCATCGGTAAGATATTTCCTAGTCTTTGATCTCAACGGGCTCCTTTGCTCTAAACCGCGTAACAAAAATGACAAGACCCTTTTGCGGAGTGGTGCCCGTGAACTCCTAGATTGGTTGTACGAGAAGGCTGACGTCTTGTTCTGGACTTCAACCCGGAAGCAGAAAGCCTTGCAGATGGTTGATGCTCTTATGCAGGATTGCAGGCGATTCAAGCTTGGTCGCCTTGATATTCCCTTTGATGACTATGGATTCTTTTATCAGGATCATTGCACTGTCTCCAAGCATAGGGATAATCCCGACCAACCCATTTTGATGAAGGATCTCACACTTAGGGTTTTCAAAAAACTTCCTAATGCTACCTTACGTAATGTTCTGCTTATTGATGACTCCCCGGATTAAAATTGTCCTAACCACTGGAGTCAGGCCATCCATCCTCCCACGTTTAGGCCTGAATTCCTACATGAGGATAATTACCTTCTCCGGACTTTGTTTGACTGGTTGAAAAATCTCTTGGCCTCAAACATGGATGTGCGAAAGTTTGTTGAAAAGAACCCCCTCCCGGATGGAAAGGCCCAGCTCCGTAAGTCTGACTCTCGCTACGTTAAGCTTATGGCTGGCTACTCCAGGAGGTATAAGCCAGATGATGTGGACAGAGCGCCAAAGTTTCAACCCAAGTATTGACATCGGGAGACCTCCCGATGCTTTGCCCAGCGTCTCACGGTGTTCCCATTTTTTTCAGGTGTCAGAGGAAAGAAGGCCACTCAAAAGAAAGGAAAGAGGTGATTCCACGTTGCCCCTTCAGGTGTCCCAGAAAATTGCCAATATTCTGGGTTCTCCAACGTCACCTGCTGTCTAGTCAGCTGGACATGTTCCTGGTTACTCTGGGTTCTCTGGAAGTATCCATACTGGCCAGTTGCTCTCGGAGTGCGGTTCTGCGCATCTTCGGCAGATTTCCATGTCCTCTGGCTCCCCTGAATCTGTCACGGAGGTGGGCTTGGGTTGACGCTAAGTTTCTCTTTTGGATTTCCTCATTTCTTTGTTTTGGGTTTCATTTTTTTGGGTGCCCTTCTTCCATCTAACATTTTGGACATGCAACCAGCAACCAAACACCGTTATTCATGTTTTTAAGTACTCTCATGTCTTTGTAATAACTTCATCGTTTCTTACCAACCTGTTCATTTCTTGCGTCGTGAATGTGTTTGTAACTGTGTTACTCGTTGAATGAATTTTTTTCATCATGCATTGTCAACATTTCCCCCGCCGTTTCTCTCTTCATATTCTCTTCGGGAGACCTCCCGGTGCCTCTCATGTGCAGGGTTTTGAGGTTTCTATTACTCCTGTGCGCCCTCGATTCCAACCCAAACCCAAGCCCTTCAAGTTGATTGTTCTCTCCGTCGATGGTCTTCTTTGTAGGCGTGCCCCGGAGAGGGTTCGAGCCAAGTGCTTCGCGCGTTTCGGGGGCAACAGCGGCCTTTTCATGGACAAGCTATGGGATCTCGAAGTCCGTCCCGGGTTGAGAGAGTTCATGTCCCTACTCCTACGCGATTTCCATGTCGCTATCTGGTCGTGCATGGAAGATTCAGTTCTCCACACTGTCTTTCGCCGCCTCTTTCGCGAAAACGTCATATCTGCGCTCAAGTTTGTCTGGGGTAAATCCATGTGCACGAATACAAACGGTTTCATTAGTAAGGACGTCCCTTTCCTCCTTAAAGAAAAACAAATCCTCCTCAGTCACCATGCAAATTATTTCGGTTGTAGGGAGGGCAATATATTGTTTGTCGACGACCAACCCAGCCGTCATATTAGGAACAAACCCTCCGACTGTTGTTATTTCCCTCACACTTGGTCGGGTCACAGAGTCATCGATAACATCACAACCGCATTGTACCCTTACATCGAGGGACTCATACACGCACCAAATGTTCCTCTCTATTTGCATAATCATATCACAGACGGACAACCCCCACTCCCACGTTACCATAAATGGTTTAGCCCATTCGTGACCGCCAATTGCGCGCCATACTCCGTCCATTCTCGCGACACTTTCCGTATGTGCTTCATACACGCCTCCTCTTCCAATACTTTCAATTCATTCTCACTTCAATTCTTTCTCCCCTGTTTGATTTTGCTTTTCATTTCCTAAATTCACACCGGGAGACCTCCCGATCGATGATGTTCGCTCACCCTCTCTCATGTTTCTAACATACTTTAACTTTCTCTTTTGTCGTCTGGAGTGTCCTCGAGCGCGGCACTTTTGGGGACCACATTTTTGAAACCAAAGAAATCTCCCAAGAAGCGAGTCGAATTGAAGCCCACCAAGAGTTCAACCTGTAACTCCTATGCTGCTTACCGCCTATTGCAAATCAAGGCAGCCAATTCATCAATTCCACACTGGAGGAGATTTCCAGTTAAACGCCGCCTTCAACTTTCTCACGGTACTTCACGTCTCTTTTTTTAATCTCATTTGGTATTGCTTTCTGCATGTGCTAACCTCTTCATGTTTCCTCACATTTTTCGTTTTTTGCATTTGCAGGCTCAACTATGTCATCCCCATCTCGGACATCCTCGGGTTCCCACGCCTCTAGGTTCTGCCCAGAACGAATCGACCACTGATGCTCCGTCGCTCATCCCTTCATTCGCACCGGGAGCCCTCCCGGTCCTATGGTCTACCCAGACGTAGTCCGGGAAGTTGTACTGCTTCAATACTTAGAGATTTAAACGCTTAGCCTTCCCGTTGTTCAATTCTGGTGCTACAAGCATTTTTCAAGTATGGATGTTGGATTCTAATTTTATGTTCTATTTTCCGTGCATGGCTTGTCAATGACAATGCACGGCTTTGGTTCAAGAATTCATTGATTACTATGTACAATAACATGTCCATCGTTTTATGTATTGTTCACTGTCTTGTAATTGAATTTTTCTGGATGGGGAGATCTCCCGATGTTCTTGTATACATCACTGCCTTGTTTTTTCTATCATTTTTGTGCATGCTTCCCACTCATTGCCATCGGGAGACTACCCGATCCCCCTCCGTGGCACGATATATTGCGAGCCGCTTTCATTTAATTTATACATTAATGATCTATTAATCATGTTTATTTAATTATAAATTAAATTTAGACTCCTTAATTGTCTAAATTTACTTAAATATGTGTTATGATCCAAACAAATCTAAATAGCTATAAAGTAACGGAAAAGTTGGTAAGGTAAACAAGGTAGTTGCACTTTTTGAAAAAGTCTCCTGACACCCGCATTGGAAACCTCTTTGATACCTTTTTGAACCTACTATATTTGATTAATTATCCATTCATTTACCCTGGCTTTGCAAACTTTTTCCTTCTTGTTGAGGTAATATTGCTGGTACTCAAAGGATACCCTGCTAGCATTGCTACTTAATGTTATGCACTTGTGATGTATCAATTATACATATACACATTATGCCTATATTAAATATATTATAGAATAAATTCTAATATCCAATTGAATATATTACAAAAGTGACTTTTGTGATCTATTTTTAGATTGTGATATTTTAATCATGTTCCAATTTTATTAATGCTTGCTTGTTTGCAAGCATTGTTGGTTGTGATTATTCATGTTAAACAAGGATCAGTATGTGTATTGTTACAAAAGGTTGATATTGAATACTATATTAAACATTTCGAGACTTTTGGGAGTCCCAAAATGTGGAAAATAGTTTGTATTGTGCATATGGAAACAAATTTATTGCATACATGAACATATTACTAGCTTGTGGGAACGTGGGAACATTGAAGCCAGAACACATGGGTGTCAGCTGGGACATGGGAACGACTCCATGGGAACATAGGAACGACCACATGGGAACATCCGAACAACATATGGGAACATCAGCATGGGATTGCAAGCCACTCATGATAGCAAAGAATCGTGGGATATGTGTGATCTTCCACGTTGGCATGCTCAATACGCACCGTATCCACCTCTTCCTAGTACTACATATAGAACTTGCAATATTAACGGGATGTTTGATATACAACACTTCACATTGCATAGGTCATCAGACCCTCAAAATTTTGCCTAGCCTTCCATTAAGGTCGTCACAGGTACACCGTGTCCACAATATTGGTACAATGAGCATGTAAAGTATTGAAAACAACGACAATAACTCCCACTATCCTTGACAGGCCCTGATGGTCTCCCATGGACCACCCACCCAAAAATATTTAGTGCCAATGGTAGTATTTGTTGTAGTGGCTCACACTATCAAAGAAGGCACATGCAAGAAGCAATTCTGATGTGTCACTCCTACCGCCCTATGTATTTTCCCTGTCTTTGATCACAAGCGTCCACAGGGGGTGGGGCGTCCACGAGCCCCTCGTCCACCAGTTGCATGGCCACGACCTCCACTTCCACATCTACGACCTCCTCGTGGCGCACTCGCGCCAGCAACGTCCTCCTCACCCGCCCTGCGTCCACGCTCTTGCACAGCACAACGGCGAAGGTTGTCTTTGGCAAATTCGATCTACTCTAATGAAATCGTAATCTTAAGGGGCTCAAAATCTTCATGTGCAGGTAGAGGCCATGCCGCCAAGATGCAGTCGATCGGTTGCCAGTCAGGAATTGAGTATTTCGAATCGCGTTTTCACTTGAAGTTGGTGTTTGAGTCCCACCCATTCCATTTCTTTATTATGTCTCTAACAGTCGAAGTGGGAGTGAACCATTGTACAAGAATCTGACGAGGATGCTCCCCAGTGACGTTCAAGTTAGGTGGACACAAAGCTCGGCACACCCATATGGATCTATCAATATCTTGTTCTTGGGGTCGAAGAATGAGGAAATGTCCCTCATGCACATTCTCGGCAATGCAGAAAGCAGGTGCAGGACGAAGGTTAGAAGACCCCACATATTGGTCGTCCGGTTGGTGTTCCTTGCGAAGTTCGCCACTATGCAAGAACGGGTGCGCGTCCACTTTTATTCTACTACACAGCCAGAATCCCTCTCTCAGTGGCAATCCCGCAGTGTATACATCTATGAGGGATGCATCCAATGCCTCCTTCACCCCGGTCCAATATTGTAGAAGATGTCCATGCGAGCCTCTATATGCTCCGGTCATCCCAGATTTTTACAAAAAACATGTAGAATGATCCCAGATTAACAAATTTAACTATGTTTATACTTTAGAGCGTCACAAGATTCCGTCATTGGAAAGGGTCTAGCATAGACCTAGTATTCAATTCAATTACATTGTGGTGTATTTCCCATCGATTGTATGACAATTTATTTTCATTCAATATGAACATAGTTGTACGTTCCCATCCTTGGGGAAGTCACTTAGTGTATTCTTTGGGGACACATGAGCGTACAACACATATTTTTTTGGGGGGGCTATGTAGCTCATTTACTGCATTTTAATGGACCCTATATTTTTTAATGATTCTACTTTCTTAAATTTCTTACCACCCTATGTGTAATTATAAGTTAAAATCTCCATAATATTTTAGACCCTTTATTATTTATATTTATTTGAATTCTCCTTCGTGGACAATAGCATTGTACTATAGCATTAGAAATGGAATTCATCATACAACAAAAATTGAGTTGTGTATACAAGAAGCATGTTATTTACATAATTGGTTACATGTCTAAGCCCATTGATAATGGCGTACTTAATTGTTTCATCCAAACATTGAAAGAAGTCCGCAAATTCCAAAACAAACCAGCATCACTAAAGTGTCCATAATGTGTTCATTAACACAGTTGCACTAACATTGCACATGTTATCATGCAAAGTGTGAAGACAATTTGAACTGCCTACTTATGAGTCCTACGTGAAATTTGAGAAACGATCATCACAAAAGATACCACAGCCTCTCGCCTAGAACAAATCCATCAATCCACCATAGATTCACCAAATATGGCCCCACGGAGCTCTTTAAACGCATAGGGTTCAATGCACGATGATAGAATTCTTGTCTTGCGTGGGAGGAACAACCAGAGAATTATACAAACATCAATGAAATGTTCCTCAAAAATACACTTAATAACCCTCATCCAACGAGTTCATCCATTTTGTAGATGGATTTGTGATCATTTTTCATCTAGTTCTTAAATTTTTCTTACCCTAAACTCAACCTAAAAATTGAAAAAATCCCTACCAATTACTATAATGCTATTTTAAAATTACTATAAACATAATTTTGGGTATTACGAGTGACCTTATATTATATATAATGTGCTACCTCACATTTCTTCAAGGCTATGATATATCAAAAAAATATATAATTTTGATCAACCATGAATAAATGTCACCCTATATTTGTTCTCTCATAGTTATCTAAATTTTCGACAGTGACTTCCCTGGGTTCCCATCACTTAGGCTGCCAATGTGTAATTGTCGTTGGCAAACAAAGTTTATGGTGCACAAACCCCTATATTTCAAAGCGTGCATGCATGGTTTGGGTGGTTCTCACCATTGTGTTCCTTGGTGTTCCCAATGTGTTTCCTGTGTATTTTGAATGTGCTCCCCACTATCTTCATAATAGTCCCAAAATTGTCTTAAAGTCCTGAAATGTTTAATATAGTGTTATTGTTGTTTTGTTAACCAACAAATCACTTATTCTACATGTTTCTTAGATGTTTTTATCTCCATTATCATACCCTCTTAAGGGCCGCTTCACACTATGGCCGTCCAAGTCGAGAGGCCGTGGGATTGAGTGGCCAAACTTTGTTGAGAGTCCAAAGAAATGGGCTGAAAATAGCCAATAAAATATAGTATGTGGAGCCTTCAGCCGGGCATAGTGTGAAGCCTCCAAAGGCCAAACCCAAAGTCCAGACCGTTGGCCATGAACTCCCACGGCCTCTCGACTTGGACGGCCATAGTGCTCGGGGAGATCACTCCATTGTAGAGTTGAACAACCACGTGCGATCATTTTAGATGTAAAAAATGTAAAAAATGTAAAAATCATCACCAAAATGGGTCACAATTTTATCAAATTTTTTTCATGAGTAGATATAAATGGTACATGTTACATAGTAAAAAATGGTGACTAAATTTGATGATTTGTTTTTTTAATAAAACATACCGTTTCTAACTAGAATGACGTAGAATTGAACTAAAAAAATTGCTACAATTAATGAATATGACTAAAAATTTCAAAAAAATATACAAAAGATACCATCAATGGTTGTGTATATGTAGAAAAAATATCGTAAATTTTAAAATTATTTATGACATGTAATATAGGGGTAGCAAACTTTGTTCGCACGTGGTGTTCAACTCTACAATGGAGTGATCTCCCCGAGCCATAGTGTGAAGCCTCCAAAGGCCAAGCCCAAAGTCCAAACCCAAAGGAGCATTCCACTTTATTCCTTGCTCAAAATAACCCCCCCAATCTAACGGCCAAGATCTTGAACCCAATATTAATAATTTTGGGACTTTAGGCTTAATTTGGGACTATGATTGGCTCTATCAGACGCAGTGGGAACGCATCGGGAACGCATCGGGAACGCAGTGGTGAACGCATCGGGAACGCATCGGGAACGCAGTGGCGAACGCATTTGAAACATTTCATGAAGACGATACGCATGCATGTGAATGGAAATGATAATAAAATACTACAATCCAATAACACATGAATAAATAAAAAATTATTTATTGAAATATGTAAATGTATTCAAATGTTTCTCTAGGCCTTCAGAAACAGAAGACCTACAAACTTGAATACATTTACATACGGCATGGTGATGCAAAGCAATCCAAGTGTGATGGTGACAAATGTAGATGGCGGAAATAAACGTAATTTTATATTACGTAAAATATATTATAACAATCTCAAACTGCCCTATTACATTGAGAAATACATTTGTATTGCTCAGTAGTCCAACTATATCTGGTGGTTTCGAAAGATCCAGGCATGTCTAGGTCCGGGTTTGCACTGGGGGTTTGTAACGGTCACCCAATCCAGCACACAATAAACGATATCCTCTCGAGTGTGGGCCAGTTGCTTCTATAAGAGATATTTGGTATTCGCGATAAGACATTCGACTTCGGATGGACATTGGAGTGGGTTGATGTCTTGAATCTTCAAGTGGGGGGCAAACATTGAGGTCAACACCCTGCAAGTTCACAACAACCAACTATTGGAAGTGCATCTTAAATGGTGAAAGACACGGAGACAAACAAATTGAACATGAGCTTACAGGGTCTGATTGCATAATAATTTTACAATAGTTGACAACAAAGACAATTGCAAAATAACTTTACCAGGGTGGGAACTCGACGCGCAGATGTAAAATGCATTCGACGAGGTCCATCAAAGGGCATGAGAGCTACACGATCTCCATGGAATGGTGAAATAGGTTTTGGCGCCATAACACGACGTAACGAATGAGGTGCAGTTGGGCAAACGAACGCGGAGCGCAAAGATGTGGGCAATGTATATCCAACACGAGGAAACTGGGGAGCATGAAATTCAAACATGGTTACATCACAATATGAAGAAACTTAACAATTACATAAAGTCAACACCGACTTGTACAATAGCATTACAAATTGTCACTTCAAACTCATAAAATTACATTACTTGTCAATGTCAGTGATTCGTAACTAACGGATACCCCTATACTCTATCACTTGGGACTCGATATGTCTTCACGCAGTGTTGCCAGGAAAGTCGGTGTAAAGAACAAGGAACTTGATGGGGTCTCCATATGGGAGAGGTTGTTGACCAAACCTATGACGGGTGACATAATCGCGTATGTCTTGCAATGGAGTCTTGTAGAGGTTGTCAAAAAAGGGTTGTAAGGTCGTGCCGAGGTTAGCATCCGGGGATTTGTTGCTTTGAAAAGGCTTGGGGAAAATACAATTGCAATCCGGGTTGACCGCACACTGGTAAGGGTTGTCCGCTATAAGAATGGTGTTATTCTCCGATGAATAGAGAGCACCGCTTGAAAATGCACACGGGGGCCACCACAATATATTCAAGTTCTTCTGGAATAGGAGAGAACGGATATTCTCTGGGCTCCTGTGAGGCCAAACCGCCCACCCTTAAGCGTCCTAGTCCGGGTGAGGGAATGGATGTCACATTCGTTTTGCATAGCTCCCTCTTACCAACTTCATTGGAAGTCATTACATTTCTCATTAATTCGTACACACCAATTTATTCCATAACAAGGTTACAAGTGTTTAAAAACACTCTGCTATTAGTGCTCTCTTAACAACCCCTATCACTTCCCACACAAATGCACACCAGCTTATATGAATATCTAATTATCTAACCAAACCATCCCTCTCAACTTGGGGTAATAGACATAGCTAGCCCACCATCCGAGTTCCCTAAGCCTCAGCTGCAGTCGCAGCTGGCCTAACCCATTTCAGTCACGACCAGGCCCATCAAGGGTCCATACCCGGCTCCTAACTCGGCCACAATCTTCAAATCCCAGCAGCCTAAGCTCGGCAGCTTCAAATTCCAGCAGCCTAAGCCCCACAGTCTCAAATCCTAGCAGCCTAAGCCCCACAATCTCAAATCCTAGCAGCCTAAGTTCGGCAGCTTCAAATCCCAGCAGCCTAAGCTCGGCAGCTTCAAATCCCAGCAGCCTAAGCCCACAGTCTCAAATCCTAGCAGCCTAAGCTCGGCAGCTTCAAATCCCAACAGCCTAAGCCCACAGTCTTAAATCCTAGCAGCCTAAGCTCGGCAGCTTCAAATTCCAGCAGCCTAAGCCCACAGCTTCAGATTCCAGCATCCTAAGCCCGGCAGCTTCAAATTCCAGCAGCCTAAGCTCTACAGTCTCAAATCCTAGCAGCCTAAGCTCGGCAGCTTCAAATTCCAGCAGCCTAAGCCCACAGCTTCAAATTCCAGCAGCCTAAGCCCGGCAGCTTCAAATCCTAGCAGCCTAAGCTCCACAGTCTCAAATCTTAGCAGCCTCACTAACTATCTACCTAATTCTACCAAGCCCCCTACCTAATTACCCTAACCAAACCCACTAATTCCACTAAGCCCCTACCTAATTCCCACATTTTTTCTAGCTCTAAGAGTTCAAATTCCTAGAGAAGAGGGAGAGAGAGCAAGAGGAGAGGGAGAGGAGAGAATGAAGAGAGAAAAAGAGGAGGAGGGGAGGGCACCCAAGACCACAAGTCCCTCAACCTTCTCCTACTTAGTAGGACCTTATCCTATCCACTAACTCCTTACCCCCCTAAACCAACAAGAACACGTTCTAATTCAAACATTTAAATCCAAGGACCTTCCTCTTGCTTCATCAAACACTACTCCTCTAATCAAAACACTCCCTAATGCCACTAATCCTCTAATGAGCCACACAAAATGGCTTCAGGCCTAAACATAAATCCACACCAAGCCTCACTCTTTTTATACTTTTGATTGTTTCAATAACACTCCAAATGCAATTCTAAGTAGATCCTAAACATAAAACAAATATGAGCAACCATTTTGGGCTCATAGCTCCTTATCAGCACTCCTCTTCAGTCCCTATATATGGAGCAATGTTCTCGACCAAAAACGTAAGCGGGACCCTGCAAGTCACCAAGAAGGAAATTGACTATCTGACGGACAATATTTAGTTCCATGGAAGACCATATGCACACATGGAATTTATAAGAGAGATTGGCCCAAAAATTCCTGTAACCGAGTCTAGGCACAACAAACATGGAGCCGATAATGACAGGTGCTCTGTCGGGCGCACCGTCTTCCATTATCCAACTAGGGAGAATAGTTTCTTGGGGGTCACGTTTGTGACACTTGCAAAGTATGCCATTGAGATCAAGGACGAGTACAAATCTTTTGACGTCCCGATCAGCAAGGGCCTGGCCACATCAAGGCCAAGAGAAGTCAAGGCCAATAGAAGTGAAGGCCAGAGAAGATACTATGAGAAAAAGACGACCAAGACTGGTTGAGGGGGGACAAGATCTAATACCTGAACTCTGTACGGGGAGAACTGCCAAGAGTAAGAATCGGAACACGCTAAAGGGCAAAATTGGACCAGCATAACATAATAATCTTTTAGCGCAGAGAATGGCCATCTCCCTTGTGAAAATTTGTCGGGACCTATTTTCCGAGGATACATCGGGGTACACGAAGAGCTTAGAGAGAACATCATGGACATTGGCCTGCACATCTTGAAGACCAAAGTTGAGTTCTTGTGGATATAGGGAACACATTTACGGTGACTATGCACTGAAATAAAAACCTACACCTAATGACCACGATTGAGAACATGTTAAGGGGTTTCTATGGGGTTTCTATTGAGAACAAATTTCCTGGGATGCAGGACTTACATGGACTGTCCGCGGTGGGAGCGATTGAGGTGCAGACAAGGAACCTTGGGCCAAAGGGAGGGGCTGAGTTTCTGGAACTGTGCTGACACACTTAGATATCTCATTTCCTTGAGCACGTCTAGAAATAAGCCAAGAGGAGGTATCAACATCCGACGTTCGTGTTGGTTCCTGCTCCGCAACCGACGTTGGTAGTGCTTCCTACTTTGCAACCGACGTTGGTGCTTGGTTCTGCCCCGCAACCAACATTGGTACTGGTTCTTGCTTTGGAACAGTTGGTCCTTGGTGCTCCCCATCCAACGTTGGTCCTTGGTTGTGCTCCGCAACAGACGTTGGTCCTTGTACCTCCTCCGCAACAGATGGTCCTTGCACATGCTCTGGAAGAGACGTTGGTCCTTGCACTTGCTCCGCAACAGACATTGGTCCATGTTCATCGACCAAAGCAGACCTTGGTCTTTGTTCATCGTCCACAACCAACGTTGTGTCTTGACAATCCGTCGATGTTTGCGTTTCATTATTTTATGCAAGGACATCCGATATAGAAGTTGGCCCTTCGTCACTTGCACCCTCAATACTAGAGTCGTAATCAATTAGAATTGAATTTGTATTCAAAGCCCCCACATCACATCCGCTCAAAAGATTGTCGTCTACAGCACGGATATTAAGAGCTCCGATGATCGAGGGGATAGCCTCGTGATTTATCTCTTCGCTGGTAAAATTTACGGCAGTAGGGACGACCATTTCCTCTGTAAGGGAGCTTGGGACGTCCTCTCGGCCTTCCTGGAAGGATGAGCATCGTGTGGTCTCTTGTGTGCAAGCTGACCGCAAAGTAACCTCGCTCTCCCTTGTTGGTCGCGAAAGACTGAGAGACAGAGAGGGACAGAGTTCAGCGTCGACACCCTCCATATGTGGAAGGCACAAATATAGTTTGTGGTCCTGTTTATATAAGGAAACAAAAACGAAGCCAATAAGGAAAACGGGGTGTATATCGATCTGTTGTCTTAGCTGAGCACTGTAGTGTTACTGATTCTATTCAGGATTAGACGTCGAGAATAATTCGTTGTGATATGAGCAGACCCATTCACCATGCAATGAAATAGCAATAATTCACCATTCACCATTCAAATAAATAACTTCAAAATAAACATGCAAGTTTGGCACAAGAAGTTCGAGAATAGGGTGCTTCCATTAGATTTATAAGATTTACAAGTGCAGGTTTTCTAAATCTAGGGATCTAGACTTTCCCCTCGAACAAGACAAGCAAGCACTAAGTGCAATGTTTCTCTAGATCGAGAGGAAAGCTCCTTGATGTTCATGCCGATATATCTACTCCAAGCGCCAAGGATCTTTTGAACTTAAGTTTTCCCCTTGCAAATCCTGGATCAAACATCCGTGATGAAATTCAGTAAAGACCACAAGAAAAATCAAAATGTAAAACATCAAAACATTCAATCACGAGAAAATACTAACCGATGGTGCCGGGGCACTTGGATCAGGGACCGTTTGGGTCGATGCAGGGTGAAGAGGAATATCGTTCTGAGTCATAATGTCCATGACGCCTGGAATTAACGGAACAACTTGCTTGAGAAGGCCAGTCAAAGCAGATAATTCGGCTCCAAGCTTGTCGAAACGCATATAGATTGACCTTCGCTCAGAGGACAGAAGAGACTCAAAATAAGACAAGTCGGTTATATTTTGAGACGTCTGTCCAGAGCCTTGAGCGCCAATAGCAGGAACAATGTCGGCGTGAGTGGACAATACATCGGGCTTCAAACCTCCATGTGGCAGTAGGGGTAGAGAAGGATTGGAGAACCGAGGTGTAGAAATTGGCATGACCTCGGCAGACGATTGAAGGGCGGTACCCTCGGCAGGTGAAGGAAAACCTTGAGTGTCAAACTCAATGTCGTCATCATCGTCACTCGTTTCATGAGCATCTCTAATTTCCGTTTCTAATTTTCGGAAAATTAAACGACGTTATCAATGGTCTGCAAGGATTCATTGACCATTGGGAATCAAATTGTGAACATGATCACATTGGAGCAGGGATGTGCAAATAGACGTGACGCGGCCTTTTTGCGTCACGTCGCGTCACAAATGACGTGACGCCGTCACGTCACGTCACGTCGGGGCGTGACGCGCATTGACGTGGTAAAAAAAGTTACTGTACCAATTTTTTGTAACTTTTTTTTACTTTTTTGGACGACTGCTCTAGTCGACTGCTACGAGCAGTCGACTTCAGAAAAAAAAATTAAAAAAATCTATTAAAAAATCTGAACCGTTAGATCTTCTTGGATTGAAGATCTAACGGTCCATGATTTTTTTTAGAATTTTTTGATTTTTTTTATTTTAGGTTTTCCTTGAAGTCGACTGCTTTTAGCAGTCGACCAGCTAGTCGACTGCTAATAGCAGTCGACTGGTCTTGGTCGACTGCAAAAGTAATTTTTTGCAGTCGACTGCTAAGTCGACTGCTATTAGCAGTCGACTTAGCAAACGACTGCAAACAGCAGTCGACCTAGTAGTCGACTGCAAAAAAACATTAAATTAAAAAATTCCAAAAAAAATTCTGGACCGTCAGATCTTCTTGGCAAGAAGATCTGACGGTCCAGAATTTTTTTTAATTTTTTTTAATTTTTTTTAATTTTTTTGCAGTCGACTGCTAAGTCGACTGCAAATAGCAGTCGAATTAGCAATCGACTGCCAGAAAAAATTAAAAAATTCCAAAAAAAATTCTGGACCGTCAGATCTTCTTGCCAAGAAGATCTGACGGTCCAGAATGTTTTTTGGAATTTTTTAATTTTTTTTGCAGTCGACTTAGCAGTCAACCAAGGGGTTGACCAGGGGGTTGACCGCGTCAGTTTACCCTTGGGGTAACTGCCGGATTTACCCCCCCGCGGACGTGACGTTTTCAGGTCTGCCGTCACGTCGCTGTCATAGGACGTGACGCGACGTGACGTGTAATCCCTGCATTGGAGGATACAGTAGGGCACATGGCCCTCTTATACAATATTGGACTGGTGTGAAGGAAGCATTGTCCGCACCTCTCTCGGATCTTTGGACAGAGGGCATGCTTTTGCAAAAAGGGTTTTGGCCCAAAACTCGAGTGGAGGCTAGTTCACTCAATCCTTTTCTTCAGACTGGGCAACTTCGGGAGGATCATCAAACTGACGACCATTATGTGGGGCCCAGAAGCGGGCGGCCTGCACCTTCTTTCCGCCCTGCCAAAGATGTGTTCACTGGTCACTTTATGATTCTCCGCCCCCAAGATCAAGATTTGGATAGACCAATTTGGGTGTGTCGTGCTTTAGGTCCACCTAATTTGGAGACGACCGGATTGCATGCACGCGAAATTTTGATTGAATGGTACACGCCTCTAGTTCCAATTCTAAAAGTGTGGCAGAGAAATATAGTGGATGGGATACAAAAAAAGATTTCAAGTGGAAACGCGACTTGGAGTACTCAACTCCTGATTGACAACCTCTTGATTGCATATTGGCCGCATGGCCACCTGTCCCAAGAGATGGAAAATTGGCAAGGATGATAATCCCTCTCACGCAAATAAAATTTGCCAAGGACAACCTCCATCGTTGTGAGTTGGCTGATCGACAAATTGGCAGTACATCAAATACCCCTTCGAGGATGAGACATGGTGTTCCTCGTGGCCGATGATAGTATTGTATACTATATCATAGTTCGGTAGACATGGTGGGTTGACATTGGGTATAGCAGTATTGTTAATGAAGATGATGGGTTGCTTGATTGACATCGTCTCTATTCCTTGTTATGATCTACATTTATTTGAAATACATCTTGGAAACCAAACTACATTGAAACTCATTTAAATTTGTCATGTTTGAGACTTACGCTAATTTGTTCCCAGGTTCTTACTGATTCTCCCACGTTTCCCAATGAGATGTTCCCATGTTCCCAATGACATGATCCCTTGTTGTCAATGAGATGTTTCCATGTTCCCAATGAGATATTCCCATGTTCCCATTGACATGATCCCTTGTTCCCAATGAGATGTTCCCATGTTTCCAATAACATGATCCCATGTTCCCAATGGAGTGTTTTATTGTTCCCACGTTCATGAAGATATATGTTTCCCAGTTTTTTCCAAATTTGGGACTCTTAAAAGTCCCAAAATTGTTAATATTGTGTTCTTGTCAATGATTGATTTTTTAATGCAAACAAACCGACGGCCTCTCGACCATAGTTTGGGTTTCTATTCCCGTCCGACCCAAACTTCCTTCGAGAGTCCGTCGCCTACTTCAAAAAGTAATCATTTTAAATTGCGACGGCCTTTGGACTTTGGCCATAGTGTGAAGGGTCGAGAGGCCGAACTCTTGGTTTCTTGCAATTTGATTGGTGGAAATCGACGGCCTCTCGACCTTCGGCCATAGTGTGAAGCGCCCCTAAGTCTTAAATTCGCAAAATAGCCTCAAATTATTGAATATAGTGTTACTTAAGTATATTTGGATTTATGCATGAATTTTGGACAATTCCAAACACCAATATGATGTACACTAGATCGCAAAACTACACAATTATGGTGGTTGGTGAACATGACATACAAACATACGACGTTGTGGTTGTTATGTTGTTTTGCTTTTGTCATTTGATGTTTTTGTCCCCCCACAAGTGCACATCTCTCATTATTTTTGGACAAGTGGCTTGTCCAAATATACTTAATGTCAATTTTTACCATGTTGGCTATAGAGCAGTCTTCATGGCCTATCATGTAGCAACAAGTGTCCCATACCACCTTCTCTGATTGCCACCCAGTGATTTCAAGACTATTAATCTCAGTTGATGATGAATATTGCGGACCACACTAAATCGATGTTTACAATATAGTATAGTGAAGATGTGAAGCCCCTTCTTCCACCCCAGAATGTGATGAGTCGACGTCGAGGTGCTGAATGACTCCATCGATAAGAGCTCTTGGGAGTCATCAGCCTGTTATCATCACCGACAGTAGGTTACCACAATATCACAGATCCAACAGGAGTCGGTCCTGCAATGATAGCCATGCACACGTTGCTGGTTAGCGTCCACAAGCAATTCCTTTGTAAGTCACCACTTTCGAATATCTGATGGAATATTATTCCTTGTTCCAACAGGGTCACAGAGGACATTGTAAAATGGACCATATCCTTCCCGGGGAAGTCACTTAGTGTATTCTTTGGGGACACATGAGCGTACAAAGTTTGCTACCCCTATATTATATGCCATAGATAACTTTAAAAATTATGATATTTTTTCTACATATACATAACCATTGATAATATCTTTTGTGTATTTTTTTGAAATTTTTAGTCATCTTCATTTTTGTAGTAATTGTTTTTGTTCAATTCTGCGTCATTCTAGTTAGAAACGGTATGTTTTATAGAAAAAGAAGATCATCAAATTTGGTTATCATTTTTTACTATGTAATAGATACCATGTATATCTACTCATGAAAAAAAATTGATAAAATTTTGACCCATTTTGGTGATGCAACTTAGAAAAAGTAGATTTTTTTTGTATGCACTTGGTTTCAACTTTACAATGGAGTGATCTCCCCGAGATATCCTTCCATGGATATGTGTGTCTAGCTTTGTGGACTATGTCAAAACCATGCTGAACCTGATCCACGCATGACACACATGATACTTTAAAGATAATAATAAATAAATAAACGATTGTTGTCGACATGCAACTATAGATAATTCAGACATAGATATGACAAGACAATCATCAGTGAATCCCAGCCATTAGCAGATGAAGCAGTCGCTGTTTACCAGCATGATTGTTGTCCTTAACCTTCTGAATTTTATTCTCTAAATATGGTACTAGCAATAGAAATATAATTATATGCCATAATAATGGATTTACTGCGTCCTATTTCATGGTGTTGAAATTGATGACTTTACAAGATTCTTATTAGGAAAGACTACACTTAACATGATATTTAGTGTCACTTACTATTTGCACTTACACAATGCTATACTTTTTACTATTGATGTAATTTTCTATCAAGTAAAGTTGTTGATGTTCTTCAATGTCCAAACAACGGATTTGATATTAGTTTTAAAAAATTGATTATACAATAAATAGATATAGCAATGTGTAATTTCAAATAGTAAGTGACACTAATTACAATATTTAGTGTAGTTTTTCAATGGTCAAAGTTTTGACAGTCTATGTATTGTTGTATGTACACACATGACCACCCTCCTCTTGCACCTCATATAAATTAATCTTTTTGACTGAAATCTCTCACAATCATAATATCATTCTAATATTTTGGGTAAATGGTGACACATGTGGAGGCCACATATGTTTCATAACAGAGTTTGGTACTAAGAAAAGGTAAGAGAATTTTGGCCTTGACATGTGCCTAACTTTGAGGAGCTTGGTTTCAAGGTTGGTCCCTCTTTTATTGGGTATAAACGTCAGTTTTCAACTCCAATCCAAAACAACAGTTTTGCATGGCTTAAACCTTCCATTTTTTATCGGAGTTGAAAACGACAGTTTTAACCCAAGAAAAGAGTACCAACCCTGAAACCAAGCTCCTCAAAGTTAAGCACATGTCAATAATGAAATTCTTTTACCTTGGTTTACCTCATGGGGTTAATTCTGTCAAAACCCATCAGCACTGAAGAGTACTGAGGTCCCCATGGTTATTATGCAAGCAGTAAGTAGTTCTAGGATGTTCAAATGAACACATCATAAATTCAACCGACTCTGTCCATTACCCTTGTAACCCTATATGAAGTTGTACAAGTTTTGAGCTCCTGTTAATTACAGATTTCACTACTCCGATCAGAAAATATTTTCAAGTCAATTTCTTATAAAGAGAGCTGGATTTAACCAACCTGAAATACATGTGGAATTATAACATGAAATACATTGATGCTGCAAGCGCAAGGTAGGGGAAGGTCACTACTGGAATCCAGTGGATTTAATGTCATATTCGTTTGTTTGTGACATTCTTAGTTTCCACTGAGAGAAAAATGTCATATTTGTGACATTATTGCGCTCAATAAGTTGACATTAACACAATCAAATCGCATTAGTGGTAGTATTGATCCCTATGCAGCCTTCATCTTCAACTTCCCAATATCTGCTGATCTGCACGGTGTTCACGAATCAAACAATTGTGTTAATTCACAACAAAAAGCCTCCTAATGCAAAAATTAGCCCGAAATTAGATAGTTTCAGACTACATAATTCATCGTACCGAAGAAGATGATGATGATGATAGGTTTTCGATGAGTACAATCTTTCAGATTGTTAGGGTTACACTCGAACCAATAAAGCCCCACATTCATGCGAAAACCTAACCCAACCCTAAGGATTATCATCGTTGAGGTAATTTCTCATCACCATGATCATCATCTTCCCCGGCACGATGATTAGTTAATGTAAGTCTAACTTACCTATATTTTGCAGGAGGAGGCACCTTTTGCGGTGAGTTGTGACATAATTGTGTAAACGATGGATGGATAGATCGGGTAATGTAACACCCGTGAATTGTATCAAGCGTCTCCGAGACTCCGAGTCGATTGCTTTGAACTGATCTGGAAACTGGGATGCGGCGACCAGGCTACCTAGGATGAGATTCTAGGCCACTTTGCATGCCTTGAAGCTGCGTGTGGTAGGTAGCCGGCCATGCACCTATGTCAGACTTAGGTATCTCACCTTCGAGGTAGCTGTCGGGACCGGACATTCGTATAAGCAGGACATGGTTAGACAGGTGAAGAATATACGTATCGACCCATCAGCCCCGGGCAGTCACGAAAGATTCCGGGTAGAAAAACTAGAATAAATACACTATGAGGCCAGATTAAGTCGGGCAATATCATATGGCATGCACATAGGTCGACAGAATCAGATCCTGCAAAATTAACACTTTGCAATAGGTGTTCGAAATCTGGAGTCATAGTAAGCTCATGTCGACTTCACGAGTCTCATAATCTTCATCAGCACCAACTACTGGACTTTCTTCCTGAACTGACAAGTTGCGGAAAGATACTACTAGTAAGGTTGGGCATTCATGAAGAAATCAGTAAATGCTTGTTGTTTCACGTTTTAAAGCTTTCAACCGCAAACTTTTTAATCTCTGATGAGCATCTACAGCAATCTACAAAAACAACGATCGCACCTTCTGGTGTAGTTGATCGACCGTGTTCGGTTACTTGAGTACCTGAATCTTGATAAAAGTGCCACATTGAAGTTTCATTAAAGGCAGGCCGGATACAGTAGCCTAGAGTCGTCTATAGATCAGCTACCACCTTGATCCATCCTTCGCTAAAGAGATCATATGAAAAATCCTTGATAAATATATCTAGATAAATTCCTCATTGAGAGGAAACATGCAGCAATTTCCTGGATCCTGGCAGGAAGCTGGTTTAGGCTCGTCTGACAAGCGGGGATATACTACTCGTTCATCCCAAGCACATTGTTTCTGTGATCTAAATGGGCGTGTTTGCAAACCCCCACTCACTGACCTACATATAACTTAGTTTGAATCTGGTTCCAAGCAGAGTTCAGTTCAGTGAACTGGTGAAGGTGGTCGTCAAGGTGATCATCAGGCTATAATGCAGAACTAATTCAGAACAAAACAATGTCCTCACCGTCTCATAATTCATGCTAAGTTCCAATGCGGAAGCTACTAACTTTGTCATCATTATCATGTAGACTGGCAATCCAGCGTAATTAGTTGTTCAAGGAGCTTACTAAGAGCCACCTGCATCATCTGCCACTGTCTATACACTAGCTAGCTGCTACGTACTGAGATTCTATGATCTGCAGAATCGACTCTTACCAGCCCGTTTTGTAGTACTGGGTGTCCAGTTAACCCTAAACCCTAAAACCACATCATGAGCAACACCTGCGTATACTTTTAAATGGCCTACCTAGTTGCAATTATTATAAGCGACATGTATATTATAATCGGAGACGTCGGCGCAGAAGATCTGTGAATCGATCAGCTCATCAAAGGGTAATATACATCTGGCAAGGCGCGCGTGAGGTGATTAATCCGGAATGATGATCTCAGCATAACCTCATGTCTCCTGTAACCGCAGATGTTGCATTGAAGTGCTGTAGCTCAAAGTATAAGCTAGGTTGGAAAGGAAATTCGGGAGAGAATGACTTGCTGGGCATTCATCTCTCGCTTGATAGCTTCTGCCACTTCCTCAAACGCCTCTGTCCATGCCATGTTCAGCTCCAGATTCCACAGGTCAGGCAACGCTTCCTCGATCGTCCTCAGCAGCGCAAACTTCATGAGCTACAGCAATATGCACACGGGAACATAATGTATCATACATGCAGGGTAAACTCTAACGTGCCTGCAGACAATTGCTTGGGACAGAGGTGATGAACTCTAGGGACCTTGTGAATGACCTGGAGATCCACTTTCTGTTAACGATGATGGATGGCTTAAATCCTAAGGCATTAAGATCCCATGGGAACTCCAAGGTTAAGCCGGCTAAGGCCGTAATAGTACTGGGATGGGTGATCTTCCTAGCACTTGATTTCCGGTGCACCCTACCACCTATCACCTATGGTGCACCCAATCGTAGTGGGGTATCTGGGTGAACCGAAAACTTTCAACCGGCCGAGAGAACCTAGCTGCTGGGGCTTGCTCTGGAACTGGAACCTACCTGGGGCTTGCTCTTGGGGGAGATAGGTGTATGTCGGCTTGTTCGTGATTGTTTAAGGTGTTCACCTTCGAAAGGAGGTAGTAGTGTTCGGGTCCCTCTAATTCTCGTATTGCCCGTCTCGAGATCACATATAGAGTTAGACAAACTCGAAAATGAAGTAACACAACAATTCACGCCGGTGTCAATATCCGAGTCATATTTCTTTCATAGTATCACGGCTTTAGTGTTTAGTCTAGAGCTTAACCATTCGTGTAGCTGGAGACTTCAAGGAAACAGGTGCTACATGATGATGATCATCGCAATTCCGTCGAAGTCTAGCTCGCTCACAACAGCCCTGCAGAAGCTCATTACCTCTATCTAGTATCTAGGGTGGAGGTAGATGGTACCCCTGGTGAAAGTGATGCATCTACCTCCACCTTAAATATTGGGAGAGAGGTGATGGACTTCAGAGTCCCGGTGCCTAGTATGTTCGAAGAGTGTAACCGGCTTAAATATCCTGGAGATCCACTCTATTCTTGTCCAGTAATCTGCTGATAATATGTATGATGATATCATGGCCTCAGTTCATCCTATTTAAGAGCTCAACCATTTGTGTAGGAGCCACCTTCAAGCAACAGGTGCTTGATGTGACCATCAGATTCTCTAAAGAGGACAATCAAGCTTGGTTCTGATCTAGTTAGTCACCAAACCCATGCCCAACTTATAATTCTCAAACTAATCGGTCACAGCAGCCTTTAAGACCTTGAGGTCAAAGATATAATATAAATAGCCCCCGTGTCATCAATCTAGCAGTGTGAAATAAGTCATCCAGCTCGACTAAATCTAAGCTGGGGTAACCTGGATCCTGATCGAGTTCCTACATATCCACCCTAAGAAATTTGATTCATATAGATAGAGCTCATCATTTTAAATGAAAAGCTGAAGAAATGATATCAGTTTTAAAGCATCACTATCGACCTGGAATTAGGAAATTTATGCAGACATGACTAGGCTATATATGAGAATGGTTGCTCAATATTCTAGGCTCAGGGCAATTTCTTACGTCAAAGTGTGCATCAACCACTCCATTGCCGATGTGAGTGCGTGCAAGCTCAAGCATGATTGGACGCATTTCGTCCAGAGACCCCTTTTCAACCTGCTCCACAGCTGTGTCTCCCACCTGAATATTCAAAATGAAATAAACCAACCAGGTCAATTTACAAGCTCATACTATTGTTCCATTCTTCGAGTATAACTGCGTGGTAGGAGGCCCTGCAATACCTTACTTCGTGATTGCAACAATGGGAGATCTGAGGTTCATCAAAAATTATTGACCGAAACAGTTCATGTAAAGAAGCTTGTTACCAAAAAGTAGTGACCAAAACAAGCCGGGCCACCTTCTGGATTTTGAGGACAACTGGACTAGATATATACATAACAGCAGTTACATTTCTATGTATATTTGTGAAGAGGAGGTTTACTCTTTGCCTTGCATTTGTAACTTAAATCTTTCTTGAGATTGAGTACCAAAAATCAATCACCAAAGCAAAGTTTGGTTAACGTACCATGTTGAAAACCAGGAGGGCATGTTGCTTGAAGCGCGGGTGATGATCCAGCGGAAGGTTGGAGTTTCTCAAGAAAGAGAACAAGTCTCTCACGGTTGGGACGATATCAAACATCCTGCAGTGGATTATCATCAGTTCGTAACTCCTTCAGAGGGAGCAGATTCAACCAGAACTTGTGAAATTGAAGGGATATCCGACACAAAAGTTTCATATATATAAATGTGATGCAGTTCCCATGTTTGAGGACCTTGGAGATTGCCGAGCCGTTAATATAAGCTCAAGCAGGCTGTATAATGCATAAGAACGTGCCTGCTGCCTTTACAAATTAGAAACACAGAAAGAGTTGGTGAGCAATGTGAAATTATGTATCCTCACGTTTGAAACATTTTAAATCCATTCTCGGCAGCATTGGCTTTCAGTAGCGGCCATGTGTTCAACACCAACTGTTGCCGGAGGCTCTTCGGGGTGGGTGACTGCACCCGCAAGCTTTCCACATCTTCGTTGCGACCAAAAGCACCTAGGATCATCAAAACCCCAACACCATCATCATCAATTACATGAAACTGGATTATTCAAGTGACTGGAGGAGAGGAGAGGAGGAGTCTACTCCACCATCCTATCCTCTTAACCTAATTTGAAGCACTAGAATATATCTTTCAAGTGAGGTTGATCTATTTAAATATGCGCTACCTAGCTGCCTGGCTTCAACACGTTTAAAAGTAAAGTGCACCACCACAGACAGAAACATGGAGAAGAAGATGATGGTCCTAGCTAGCTGTGATCCAGTAGTGCTGGCAACGGCATCTGAGACACACTTGATGAAGCTTCGAATGGAGCTAGCTAGCAATGCGAAAGAAACTGACCAGGAGTCCGGCCAAGATTATCCATCACATCCGCTGGCAGGCATTTGAGAGACCGACCCGGCCCCCACATTCAAACTTGAAAGGTAATTTTTTAGAGTCTCCGAGTGGGTTACACCGATCTGCAGTACTTCAGAGATGGTATTAGCAGCAGCTTACCGTCAGGTGCTAATCCCTGCACCACAGCCATAGATTTCTCCCCTCCCTCTCTCACCCTCTCTCTCTCTCTTCCTCTCCTCAAACCTCCCTAACTTTCCATCTTCGGACAGGTACTATCTATACTATCTCTTCTCTCTTACTTCGGAGGCCCCAGGCTAGCTTCGAGGTTCTCTAGGATTGTTGGAAATGCATTTGCCTAGTGCCTTGCCTTGACACCGCCCCCCTACCATGCCGGCCGACAGAAGTCGAACCACATGCTCACACGGCCGAATATCGCCGTCATCTTTGCCTAAGATAGATCTGCAACACCGGCTCTCTCTCTCTCTCTCTCTCTCTCTCTCTCTCTCTGTGTCTCTCTCTCTCTCGATATGTATCACTCAATCACTCTTAAATCCTGATGGTCTTCCCTCCCGAAGTCTACTGTAAAGTATGAGGGATTTTCACAGGCAGTGCGATTCGCTACTACTTACTACCCACCCGAATCAATGGTTTTGTCTGGAGAAGGGAGGATTGATCGAGGCTAGGCTCGCAGCATGTCACAGGACAAGTCAAGCGATGAATAACTTGTGGGTGGTGTGGTCTTCTGGTCTGATTTGGCCTTGGGCTTGGGCGATTTCCCAGGAGAACTTTAGGATCACCGGATCTCACTGGTCAGTAATTGGCACGGCCGCCGCTCATCTCCGAGTCCAGCCTGCACTCAGTCGCCCATATTGTATAGTACCTATAATTTGTCCTCTTCTAGAACCTTGCCATTTCACCTGCGCATTACCAGGCTGGGATTTACAGCAGCCACTCAACAGTCACAGCTACACTAAATAGTCTGATTAGTGTGGGTTACCATTTGGAGTTACATATTACTATAACTTTTTATTTTTTATTATCATTTTTAGTCAAGTGAATTGTTTCATGTTCACCTTTGACGAACGTATTATTTGTTTCTACTCTGAGCAAAACTGATAATGTCAGTAAAACGTTATAGCAACATGTAAGTCCAAATGGCAACCCACACACTTAATAGGACTATTTGGTGCGATTACCAGATCGCGTTAAACAGTGCCAGTCAAAGAGTGCAGTGTCTCTAGACACTTCACACGAAGCAGCTTGCTGCGCAAGTGCTGAAGTGGGGAACATACTCCAGAAAAGGAGGCTGAAATGGCCGGCACCTGAAAAACTTCAGGTCTCGGACACCAAAGATTTCAGTTATTACAAAGTCCTAGCTCTGTGTAACCGGGCAAGAGGGAACTGTCACATGTCAGCTTTCATCCAACATAACAGCCCTGAAAGAATATGCAGTCTGGAGGTTGCCCTTTTAGTTAATTTGACAACGTAATTAGTTTCAAATATCTTGAATTAGTCTACCGGAAATCATTTGAGATGAAACAGCCACAAACCTGTAGGGGGTCAGGTTTTATGCTGGATGGATGAGAGGTACTGTATATTCGCGTGCGACAATTTTCTTTCGGTGTGTAGCCGGACTTGGCACTCACATTTCTATGCAGAGGGAAAACCTCACCATGGTGGCTGGATTGCTTGGAGTTAGACGACGTATGAATACAAGGTGCCCCCTACTGCTCCATGTGAATAAAGATGATGACAAATATCTTGAGCGCTTTGATGAATCATGAGTTGCTAGAGGTGTATGTGCATCCGTAGTAGGAATAAAGTCGCAGGGAATGTTAAACTGCATGTAAATAAAATCATTGTTCATTGAGCCCAAAGCCAGATTGTGAGCAAGATACGAGTAATGCTTTTCTAAAAGCATGGCCCATGTGTTCATGTGAATGTCGGCTATCTTTTGATTTACCCAACAATCGGTTGTGGGGGAGCTGATGGTCATTGCCATTGCAGCTATAATGACTCTTAGTTCATTGGTATCTCATAGGAGTGGTGTCCCTCCTGAGCCCAACTTGAGATAAATGGGTGCATGTGTAGAGTAAATTTACTTTCATTGGAAGTGTTGCCAATTGAATTTAAGTAACTAGAAAAAACTATACTAAAATCTGATTTAGTGTGGCTCACAATAACTGTCTTGCAATCACTGGTGGTAACCACTAGGAAGGGTGTCAGATGACACTTGATGCTACATGGCAAATCATGATGACCGCTCTAATTAACATGGCACACCAATTTTAATGCTACATGAACGCAGATGTTTAGTGTAAAATCATGGTTGGGTTTTTTACCATTGCAATGTGAACTAAGTAGTAAAATAGAACCAAGCCAAGGCGGCCAGGCCGGTGAAACTTGTGGACAACAATGCACAGGAGGAGCTGATGATGTAGGTATACTATTTTACGTCTGGGGATTCAAAATATGACTGAAGTAGTATACATGGCAGTTTAATTATGATTATTCCTCTAGGCTGGTTCCATGACCCCTGGAACAAGGACGCCCTGTCTACCCTCCCTTTAGAAGAATGTGGAGGGAGGGTAGGAGCTGCTTGCAAATCCTTGATCAGCCCGTTTGTCATGTGGCGGGCCATTATATTACTGTTTTCCTGTAGGTATGTTTAGGCTGGCGTAGTTGTATAAATAGCACCTTGGACTGGAAAGAGGATAAGGAGAAAGAATATCCATTCCTGTGGTAACTTGGACACTCAAAAGTCTGGGTCCCAGGATCCACGCCACTCCTGACTTCCAATCGTAACCGCTGATTGGGTGATTCTATTGGATCCAAGGGAGCCAAAACCCGGGGCCTTCTTATAATTATATTACAATTTTATTCCTTTCCGCACTCGGAAAGATGCCAGGGACCTCGAGTCTGGCCAAACAGGAGCTGGTGGCCTGATACTTTCTATTTTTCCAAATTTCTGGGAACTACGTGTGACCAAGTTCTCAATCAGTCTGTCAAGTTCTGTCTCCGAGGATGCTGCCTGCCTGCCTCCCGGGTAGGCAAACAACCTTTGTGCTGCACTTTTCATCATAGTCACCATATAATTAATAAATAATCATCATCGCAAGTTCATATTATAGGGAAGCGATAATCACTGTTGCGTTGTGCCACTTGTGAGTGACATGCTTACCTGTTCTTTGGCATGTTTGGTGCACTGCGTGCAGCCAAAATGTGTTCTCCAACACAGGCAGGCATAGGCTAAACCCACAGTATATGCCATTGTCGTACATTTCGAGGCTTGTTACATATAGTAGCGTTGATTTTAGGGTGTGCGTTGGGCCACATACCTACTGTGAAATGTGGGCACTTCCACCACCACAGACATTTCTGGCCATTGGATCGGCTCGGAAATTGTCTCTCATGGCCAGCAATCACAAATCACGAAGATGACTTGAAGGTTCAGAATCGGAGTTCAGATGCAAAGGTTATGAGAGGTCAAAGCATTCACTACTGAGCCTAGAATGGGTAATAAATTTGGTGTACGTAGTCCAAACTCGTCGTAATACATCTTCTTAGTGTCCGATCTTGACTAAGCACCTTGCCAAACACATTACACCACTAAAATATAGGTTCCAACATACCGTATGTTCCAGGAATTGTTGCACATAGTTAGAACCGAATGTGTACTGGAACATACTTAAGGATTCGGTTCTAGCTATGTGCATTTAACCTTGTATAAGTGTGTCATGGTTAAATGTGTAGAAAGAAAAACAACAGTCCCAAGATGGATTTCCTCAGAATTTGGTGCACTCTTTGTTATCCAGGTATCCAATCCCTAGGCCTCACATTCTAGAGACACCTGTAGAATTTATACAACTGCGTTCTCATCATCATCAGGTGATCTTCCATTTCCAGCAATTTGCACACTTACCAGATGTGTAAAATCTTGCCCAGCTGGTGGCCTCCATTTGTACAGTGCTGCATTCTGGTCCGCAACTGATCAGGGCCATGATGTATCCCAAACTCGAGGATTCTATCAACACAAGCAAGCTAGGGGAGAGAAGCTCGAAGACAACAATGTGGATTGTTGAGGGTCGTCTCTGAAAGGGGCTGCTGCCACCTAATTTACACCAGAATTTTTATGTAAGATCTGAAAACTGGGAGGTGGAGACGTCATTCCCCAACACTACCCTAACCACAGAAATCAATTTCTTCCATAAATCAGAAGCACATCCAATATGTCAGGAAGTCTCATGTACCTGGCACGAAATCCACCAATGTAATTCTTCCTACCATGGTTCTAGCAAGACTGCCTGGAGTGAGAACAGCAATCATCATCAAGATTGGAAATGGGTCCCTCCAAATCCTCTCCCTTGTGTACAAAACGACTGCCCATTCTACAAAATTGACACATACATACACATTGATACATAGATACCTTCACCAGAGCCTTGCACTTGAGAAACACCAGTTAGTAATAGAGCTCATGCTATCCATTGTGAAGAGCTACACTAAATATGATATTTAGTATCACTTACTATTCGGAGTTACACAGTCCTATATCTTTTTACTATTGATGTAATTTTTACTAAGTAAAGATGTTAGTGTTCTATAATGTCCAAACAACCAATTCGACCTTTGTTGGTAAAAAGATACGATGTACAGTAAACAATTATACTGTTGCATGATTCCTAACAGTAAGTGACACTAAATATCATATGTAGTGTAGTAACTTATTTCAGTCAGTCTTGGTCTGAATACCAACCACCAACAATTTGGAACAAGGTGTACAGAAAAAGCTTTGTCCTTCTGGTGAAAATGTCTATAGCAGCTTGAACAATTAGTAGGTATCTTTTCAAGCCCCACCAGACAACAAAAGCATCTGGTGATGTGGCATATGCCTCCTCCATGCTGCTGCAGCTGTTCATCCCAGAGATTACTACAAAGGCCCTCACATCCAGTTATTACCAAGCTCAACAAATAGCTACTATACTCTAAAATTACACAATAGGAAATAGAAAAGCACAAGAAAAGATTAATTTGAGATTGTGCACAGTAATTAAGTTAGTCACCCATTGTAAGGCAACTTGAAAACACCTTGAGTAGAAGCAAAGTGGAAGGAAAGAAGCGGAAAAAAAAACTTCCTACTACCAATGTAAGTCCAGTCTGTGGAATGGAACTACAAATGTTAACACATCACTTTCTCCAATTTAGAGGCACAAGATTGGAAACAAGAATACACAAATTAATAATCAAGAACTTGGCCAGCACACAGAATTTAGAGAGTGACCAGACACCTTGAATAGGCCAGTGCACCTTGAATAGGCCAGTTGCACTCCCACTGTTCAAAGCAGCAATACCAGCAGAAATGAATCAACGGATACTGTGTTCGTGAAAATCATCTTCATTCAAGACCATACATTTATGGCTGCTTTGGAATTCAGACAAAGATTCTGGAGCCAACCCCTGGAAAAAGTAAATCCAATATATTTAGATTTAAAGAGACTCCAGGCTCCAGCGCCCATCAACCTGAACTGCAATTAAGTCACCTCAAGACCCTTGTGACCGCCTACTAGAGGATGATATTGATACTACTTACCAAGGGGAATGGTTAGGTTTCTACGTGGATGGCAAAAAGGATCCCGCCTTGGTCTTACAATGTGTGGCCGATTATGCGCCACCTTGTATGCATTTGCTCCACCTCTCCATGCCGCTTCCGGTGCAATGCTTCACGGTTGGCACTCACTCGCGATGCCTTAGGGAATGGGAAAAACCAGAGGGAGAGATGGTCGGATTTTTTCACAAAGTGAAAATTATCCGCACTCAGAGAGGCCCGAAAAAAGAGGGGGGAAATAATCAAATCACTTTTTTCTATGGGATGTTGGCCACCCTTGGATGGGACCCGGACCGGTGGCGATGGAGCGACGGAGGACGATTCCTCGACTACACCACCAAGAAAGGTAGAGAGGCCATCATCAAAAGAAACCCAGGGTCCACTCGTGCGGCCGACAAGTGGCAAGGATACCTTCCGGGTAATTATAAATTTTACTGGTCGCAAGTGTGGGATCCACTTAGATCCGGAAAAGAGGCCGCCTTCATCTGGTCAATCTGGCACAAAGCTGTTGCAGTCAACGAGTGGAGGGCACGCATCGCCCCGGTCTCTATCTCCAAACAGTGTGTTTTCTGCCTTCCGAACACGAGTGAGTCAGTCAAACATAAATTTTGGGATTGCATTCAAGCAAGGCGGGCATGGAGATGGGCCACCTTCATTATGCATGAACTCTGTGGGGTTAGAACTGGTAACTACGATAGCTTCAACTGGAAACAAGCATTGTTTGGGGAAAGGCTCCCCCGGAAGTATGGCAAGAAAATTAAAATTTGGCATCTCCTTAGGGGCATTACATTGTGGACTATTTGGATTGAACGCAATGACAAGGTGTTCAACCATGAACAATGGCATGAAACCAAGGTTAAACACCGCATTTGGGATGAACTCATTGTTTACGCCAAAGCTGCATGGAATCGTGTGATCAAACAAATCAAAATTAGTAGTTTCTCTGCGGTGGCCATGCTCCAAGGCTTTGACAAAACTTGGGGCGCTAGGAACGTCTTGTGTAGAAGGCACAACTTGCATATTGAGTGGAATTGGAAAAGACAATGTAGGTAGTTACCCCTTGTTGGGGTTATGTGGTGGCTTGGGGGTTGTCCTTGGCCGGTGGGGTGGGGGTTGTCCTTGGCCGGTGGGGTGGGGGTTGTCCTTGGCTCGGTGGGTCCGGTGGGTGGTCCATGGTGGGGGTCGGTTGTTTTTCTCTTTACGTGGCGGTGTTTCGCGTCTGAGGGGCCCCGCCTCCCCTCAGTGAAGGCGCGTTTTCTTTCTTGGTTTTATTCATTTTGGCGTTGGCCGCATTGGCCTTCTGTCTCAAAAAAAAAAAAAAAAAAAAAAAAAAACCCCTTGTGACCTATGACCACCAGTCCCACACCCCAACACCTTCGTAGGTGGAAAGCTCCTAATTACAACCCTTCAAACAGAACATCCTGGCTGACATAAAGGACATGACCTCCTAGAAAGCTTAGTACACAAACCTACAAAAAGCACAAGTTCTCAGCAAACTTTGGCACTGGAAAAAGGACTCATAAAATGTGCACAGATGCAGACTTTGCAACCTAATGTAGATTAATGAAGGGAAACAATGAAAGATATCAACTAAAGTATACAAGAATAATGTACATAATGAATTTTACAATGTCATAGGGAAATAAAGTTGGGATCTCTAGTGTTAAGAATCTGTGAATCCAGAACACAAGATCCACTTGAAACACACAGGATCCCTTAGTTATGTGCTTAGTCCCAGACAAGGTCTTAGAAGCAGAGAAACTGTGTAAATAATAGATCAAGGAATCCTTCATGTGAACAAAGAGAATAAGGAAGATAGCACCTGCTCCACACTAGGTTTTGTCAAGGTCAGCATCTGGCACATCAGTTTACAAGGTGTTATGAAGACTAGACCAACCTCATGCAGGCAAACAAGACACAACAACAATCTTTGCAGAAATCAACAAATAGGAGGTTGGTGAACACAATGATGAGAAACTTGAAACTTAGGCTGTTACAGTCAAGACTCTATAAGTGTTACCCCTATAAGCGTTATAATTTCATATATGTTAAGAAAATTATACTCCCCTACAAAAACACAATTGGTAAGACTAGTGAGTGTTATGTGTTAAGTGTTATAACATGCTCTACTCCCTTCTTTGTTAATTGCACCTCTATAAGTGTTAATTTTGAGAAAATCAAGGTAATCATATATGAGAGCATACATTTTAAACATGTAATCACATTTATCCCATATTCTTTGCGAACAATTCAAAATTGTTGGAGGCACACGGGTGTTCTTTCGATCTCTATTGAGAGAGAGATAGAGGAAGCTAGGCACTTGGTAGAGGTTGATGAAGTTGCTACTCTACTTCATCAACTGACGTTGTTGTCATCTGATAGTGAGGTGGGTGACATGATGAATGCTCATGAATACCTCGACTATGAGATGGAGTTTGATGTAAACAACCCCTATGAACCTACCGATGAGGAGTTTTTGGATATGTATTCCTCAAAACATCAAGAAATTGATGTTGATGAGGTTATGGTTGATGTGGTAGAAGAAGTTGTAGGATTTAGTGTTGCTCAGCGTTCTCTAGAGACTTTGAAGAAATACTTTGAACAAAGACCAAATGATGCCCTATCACACATCAGGAGCATTCAAGGACTCCAGAAGGAAGTTTCATCTCATCATTTGGAAGCTTCTCGTCATACTACTATAGACTCTTTCTTTCGATTAGTTTAGTTGGAAGAATCTTGTCAAGTTATTATTATATAGATTATTTCTTTCAATTAGTTTAGTTGAATAATGTATTATCATTTGTACTTTTATTTTTTATTTTTATAAAACGTTATGTTCTTCATTTTCGGAAATTTTAAGTGCTATTTCTATAAATGTTATTAATCATCGGTATGAATTCTGTAAATGTTACTTGTTATAATTCTATATATGTTATTTTTTTGCTACTCCCGACATGTAACATTTATAGAGTCTTGACTGTAGTCTTGTTACCAGTGTAAAAACTGAGCACATCCATGCTGAAGAGGTGCTAAAATTATGTTAAGGTTTATGACTTTTTGGAACCAATCACAATGTAGGATGTATTAAATATCAAGTCCCCAGTGCACAGCCAGAACACCAGTTCTTACTGACTTCACAATTTCCAACAATAGCTTCACTTTCACATGCTAAACCATGCTTGCTATGAAGTAGAAGTCAACCTAGGTTGTCACTTAGTATAATTCATTACACATTCCAAAAAGATGGAACAAGAAAACTGGCTAACAATCAGTCATATGCAGGGACATATAAGTTGTCACCCTCATTCAAGCATTAACATAAGAGATCAGACTCCGCTCACTTCACTTGCTCCTGTGCCAGAGCACCACCACAACCCATTTTTCAAAGGAAGTAGAGCTGATATATGTGAACTTCAAGTTAAGAAAATTAAATATTTCTAGCAATGAATAAACCTAAAGAATTTGCAAGAAATGGCAACCATCATAAGCACTCAGCAACATATACAAATTGTCAACCCAAAAAGCTAGAGATGGAGGGGACATGAACAGAGAACTGAGACTAAATATCTCACCATGTCATTGTGATGTACATACTGAGAATAAATCCTGCAGAATCTTTCTGATAACAGCTCCAGGTCATTCATCCCACGTATTGAAGCCTAGTACAAATGCCTGGGGAACCAAGACCCTACCATCTCCTGGGCACCTCAAGGAACTGCACAAAATTTGATGCAACATACTGATAACCAAAAGAACCTCAACAACTTTTGGAATGTGAAGAGCTCAAGGACAGCCAAACATTGTACACTACGAAATCCTACTGTTGAGAAAAGCCCTCCCACTAAGGGTCCTGCTCGGCCCATGTGCCTCATGCACCTGGAGCACTGTATGTAATCCTCCTTGTCCACATACAAATGAGATGTTACACAAATAAATGTTGCTCTTCAAATTTCTATCTGTACAAATCTCTGTCAAAATGGCCTACTCTTTTACAAAATGTCAATTTTCATGTGCCATTTCTTTGGGAAAGTTGAGGTCCTCCCATAGTAGTTACTTGTTGTAGTTGAAATTTTTCTGCAGCAATGTAGGCCATCTCTTGCAACCCACTAACAAGATGCCCATTCCCTAATACATTGGCTGGACGCTCAGTAGGGTGATTTGACTCCCCAAGCACTAATGCCAGTTTGTCAGGTCTTTGGAGAAGCAATCTGAAAGTTGGCTGCAGCTCATAGCACTGTTCAAATAGAGTGCGTCGACAGAACACATACACTCCAAGGCGGGCTCGTGACATGGCTACAACTAACCTTCTCACATCCCTTAGATGACCAACTACACGAGTGCGTACCAAGGACAACAAAATATAGTCATTCTGCTGCCCTTGAAACCTGTCCACTGTTGTCACCTTGCTGGGCCGGCCAAAGAGAGGATGGTTACCACAACGTCGCTCAATGACATCACGTATTAGATGTTTCTGTCCATTGTATGTGGTTAGAATTGATATCTTTGCTGCAGGATATCCAAGCAAGCGCATATATTGGAATACACTCACCACATACTCTGCCTCACCCAGATTCTGATAGAAGTATGGGTTGGGTTCCGACTCTCCCTTCCCCTCATAGTCATCCACATTGATAAGTTGGTACTCGTGACTAAATCCTGCATTTGCAAGCTGGTAGACTGGGTCATTTTCAACATTAGGGAGATCTCCAAGTTCACGGTAACGCCAGTTGTATAATTTGGCAATGCTTGGTCTAGCCCTACCCTGGGCATTCAGCTGAATAAATGGAACCCCCAACCTCACAAACCTGGTAAAGAGACTCTGGTCCATATGACTATACTTCTGAAATGCCAAGTTCTTCACCACCGGAGGCAGCTGGTGATGATCACCAATCAAGATGCACCGCTTCAAACGTGCACGACCATCAGTCTGTCGTTGCAGTAACATTGGAATGAAAGTCTCAATTTCCAAAATTTGAGCACTTTCCTCCATCAACAGATTATCGTACTTGAAGTTCAGATCTAAAAAATCCCGCCTTTTCAGGGCAGCATGGGTGCATGTCATTGCAACAATCTTTGCTTGCTTGGCCATCAAATAGTTGGCACGATCAGCTGTTGATTTGAGTAACTCAAATGCTCGGCACTCCTCAAGTTCTTGAAACATGTTCTTTAAATGCCGGAAGCAACCAGTTGCTGCTTGCATGTCCCGTACATATGAAGTCCCAGTGAAAAGGGGCTGTGGGGTGTCGTTGAAATAGTCCTTGAAAGGGAACTTCTCCTTGACAATATCTGCATCTCCTGACTCCTCACATGTTGCCATAAACTCCTCCCAGCGAGACAGAACGTGCAAAAGCCAGAAATATGCTGCCGTTTCACAAGTATAAGCTGCATCCTCAGGCACCTTCAGTGTCTTTGCCATCCTCTCTACTTCACAAAGCAACTCCAATCGCCGTGCCAACATAGCATTTACACGACCTTGGCGACTAAAGTCTAGACTTGTGTCCAACTCTTGTTCTCCTTGGCCCAGCCGCAAAAGATACCTCGCTGGAACATCTCTCTGCATGATCTTCTCAAAAAGATCGTTCAAGGCCTGGTTGGAGTGTGTGATGATCAGAGTTCTCTGTGATGGAAAATTGTGATACAGAAGATTCAAAATCTGCACAGCAGTATCTGTCTTGCCAGTACCCGGGGGACCCACAATCATGGTTAGCCCTGGCTGAACACCAGATATAATAGCATTGACTTGGACAGTGGTAAACTTGACAGAATTTTGTTTCGGTTGATCCTGAGGATAAGGACCAGGATCCGGAGGGACATAAGTCCTGACTACAACTTGACCTCTGTCTGGAGCACTATCTACTGTAGAGGTGGCATCGCCATCTACATCTTTCCTCTTACCAGATTTGAACTTGACATCAGTGCCAGTTGAGATTTTAGGTAAAGTTACTTGAAATGGAGGTATTGAAGCAGTATCTTCATCCCCTTCAGCAGTCAGAAAGTGGACATCACAAGAAGGAAAGCTGTCTCTTAGATGCTTAGCATCTAAAAATGTATCCTTGAAGTCCACAACCTCAAGAGTATCTTTCATGTTCTTCCACTGAGCAGAAGCAGGATTACCATACCCAAGAAGAATATCATGCAACCATGTAGGCACCACAAAGTCTTCATTCATAAGGTCCCTTATTGATTCCAGAATGGCCTTGAAATTATTCTCCTTGGGCTTCCTCCGCATCAGAACATTGAATGTTTCGTACACATTCTCAGCATTCCCATCAGCAGCTGCATTCATATCAAGCTGATACTGTGCATTATCGAGACCAACAACAACAGTACGTGCTTCACCAGAAGGCGGTTTCCAATCTTCCCGCTTCACCCTCCCTGTAAAGTCATTCATTAGCATACCTCCTTCGTCCTGTATTTCAATAACCTCACAACCCCGTACATACTGCAGTCCAAACTGTTCAGCGACACTCAGTTTCGCCAACTCCTCCTTGCTCAGGCTGGATGAGGGAGCTCTTATTGACAGTAAGAACAACACATCATGCTCCTTCAATGCATCCCACTCGGATCGGTGCGGACCTCTCAAACCCTTGATGCTGAAACCTACTTCTGCAATCACTGCAGCTGGTTTCAACTCCCCAATTTTTGCCGCTTTCACTTCAGATATCCTGAAGCTTGTGATGGGTGTTGCCATTCTCGCCCACCCAGAGAATACAGTTTCGCCATCATCACCAATCCGCGCACCCATGCGCTTCAAGACATCATGTGTGTCCTCCCGGATCTCATATGTAGACTCTAATCTGAAGAGGTTAAAGTTGCGAAGCAAGTAATCATGGAGTGTGAGGAACTGTAAGTTCAACTTTGGTAATGCCAGGGGACCAGCTCCTGTGTAATTAATACTAGGAACCAAATTCTCATCCCACATCACTTTCTCATTTGGATACAGGGGCAAGGCATTAATTGACTCTCTTTGAGACTGCCGTCTCTCAAAACTCGACACCAAAACCTCCATTAGGAATTCCACCTTTCCCGCCCAAGAATCATTAATTGACACTAGCTGCAGCTTCTTACACATGAGATCTTTTAATTCCCCAGGGGTCAGAACAGAGACCATCTTCATCAGCTGAGTCCTCTTGTCAATAGAGCCCACATTCGCCAGCGCTAACGGCATCAGCTTCTCAACCTTCTTGAAGCAGAGAAACTGGAAGGCATGAACTCGAGAGCTGTGATTAATTTCCACGTCATCTGCACTTAGTTGGGTACCTGTTTGGTCGTTGATTTCATAATTCTGATAGAACTTCAGCAAATCCACTAGCTGCCTAAATAAATCTCCAGAAGGGTGTGCGTACAGAGCACTCAATCGACTCTTCACGACCACTGCCAAATCCTCAATCAAGGCCCTCACAAATCGCCTGGTTGGCAATTGACTCAGAAGATCAATCAAGAACTCTGCAAACCGTTCACAGTATAGCTGTGATTCAGGATCAACAGAACCTCTAACCTCATTATCCGTGCCCATATCATCATCGCCATCGCCATCATCCGCTGGAGGAGAAGGCACTGCCGAATCCAAGACTTCGAAAAATTCCTGCACCAAGGATGGAAGAAACCGCACTTCGAGCTTCTCCTTCAAATCAATGGCTACTCCAGCTCGCTTTGACTCCCTTGCTTCTCTCTTCAGCATTTTTTTCCAATGATCCAACAGCTGTGGATGTTGAACAAATTCCATTGTAAGCCGGCCAGCGGACAGGGCATGCCACAAGGGTAATGACACCAGCTTCAAAACTGGCACTCGAACTTTCTCATCTTCCAAACTCTGGAAACAATGAATCATGAAGAGAAGGTAATTTGTCTTCTCACGGACACTCATCACGTGCCCTTCCTTGTCCTTCAAAGTGAGGACACGGTTAAAAAAGGCAGGGAACACATCCTCCCTCTCACGAAAACTTGCCCAGGCCGGAATATTCTCCCGGAACTTCTCATTCACCATAAGCACGATGGACATAACGTGCTCAAACGTTGCTGTCTGGGGATCAAAATGAGGCCAAAGGTAGTTCTCCAAGTACTGACTGATCTCCAGAACCATAGCCCGTTGCAACGATGATGGCACGCTGAGCTCCTTCTTATATATGTCATCCACAAGGTCAGGATTAAATTTCGTGCTCGCATGGTCGCGGAAACTTGACGTCGACCAATTGGCGGCTGCAATCTTAGTGATACGGTCCCTCTGTATCTGGTTCAGCGTTAATGTCTTCCCTGCCACTACAACCACCGGCTCCTCCACGGGCTTCGAAGTCCCGTTCATTGTAACCAACCCCACCTCCTCCCCGCTCTTCATCCTGACACACTCGATCAACCCTCCGATAAACCCCGACCGCAGCTACGTCGAGAAAAGCAAGCTTCACGGCTAAGAAGCACGCATTGCCATACTCCTTACTTTTAAGAAATCGCTTCCATTTCTGCCCAGTATTGCGTACTCTACGTCGCTGATTTGCCAAGAGTGTGAAAATGGGCGTGCTCTGGAAACCCTAGGTGATGCAACAAGTGTCGACACGCTCCAAGGCCTTGCAACCCTAAAACCCTGCTTTCCTTCTCACGGGGTCACTCGAGGAAGACGACTTACGCTCCTCTCACGTTCCCTAAGAGTTCCCCAATCACGTTCTCCACCGCCCTTTTCCTTCTCAATACTTTGAATGAGCTAATTTCTTATACATGCCATCTTAGGCACGGCAAATGGGCCTAAAATGGACACATTTAGCTGTGCACCCACTTCTCCAAGGATAAGTTCAAAAAGACACAATTACTATCCAAATTGAGGCCTTAGCCATGTTTCTCATAATTTTTGGAGCTCAAATGAACATCTTTCTCATTATCAAAGTGAACATTCTTTTCTTTTCCTAAATGATCGTAGAGGTTTTTCTATCAAATTTTGAGCATGTAATATCCATAGATTGTTTAAACACGTGTCTTTTTATGTCCGTTTTTTACATGCACAAATTATCACACATCACTTAAGTATAGGAGTGTGATTAAGGTTTATAATCGGTTTGTACTCAATTACCTTGCATGAGGGAGATATGATGATCACCACTTGCATGACTAATATGCACGCCCATGCTAGCCGTGTGGCGCCAAATTCAAGTCTAGCCACTGACTAAGAGGTGTGGTTGGGAAGGAGGAGGCATAGAGGGGGGGCAATCTACGGGATGTGAGGGGGCTAGAGATTTCATGGATTTGATTCCGCATTCATTGTCACCTCCTTCATAATCCTTTTCAGCATTTTTCAAGTTTGTCGTCCCCATGACTAGTATGGTAGTTGCAATTGTGAATATATCGTGCATTGTTTTTCAAAGGATCAAACGACTTTTGTTCTTGTGCATTGGGATCAAGTAACTTAGATTAATGATGGGTGACAGTTCAACTATAAGATGAGTTTTCCTACTTGTCATTGGGAGACACATGGGTCACCTTAAACTTACACATGTAGGTCAATCATTTCATCAAGACCTCAACCATTAAACCCATAATCTTGCATCCTATTTACCATTGTTTAAAGGCAATTTAACCTTTGTCCAACTTCCATTTCAAAGATGTTAACCAATTTCCTATGATTAATTGGATAACATGTGTCCAATGCCAACAAATAAGCAAATTTTGTGTGGCCAATTTCGGACCTCTCTTGATATCTTTGACACTACCATCCTACATGGTTGGCTTTGATGGATGTAACATTACTTCATAAAATATCAAAATTTGTAGAAATTCTATTTTTGAAAAACTAATTTAAGAATAAAGTTTTTGGGACAATGTCGATTTTCAAGCATGTCAGAATGTATTATTGAAAACAAGTTCAATATTTGATTCATAGATTCAGGAACGTCTAGGTTGGACAAGAGTTCCCTATACCATAGCTTCCAACCCTTTCTTATTGTGTTGTGGGTTGTTTAAAGGGAAGTTATCTGCTATGAACAAAGTGAGGCAATGTTCCTACTGCCATTGTTATTACACACGTATTGATCACAAATACATCGCTATTCCTTGTAGACATTATAAATTACCAAGCATGCATGGCGTTCCATAGATGGTAGAACACTCACCACAACTGAACACCAAAGCTTGAGCGTATGTCGGACACTCCTTTGTTGCAACAAATGGGCAAATCACCCATCCACATTTTTAAGCTTCTTCACAGCAATCTCAATGCAATGTCAATGCTTTCATAACCGTCAATCATTTGGGCAAATACATCGTTCATTTATTGCAATCATATAGTGTTTGTACGAAAAATCTTTTCATGAAAAAATTTGACAATATAGAATTTTTGTAAGGTGTCTATTGATGAATCGACAAAAAATGTCATGGCAAAGCATTTAATCATGGACTCATGGTCCACAAAGTCTAGGAATTCGATTTCTATGCCCAATTATTCTACCTACAACATGTAAAGGAACACATGACGATATAGATGATTTTAAGGAACCCATGTATAAAGCAACGAATCATGTATATCACCAAAGGTGATGTCAAGTCTTACACAAAGATGGAGAGGTCATAGCAAATAAACACATATGGTTTTGTTCAAAGCCAAGGCAAGGGAGCACTTTCCAATTTTTATTCTAGCTTTTTTATTTATAATTTATGCAATGTTATTGATCGAGGTCATTCCAATCATGTATAATTTTTTCAAAGGATACATGACTAGCGTTGTTGTAATGTGTAGAGTGGTTAGTTCCCAAATGCTTCAACAACCATTATTTGCACTTTTAACCTCCACCAAATATATGTAGGCAACCCGTTTGAGTTTTGAATTTAAAACAATTAAGAATAGTTTATCACATCTTGAGGTTAATTATCCTTATGATCATATGTATGTACATATACGCATCCATTTCCTTTTGCATCAGTGCTCCAAACTGTTTAGAAGCACCCCTATCCATGAAGCAAGCACTGACAAGTTTGCAAGTGATTATGTCAAAGCATATTTCTTTTCAGTCAAGTGAGGCATTTCAATATGTTTCGTGAGGTGAAGCCTCAAACATTGACATGGTGGCATGATTTATGCCCAAAGACCAAATTGCCGTTGGCCAATTGGTACCCCCTTCCCAAGCAAACACACCGCCACTAGGAGCCTCCATATGTCATATCGTTGAGCCCTCTACCTAGTCAAATTCAATATGCGGTGCAAACAAATAAATATTAGCATAATTAAAAGGAGAAGAGTAAACATGATAACCACAAAGTGTCTTCAATCCAGATTTGCAAAATTTGTTGCAAAGGCTCACACCCGTGTCATACAATTTCCTACAAGTGATGTAGGGGTAGTTGCACACTACAAGACCAATTGACATGTGCATAAAAGGAGTGGTGAATAACATGATTTTGGATCTCAACATTGTAAATTGAGTCCACAATTGTTTGAAAACAATAATTTACTCATGAAGAGCTACAAAGGCAAATTGAAATTAATCCACCCTTGGAGAGGTGTTTTGTGGAGAAATCCAAATGGGCCACTAATAAGACAATATGGTGAATGGAAAATGCATTGAGTCCAACTCGACACATACAACAAGCTTGAGACGTGCCCCATTGATGTCATGAATTGTTGTGACAATGGGAGCATGCAAGCAGGAGTCTAGACCACGGGGGGTGCACTCATTGTTAGAACTAAGGAACCATGTGTGTGCATGACCCTAAAATTAATACCCCTAATATACAAGATTTCCCCTCTCTTAAAAATGACATACATACAATATGTATATGGGAAATCCCCTCAAATACATACACAAGTGAAAAATAAATAAATCATATAGACCCCAATTATATGTATACGCTGGAAAGATCATATGTCTATAATACTCTTAACAAGACATATTTATTTATCATTGAACACTTGTTCATCCATTGGATGTAACTCATACAAATTTGTTTCTACAATATAAGTCATTATAGCCAATGCAATGATGGTTTCTAACTCACCATCAAATGATTTGTCATATCATAGGTCCACATTGACCTATTTTATTTTGATGCCAACGTAACCTTATTTCCATATTGGAAGGCCGGTTCTAGAGGTCAATTAATTGTCGATACTCAATCCACATGTTGCCAATACTGGGGCGCATCTTATAGACCATTTCCAAATACCAAGTCTTGGTGGCTGATGTTTTAGCCGACTTGCTTTCTTGCCTATATTTTCTTCACTTCTTCAAGTATTGCTTGAGAGACAAACAATTCGCATAATCTTATCTCAATTTCAACAAGTAATTATTATCCTTGGTTCTAGACAGTCGAGCTTTAGGTTTGACATACAACATACCATACTCGATTCTAGAGAACCTATTGCTTGGGCAATGTGGAATTACCATTCAACTCACATATTGGATGAAATATCCATTTGGACCTCTTGTAGATTACCCACTTTGTTATAATTGACTATGGGCCTAAAGGTAGAAATACAACTAGGAGTATATGAGTAATATGCCTATTATATTTACAAAGCTAGAATGAATAATACCCATACCTTATGTATATTTTGTAACCCCTGGGCAGAGTTAATACCCCTTTTGTGCACCCACGTAGGTCCACATTTTGAACAATGAGTGCATCCCCCGAGGTCTAGACATGTGAGACAATGATACCTAAAGGTTGCATATAGTGCAAAGGGAATCAACAATATTTGCTAGAAGGACTTGAAGGATCAAAGGAGGAGGTGAGAAGAAAGGTTGTAGAGATACTTGTGTAGCTCACTCAAGTTACATATAGTTCATGTTGTGGTCATGACCGAGAATATTGGTCATTGAAGTTGTATTCAAAGGCATGTTTATTCTTGCATAGAAATTGAGCACACATTGATTTTACATTGGATTCATGAGACATATCAAATAAACCTTTACATTTATAGCAATACATGCACGATAATAATTGGAGGCATGATCACATGTGCAACAGAGGGACAAGTCATGCGCATGTGCAATGTAGTGTTCTAATGAATTATGTTCAGTTGATGTTGGGTGGTATCATGCACAACTAACATCATTTTGTTTAAGACAAATATATGTGATATATTCATAGTTGCCAAATTGAAGATGAGAATTTATCAAACTATCATGTGTATTGACTTCATTGATAATGGTGTAGTGGATGGTCATGATCTATGGTTGTATATTTTGATCATGTCCATTTCGTACCCATCTCAAACATTCCACAACAATCTTCACCATGATGAAAAGATCTTGATATAGAGTTTTATATGGCACGAATCACCCCTCAACGAGCTATTGAAGAGGTTGAGCCAACACCCAACGCCCAACACCCAACATGTGGAGAATGTAAAATTTTCTTGAGTGCAAAATATGTATCATATATTTGTGTATTACAAAACCAACAAAATTATGACCATCCATAAATCCACAAGGTTTTGTCCAATCATATCATGATTTTTTTTAAAGTTCATGATACATAAACGCTATCTTTTGGTACAAAATCCAATATTTCAAAAATTCAATATATGGTGAAACAAATATAATCAACACATTTCAATGACCCTCGAATTTGTAACAACGGAGAAGAAAGAACATGACATATATGTCAAACGTGGTGAATGTTACATAGTTGACTTTATTGAAGTATTTCCCACAATATTAAAAAATATCAAAACTACACTATTGTGTCTAATTAGTGTGGGTGGGAAATTCACGTGGGTTGGAAATTAGTGTGGCCCACACTAAATTTCAAGTGTTTGCATCACTTTGGATGTAATTTCGTACTGTCATCCATCCGTGTGTGTTAGGGTTCTCCGCAAACAACCTCCGTGGGATGTGTTAGGTGCTTCCCGAGGTGCTTCCCGGGATGGAATTATGAAGTTTCATCCAATTGTGGAAACGACAACGCCCACACAAAATTTTCACCTTTGAAATTAGTGTGGGCCACTCTAAATTATAATTTGAAATTAGTGTGTTTTATTGGGAATTAGTGTGGCCCACACTAATTAGACACAATAGTGTAGTTAATGAATGAGGTGAAGTATCCAATGTCAAAATTCAAACATGGTGCCAAGTAGGAAAACATAAGATACCTTGTTTGATTGATTGATAGATAGATAGAATTGTCAACTTCCCAAGGTACAAACATCAATGAAGAGTCTCTTTGCATGCGGGCTGATACATTGATAAAGGTTAAACGCCCTTCACAAAGTCTACTTGCCAAAAGGCGATCATTATCTAAATTGAGGTACCACATGCATCGTAGGGCAAGTGACCTCGTATTCACACAACGCAAAAATGATGGCATGGTTTTAATTGCTTCTTAGGGGATAAGGGTATCCAATGATAGTGGTTGTTAAAATGGGGACAACTAGAATCATAGAAAAATTTATATACTCTATTGTTGTTGATTTATTTAATCATGTGAACCAAAAGGAGGAAGTGCCACTGACATTTGCACAGTAGATTTGGAATACCTAGTCATAAGAACAAATACGTGGACACTGAATAACTAGTCATTTGTTGTAGGTACACCGTATATTTGATTAAGTGTGGGCCACTCTATCCATCATTGACCCACGTCAATGAACAAATTATTGTGGGATGGAACAAACTCCCTTACTACATCTTAATTTGGATGTCATATGGAATAGTTGACGTTGATTGTGCTAGAATTTGTGTATGAAAAAACAAGAACTGAAAAATGTAAATGAAATTGAATTTTTTGTTAAAATAAAAAACTAGAAGTAAAATAAAAAATTCATTAAAATTAAAAAAATCTCCATAAAATAAAAATCTCTATAGAATTGAAAAATCTCTATAAAATTGAGAATTTTTGATTTTTTTGAAATGATAAAATCGAAAATTTGAAATATTTTTTTAGTAAAGTTACAAATCCTATTATAGTAAAGAATAGGATAGAATAAAATGTCAATAAATTATACTAAAATTAAACATTTGTGGTATATACATGTAATTTCTTAAATTAAACATTCAATAAAAATGCAATATTTAGTAAATTAAAATTTATCAATAAAAATAAAATAATGAATGAAATAAAAAATAATTGAATAAAAAAAATAAAAAAAATGAAATCAATAAATCCAATCAAATTCAAAAACTCAATCCAATTCAAAAAATTATTTAGATTAAAATTTTCTAAAACTAAAAAATTAAAAAATTAAAAAGATGAATAAATAATCAATAAACAATCAAGCATCCAAAAAAAGAAGCATGAAGTTCTCTGGCAATAACATGTGTAAGAAACCCTTGCTTTTTATATAAAATCCATTGACAACCTTTTTTTCTACCTTTCCTCCTCATAAGAAAGCGTTGACAATTTGAATAAGGGTGTCTCTTCGTGCAAAATTACATTATGTATAGAATTGTATTGTACCATACCATGTATGCATCCTGCCATGCACACATAGAGTTTCGTACGGAATCGTCCTGTATACCGCTCATGGATCGATGGCATGTAATTTTTCTTTGAGAACACTCTCGATAAATCTAGAGATTTCATACGATCAACTTAGCAGAGGGATTTAGGGTTTCGAGTTTCGAGCATCCCGCTCCCACTCCTCCGTCATCTCTTAGGGTTTCGCAGCGTTCCTGGCAAGCTCCGATGCCTGAATTCCGTATGGCGTTGTTGCGTGCTTCATAGCCATACGGGAAATTCTTCTCACGACTCACGTGTCTCGCTCGCTCGCGGGCTTTGGCTACGATGAACGGGGCTTCCAAGGACGATGGGGAGGATGTGGACATGAGGGACGGCTCAGCATCAGCACCGTCGCCTTCTCCGTTCCTGCTCTTGACTCCCAAGCACGAGCTCAGTGGTTCGCCCCCTCGCACCGCACAGCCCGCCAAACCCAAATTCGAGCCCAAAGTGAAACCCCGGGGTGGAGCAAAGGCCAAACCTCAGCAAAATGCACCGGTAGAGGTCAAGGGGAAGCAAAATGCATCACAGGTAGAGGTCAAGGGGGAGCAAAGGGTCCAGGCGGAGGTAAGAGTCAAGGGGGAGGAAAAGGAGAAAAAGGCAGAAATAAAAGCGGTAGAGCGAAAGGGGGAGAAAAATGCAGAGATAGAAGAGGTAGAGGCCAAGGGGGAGCAAAATGAAGAGATGGAAGTGGAGGTCAAGGGGGATGATGATAATCCACAGGTTGAGGTCAAGGGGGAGTATGATAATCCACAGGTTGAGGTCAAGGGGGAGGAGATTGGAGTGAAAGATGAGTCTTTAGGCAGAGATGAAGGAGATGAAGGACAAGGTGGTGATCGGATTGTCCGGGAAATTGACGTGTTCCTCACACCGAATGTTGATGGAGAGACACAGGTTTGTTTATTTCTCGTGTATTGTGATGAACCTGTGCATTGCTTTTGATGGACAATGTGATGTCATAGTAGTAAACGGAGTATATGGAGCTTCGTTTCTGGCAATTGTGACATAGAGGGTTGTAGTTAGAAGTGGCCAGGGGCAAGGTGACTAGAGAACCATCAATTCTGGACCAAGTTGTTAATTTGACACATTTGTGAGCTCAAGAATGTAAATGTTCCAGTGCACTGGAATTGTTGCAGCTTCATTTATTACGGTATCCTTGTAGAGACACACGTAATTTACTCCCTGTGTATTGTGAACCTATGCACAGCTCGACAGGCAACATGATCTCATAGTAGTAAAAGGATGGATATGGTGCTTTATTTCTGGCAATTGTGACATAGAGGCTTTTAGTCAGCACTGGCCAGGGTTAATCTGACCAGCCAACCACCAATTCTGGTCCAAGTTGTTACTTGACACATTTGCGAGCTCAAGAATGTAAAGATTGGAATTTTGCACTGGAATTGTGGCAGCTTTATTTATTACAGTATCCATTGCGACCAAAATGGCGTCCATATGGGCTGGAGGAACGGTGTCAAGAGGTAAAAATAGTCTCACTTTGAAATTCTTGCTCTTCTCTATGCTACAGGATCCCATTATTTATACTGTTCCAGGTCATCCTATAGATTTGTGCATTTTATTTGTAATGGTGACACTCCAGCACCCAGGAGTCCTCCTTCTTCACAAATCTGTTTGCATGCAGTAATGCTCTCCGGGAGCCTCCAGAGAGCATTATAGTAAGTTCTTAAGCGTGGATATCTTTGTTTCTGTTGTATTGACTTCAGGTTCGAATAAAACCCCAGCAGTCCAAGTTTGAGTTGGATCTTGTCATTGACACAGAAAGTGACAACTATGACCCAGATCGAGAATCTCACCTTCAGATTACGAAACAGGTATGACCATTGATGCAAACAGGAGTCTGGTCGTGTTATATAACGTAGGATCACATAAGCGATCCTGGCACTGCACTTAGAATATAGAAATAAATATCTGGCTGTCAGGAAATAACCTGGAGACGGGAGGATTGATTCCTAGTATGCAGTTGCTGGTTTGAAATAAAATTGCAACACAATTCTTGTGACGTAAGTGGTATCTGAAAAGTCCCATCTTCATACCAGGAGATGATGTGTGGGGACTAGGAATATTTCATGGCAAGACTTTGAAGATTGTGGAGTCCAGCCTGAACATGGTCCACCCAAGCATTTGACCAACAAGTGGCCCTACACATGGTCTGAAACAATATTATTCGAATGATCTCTTTGTTTTTAAACTGATCATACTTTGTTATGGAACTAATCTAATAACACCAAGCAGATATTTTAAATATTGTACTGGGTCCATTTCACCAATATTGGTCATAGCTTAGATTCAAGCTTTGGACAACAACAAGGCTGAAGATGCCAGTTGACTTGTGTGAAACTGAGTAACACACGTTCTTAAAAATGTCTGTTTGACCTAGTCTGAACTGCCTTTTTCCTTCCTTCGAAATCAAAATGGAGTGGCTGTCATGCAACAAGTAGATCACTACCATCAATGAAGATTAGGTTTCCACTAATTGGGGGCTGTACAATTTGGATGGCATACAGACGTTGAGTTCTGTGAAGGTTCCAATGTCCACAAGCTATGCAATTGGCATCTTGCGAGGAAACCAGGTTTGACAAATATTCCATCCTTCTTTGTTATTTTAGTGAGTAGTCTTGCAGTGGCCATGCACATAAATTTTTCCATCATTTAATAGTGGTTTGTGATGTGAGCAACTCCACAGGACTGACACAAATAAAGATTGTTCCTGGTTTTGTTGGGGTCCCTCTTTTTTGCATTTTAATTTTTTTCTCCATCTCCAGAATTAGGAAGCTTCTGAGGATTTAGATGGTGTTGTATGCATCATTGGTTGCAATTTAAATGCATCATATGTCCTGGGCTTGGGATATTTTTCCTTGCAAAGGAATATAGTTGTGTTATCTTTGGGGGGCTCTTTTCTTGAAGGTAATTGGGATCTTATTGTGTGAAAAATCTTTGAACAGTTGCACTTGAATCCAGTTCAAGCTGTGGTTCAATTTCGTCCCTCCATGAAGTATATAGATGATCATGATGCAATACACAAGAAAAGCAACAAAGATGCTGGGATTACTGATGGAGAGGATGAGGAGATGGTGGATGCTGAACCAGTTGACTCCAAGTCAGAGTTGACCCTCGTTCAGGTAGCCATCTCTGTTCATATTGTTGAGTGCAAAATTGGTACTCCCCACCTTCCCTTTTGTCTGTGGTGTTGGTTCCTTTTTTGCTTTCCTTGTTCACTTTCTGTTGCTCACGTGTGTTGCAAAAGGCTCGGTGATTTTAAGAAGCAGCGTATGAACTACAGCACAAGCATTTATTTTGAAGTCCAAGTTTATAAGTGCCAGCCTTTGAGGCTTCATTGTTACCTGAAGCATATATACTTCTGCAGTTACTGATAGGATCCATTGCAAGATCAATTGCTGTTTGCGCAGCCTCTTTTTTTTGGCAGTAGTTGCAATAATGGGCAAGCTTCAGTGTGCTTGGTCTGTGTGCTGGGAAATCAGGTTAATATTCGTAGACGAGAGACAGAGCGCCAAGAAGCGACTCGATTGCAGTCTCATGCCTACTTGAAACAGCTCGAGGAAGCAGAGGTACATCAAGCTGAGGACTTCTAACTGCAATTGATTTCTGCACACTGTCTTAAAAATTTGAGTTCATTATGGCCAGTCACTTGTGGCCAAAACTTAGCTTGCACAGATTATACACTTTCACCTTGTTTCCTGCAATCTGTAGTTTGTCTATTGCATTGCATGCACATGTGGAAGTTCAATGGTATTCTTTTTAAGCAAAAAGTGGTGGGTGGAATTTTGAAGTTAGCATCAAGCCAGGAGAACCTTTTAGTGGTGTCATAATATTTAGACTGGTAACCTGACTATTATGGCGGTCTTGATTTTGAAGGCATGGATTCCACTTGAACCACATGGAACTGATAGCCCTGTGACTGAAGGCATCAGACAGAAGATGGTTGCATCCACGACTAATCGTCTCACTTTTGATATGAGCCCGTATGATTCCTCACTTGCATGCCAAAACTGAAATATTCATTTCCTTTTTGTTGAATAGCTAGGGACATTTCGTAGCAAAATTCAATGTGGTTGCATATGGTTGAGCATTTTCTTTTTTGTATTTTGTAGGGTGTCTTTATCGATCTGCTTAAGGTGAAAGTAATTGTATTTGAATGCAGGGGTGCCTACATCGACACATTGGTGCCAGGCCGCTCAAGCACAAGTGCTGTTGAGGTGCTTCGGGAGGATGGCTCTGGAAATACTGGTATATCTAGAAGGTGAGGAGAACCTTTTTGTTTGTTCCACATAGCATCTCCTGGTAGAGGTACTTGGAAGATTAATTTGAGCATATCGAGTTTAATGGGGAAGATAAGGTTCTGTCTTCGTAATCTTCCACATATTTCAGCTGACATATTTGTACTTGAATGCAGGCATCTGGACACCCTTTCCTTTGAGGATAGATACAAAAAAATATTTTCTAATGTAAGTTGGACTTCCTTTTGTCAAAATCATATGATAAGAGTGAAGATATTTGAGGACCATATCCCATTGGACTTTGATGGTAGTATTTGCCCTATGCATGATTTCTTGTCATGTACTGAAACTTTCTCGTATGGTTTGTTGCTCAAATGTAGTTACAATATGGCATCCTGATACAGAAAGCTAACATAAAGTCATCTGGGAACAGGGTCGGGTTCAGGTGATACCTTTTGAAGATTTGATGAAGCTGGCGCCTAAAGAAAGCAGTGAGCTTGATGTTCTTGAAGTGATCACTTCATTCGCCTCCCTTGTTCAAGGCTGCTGGGTAGCAAGTAGTGATCTTCGTTATAAGGCTCCCATGACATTATTTAGAGACTACATTCTTCTCCTTTTTAGTAAAAATCAGGTGGTAAAGCATGAACAGCTCAGAGGGCTTCCAATTTCCAAGGAGCAGCTTCGGGAGATCATGACACCCATAGCAGTGCAGCGGGGTGGTGTGAGTTGGGAGTTCCAGGTTGGAGACCTACTCCTACATCCATATCCTGCAATTGATGTGGATATTCCTATGTTTGCTGGAGTTTTGATAGTATCCAAAGGAATTTGTGACAAAACCTTATGGTATACTTGTTCTCTTCATGTGAGCTTTTATACAGTCCACACCACTTTTTAGCAACTGCATACCAACGAAATGATATACACAGAATATCAGTCTGGCTCTTATAACCTTTTACTAATATGTGGCGAATATTGAGTTGCTATTATATTCCAGACATTTTGTTCAATCAAGACTGTTGAAATGTGCAGGAGCATGACAGGTCATTCATCAAGAAACATCAAGCTGTAGTGAAAAGTCAAGCTCAACAATGGGCAGAAATTGAAGAGTGTATTATGGAAGAGTTGTTAGAGTTAAACCCAGCCTTCAACAACTCCGACGGTGATGAGCCAATGGAGATAGTGGTTGGGGAAAAGCGTCCCAACAAAAAGGGTGATAAGCAGGCTCAGAATGCACCAGCTCCAACTGGAACAAGACCACCTTCTGGAAGACCTCAAGGGAGCAAGGCATTAGCAGCTACTACTGGTGGTGACAGGAAGAGTGGGATGGAAAATGGAGAATCCTCTGGTCGTGTGACTATGTCAGAGGCAACTCGAGGTGCTCTGCCAGGTGCTTTGAGAGAAATTTTTCTCAAGCATCATGTCTGCAGGTATAATTTCTTGCATGCATATCATGCCTTTGTATGCTTGTCGCAAATGCTGTTTATTTGTGCTGATTTCCTATATGTGTATTTTATATCTTTATTACAAACGTTCCCTCTTAAATTTACTTCTTTCCCTCCAATGCTGATCAGTGTTACATCTTAAAGGTCTAATAACTCTCAACAAGCCAAACCCAATAACTATTTTATTACCGGAGTCAACACTGCATATCTTTTGACAATAGTAATATGTTCACTCCTTAATAGGTACCGGGTTCAAGATATTAAGCAAGAGGTATTCAAGATGCTGTAAGCAGGTTACTGTGTGGAGAGTTCAGGTTGTGAATTTAATTGTATGCATGTAATTGGAAGACAAATATTCTTTAAAGATGACTATGGGGCTTCCAGACTGACAATTTAGACTAGTTCTCCTTTTTCTGCTTAGCTTCTTCATAAGGAAGGTCAACAACAAAGATAGGCTCTACTACTTACACCAGTTAGAGTCTGTCACTGGGATTTTATTTCTGGTCAAAATATGCACATGCTGCTTATTGGCTTGGCTTCTCAAATACTACCATTTGACAGTTTGCAGATCATATGTCAGAGTCTCCGTGACATGGCCATTGAGCAAACTGCTGCCAACCCCAATTCCAAGGCAGCAGCAAATGCTGTTGCTGCAGCAAAAGGTGCTAATGCCCCTCCTGCAGAACTTACTGCTGCTGTAAGCAAAGTGGCAACTAATCTTGGTGGTGTTTATTTTCTGTCATCTTTGGGCAACCCAGCACTTGATCCTTTCAGGTATCATCGGCACCACTTTCTCTTGCTACTTTCTATACGTACTTCCATGCTCATGATATTCATAGCCGATTCGTCCTATTAGTACATGAGTAATAGTTGCTATCTGATGCCTGACGAACATCTGAGCTTCATGCCTTTTGAGAGTTTTCTTAATTTACAAAACTACAATTGGTGCTTTTGACTTGCTGTTTTATCAAATGCTCTTAATGTACAAAACTCTACTATCACATATGTATTAATCCAGGTGTACAACCATGGTGTTCGGTCCATTCAACTGTGGAGATCTACTGAAAGTACACCTTTCATCACTGGATTATAGGGTTATGTGGTCATAGACTTGGTATGAGTCTGTAAATACGAAACATGTCTAAAGCATATCTGATGTGTTCTTTGAGAATCAACAGGTTACTGGCTTTATCCGGCAGAATAAAAGATTGTTGGTAGGATAGAATTCCTGGGTTTCTGGAAACTACTGGGCTGGCCAGGTGGAAAGATAGTTTTAGGACGACTAGAAGTTGGACCTAAAAGGTTGGGTTTTCTTGGTAACAACTTGTCCTTGGTGCTTTGCAGAGAGGTAGTGATTGCTCTCTTACGCAACAATGGACCAAACACGGGGCTTCGAAGGACAGAAATCATGGTTGCATCAAAGATACGATTAGGCACTGAACCTCCAGCACCTACATATAACAAGGTGAGATTCTCAGTTATGTGCACTGTCAGAATGGTGTCTGCCAGTAATGTGAGTGGTCTAGTTTGGTTTACTTACCTTAATCAGATACGTATAGTTGAGTGGTGTGTGGTTAGGTTTGGATCTAAGAATGGACACTGAAAAGAGATGTATTTTAAAGAGACTAGACTAGGTGTTCAAAATTTGTTAATTATTCTAGTCAACAAACTTTTAGAATGGGGTCTGCCAGTAAGGTGAGTGGGTCTAATTTGGGTTACTTACCTTAATCAGATACGTATAGTTGAGTGGTGTGTGGTTAGGTTTGGGTCTAAGAATGGATACTGAAAAGAGATGTATTTAAAAGAGACTAGACTTGGTGCTCAAAATTTGTTAATATTTCTAATCAACAACTTGGAGACCAAGTATTTCAAATCAGGAAGAAAGAGAACCTTCACTTTGAAACGTAATCAAATCATCAGGTTTCTAGGTGTTGAATGTCTGCAAGTTTGAGATTGATGTGTTTCAAGTCGTCTTTTAAAGGGGTTGTTTCATTGGTATTTGGATTAGAAATGATTACATTGTATTTGTTCGCATGGAGCTTTTGACACAGTCCAAACTACTTGGTCTCTTATCATGGAATACTCAATGGCACACACGTTGTATTGGACTAATCTCAGGTGATCATCTTTAAGTGATATTTTTCCCCCAGAAATCTAAACAAAGGTTCTAACTTCTATTGGCTGTGCAGGTCCTGAAAGAGCTATGTTACACGAGGGGAGGAGCGTGGGTCCTCAAGCCAGGAGATGGACGTCCCACATAAAGTGACGACTTGGTCCTCCTTGCCGGACTCTTGTAGAAAATTTTGGAGTTGTTTCAAAGTAGAGGTCACACAGGTGACCGCATCATAGACACAGTGAAGGCAGTAAATTGCCACATTGAGCTTCAATCACGGGTTGTTTAGGAGTTGTTGCATATCTGTAGGGAGGGCATGATGAAGCAAGTTAATTACATATTGAATATGACAGACGCCTGGCAGAAATTTTCAGAGCATCCATTTAGGCGTATTTCTTGACTCTACATTCACACACGAAACTTGCTTGTGCATACAGCATCTCAGCCATGTAGCTTGGGCTTCATGGCGTCTGTGTAAACTCATCCATTGTGGATGAAGGGGCTCTAGTAAAAACAAGTCCTCTGAAGGTTGAGGGCTGATTCATTCCAGGTTGGATCTGCTAAACCAATTTTGGGTGTTTGGTACCATTTTTGGTGTCTCATCGCCTAAAAACTGACAATTTAAGGTATAGAGGATTTGACTGATTTTCCCTTCCCAATGAACAAGTTTATGGAGACCCCACAACGCCCTTTCCCATTTCATGAACTTCCATTGGCTCAAACCAAGGATAGTCAACAATGAAGACCTAAAATGGATTACACTAATTATTGTATTTAGTGTCACTTACTATTTATAATTTCGCACTGATTTAACTATTTACTGTATATCTCATTGTTTGCAAATAAAAGGTTAAAGTGGTTATTTGGACGTTACAGAACATTGACATCTTTACTTGTTTAAAAAGTACATCAATAGTGAAAAGGTAGTAATTACATTGTAAAGTTACGTTGCATAATTCCAAATAGTAACTGACACCAAATACAATGTTTTAGTGTAGTTTCCATTATATGTAACCTTTTTATATCTTTACACGAATTTCCGCCTTAGTAATTCAAGACAACATAAGATATCATAGAAGATATGTTGGACTGAAGTGCACCTTGGTCGTTAATTCAACAAGCATAGTCTCATGTTCCTCTTCATTATGCCCCAAAAACCACTGCCTTGTTGGATTCAGATTCATATCTCAAATAGATACTTCACCAGGCATTTATTTTCCATGATGTGATGCACATCACCATTTTAATGTTGAAATCTGAAAGCGCTATCTGATCAAAATGGGTTCTGGAATATTTGAACTTAGAAACTCCTTAGAGATTAAGATTCAATTCAAATATGTTTGAGTGGCATAGTTTTTCAGAATCCACTTCGAAAGCCTATTCATTACAAGATAATCAACACATAATCAAATCACTCTTAAGTACCCAAATTCACCAAAGTGCCAGAATAGGTGTGACCACCTGAGCCTCGTGCAAGTAACCCAATGCTCCAAGCGTTCACAATCAGAGCGCTTATGGTATTCACAAGTGTCTTTCCCCACTGCAATTACCCACTTGTTCACAATTACAGATGAAGGCCATATGATGCTCCTTACAACCATTGAAATCGCATATCTGATTGTAAAAAATGTGCAAAAGAAAAAGAAAAACATAATATGAAGAGATTTACAACATACAATTTGAAGCAGAACACAAGTCATGATCTGGTTAAGTATTCTATCATCTCCGGATGTAAAGTAATTTTTCATAAAATCGAAGTTCAAATACTTCTGAAAGCAAGAGGTTCTTACAAAGAGGAAATAGCAGGAGGGGATGAGAGAGAAGATGGTGCTCATTGATAATTAGCGTCTTCTCATCTTGTATCTACATAGATCATCACAAAAACCACTGCCTTGTTTATTTGTGATTCATTTGTCAAAGAGGTGCTCCACAGGTATTTTTTTTCCATGATGTGATACACATCATCATTTTTATTCTGAAATATAGTTGTAGGAACCTGACATGTCTTTACATTCATCAACATTGATCAACAAAAACTTTTGGGTCTTGTGGGAATCTCTAAGGAACACATAAAAGGTGTTCAAAACCTTGTTTCAGATCTAGATATCAAGCACAATTGGCCTAATCTCAACTTGCAACTACAAAAAGCAAACAGCTTACACGTCTCAACAGTTAGCTGTTAGTTGCAACAGATCTCATTTGTTGCTGTAAAAAAAATTTAAGATTCCGCCATACTTCAAATTGGCTTGAGTGAAGATTCTACAACCATGGCCTCACGAGGCGAAGGGCAAGTGAGGTCAAAGGGCCCCCTTGCCGATCTGGCCCTATAAAGACACCAGCATTCACTTGGGCCGCATGGACAAACAAGTCATCCCGCTCTCTTTCCAGTTGCAGCCGAAGCCGCGGTGCTGTTGTGAAGAGCCATAGCTGAGCTTCCAGGTCTCGGTCCCGAGACCTGTACCCTAAGTTGGAGCTTCCAATAAGAGAAATACTGGGCCCATCTTCTCCAGGTAGGCTGCACCATAAACCTTTTGCATGAAAGGTCCAACCGGGCCTCTTGTACTCATAGAAGCTCAATCCTATCTTCTTCTGGCCAACCAATTTCTCTGCCCCCTGATGTTTACCTTCAGACCTGGACCTGTTATAAAGCTTCTGCTCAAGGAGAGAGTATGCCAGCGGTATGGAGCCTGAGATCCCTGATGACCCATAGAAACCATTGGCCTGCACACAAACACTACATATGAGCAGAGAAATTCTTCCTTGCCCCTTGCACGAACAGAATGACCAGAACTTTAGAGTGTCAACATTTTCTAAATGATTCATTTGCAATAATCTATGTACAGTTCTAATGGCTGCTGATATTCTTTATTGCATGAAAATTTCCAAGACCCCCTTAAAACTAGAGCTCAAATTTGCAATTTTTGGGAGTTTGACGCTTGTAGTTGACAAACTTTCATCCAAAGCTCACACTATTGAGAACTTTACCAACCTTCAGGCTCTCAATAGTTTGAGCAAGTGCAATGTGAGATATCAAGGGGAGATTGATACTAAACAATGAAGCAATTATAACAAGCCAAAAAATGCTTGCAAGCTCATTGGCTTGGGGTCTGCAAAATGAGAGCTTGAACATTCATAAGCTACCTAAGCTACCTCATGGAGGTAGCTTAGGATTTTGACAGAGCTTGTCAAAAATGACTGAGAGCTTGTCTTAGTCATTTCACATGGGATCCATCAAGGCGCCATTTAAAACGTTGTAAGCCTGGTTAAAAGTTCAAGCTCTCAAGTTGAAAGCTCATGTGTAAGTGAATTTGAGTAAATAAGCCCGCATAAGAGGCTCCAGCCAATGAGAGAAGGCTACTTTCTTCAAGCTCTTACCTTCCCTAGTGTAAAGGGGGCCTAAATCCAACTACAGTAGTGACCATGAGACTGATGTTAAAGATAAATCAAGTTAATACATCAAAGACCCAGTGGATAGTGATATTTCTTTGCAGCAATATCAGGACTTCAACAAAAGCATAGAGTACAAGAGTCATGTATAGGGTTGGTGGTCACCTTGGGCGAGGCCGTGAGGATTTGCACGTTCTTATCTTCAGCAGCTCTCAGTAGCGCCTCCTCATACTCAGGTGTCAAGTTAAAATAGGGGGACGACAGATGCAGGTCACTGCCTGCTGGTAGGTGCTTCAATAGCCACATCATCAAGTGCTCATCCTGTCGAATCCCCAGAGGCCCCATCTGCATCGTTGGAAAAACCCATGTATCAATCCCCTTCCTCATGTCTATCCTTGATAGCAATGTCAACTCTTTCGCAGAGTCAGTCATCTCTGTGCGAAATAATTCAGGCCGCATCATGGGATCCAAGTTTGCAGGCTGCAGTTGGAGCTTCCCAAACATGTCCAGGTTGTAGGAGTACGATGCAACCATGTCAATCAACAATGAGAAATGGGACGCCAAATCCTTGTTGTTGGGGAAACACAGGTACCGGTCTTGGCGTACAGTGAAGTAGGAGGTGCTCATGTTGGCTCCTGTCATGATGACTGTGTCATCAAAAACAAAGGCCTTGAGGTGGCAGACGCCAATGATTTCCTGTGCCCGTGCAGGCAGGACCCATTTCAGAAGCTTTGTAAGCTCAGGGGTGTGATACAAAGCAATTCGCAGAGGCTCCCGTGGTCTATCCCGCCGAGTTTTGCGCCACACAGCGTCGTCTGACAGGAGGATGTTTGCCAGCATGGCTGCGCTCGAGGGGTATACATCAGACTCTTTCGAGGGTCGAGTTGTGCGTAGGGCATCACAAAGTATCGTCACCTGAAGTGATGGGTTCTGGGCAAGCGAATCTGCAATGACATCCAGCTGCCGTTACTGACCATAAGAGCAATTCTTTAATTCCCCACCATAGTCTCTCTCATCAGCCACAGCTAAAGTTGTCGCTATTGAAGCTGGAATAGCACTTGTAACTATTCTAAAAGCATTGTAGGTGTAGGAACTACTAGCGACATAAGAACAGCAACAACTAAATTATCAGCTGATATATTTCCAAACAGCCAAATTTAAGTGATATAGGTAATGTAAAATCACAAACCCACCACTCTAAATGTAGCCGGCATTGCAAAACGAAACAGCTGTGTCATGCCCCTGGCTCATGGCTCGTGCCTCATGTGCAATTTTTCATGAGCAAGAACAATTTTGCCAGGATGACACATTACATTCACCTCCTGCTATAGACATGTGTTTCAGTTGCATTGTGCTTATGGAATTGCCTGGACAAGAGCTGTCAGTTCAAGCTGACACAGATGATACGATGAGGTGTTTCATCTCAAACCACCCCTCGAGCCAGTGTTGCAAAACCAGACCACTATATCATACCCCTGGCTCATGTGCAATTTGTCATGAGCAAAAAAAGAATACATCCACATGTATGTTCACCTCATACTATATCTCCTATGTTTCAGTTGCATTTGTGCTTATGAAAACGCCTGGACAAGAGCACTGCTAGTTCAAACTCCCTCATCAAGACACATATGACAGGATGAGGTGTTTGTGACAATTTGTGCCTTTCAAAATTGTGGAGCTAAAGAGAAACATTCTATATGGTATAAGGTATGTGATCCTTGTGTGGTCACTCTTCTTAATTGAACATGTATACATAAGTGGTGTATGGCAAGCTTTGTACTTAAACATGGACACCAAAATGACATAATCATGATGAGACTGGACTATGTGCTCAGAACATATTCACCATTGTAGGTCCAACTGTTAAAGGGAGAGCCTATGTGATCACTCAAAGATCACTGATATAGAAAGAGAACCTTCACTTTGACCTCTTAGAACTTTTGGATCTCAACTCCATTTCTGAAATTTGAAACGTCAATCTCCGACAATCTCCATGATTCATTGCAATTGCTTACTGGAGAAGACGATTTTTAATCTCATCCAAGCCAAAATTGTATGTGGAGTTGGAAGTGCCCGCAATAGGGCCACATAATTTAATGCAATATACAAAACCTCAAGAAGCTGGATGACAAGATTGTTCAAAATATATTCTAGGTTCAAGGTTCAATCGTTCGCAAAATTAGGAGCCCTATTTGATCACTTGACAAGAAAGAATTTTTCACTTTGAACTCTTCCAACTTTTGCATCTCAAGCCCGATTCTGAAACTTGAAATGACAATCTCCATGATTCATCGCATTGGCTCACCGGATGAGACAATTCCCGATCCATCCCATCCAGCTTTCAAATTGTACGTGGAGTTGGGAGTGCGCCCAATAGGGCCGTATACCCTTATGCAATGTCCAGAAACATGCAGAGCTTGCATTACACAAGAGAATGATAGTAAAGAGAACCAACCAGCTCTTGCTCGAGAGTGCCGGTGCCAATGTAAAGGGAGGCGATCACCACCCGTGACCGCGCATTCCGAACACCTTGCAACAGCACATCGTAGAACTGGGAGGGCGTCTCCAGCACCTCGATGCTCTCCCCTTTTACGGGGATGGCCCTTGCGTGGGTGGCCATCCCAAGCAGGAGCTGCTTCCCCATCTTCTCCATGCCTGGCCCCATCGTCACCTCCCTCTGCGTCTCCAGATGCCTATTAACGATGGCCCTACTAGGGTTCCAACTTTGCTGTTGGCTACTTGCTGCTGGCACCCTCCACCATGCCCTCGTGAAACCCCTCCTCGCCATCCACATCCCTGCCATGGAAAAACTCATCGCCGGAACACAACCACCGCCTCCTCACAACGTGCGGTCATAATAAACCGCGAAACACGATTGAAATGTTGAAATTCAGCTTTGAATTGCTCCTCATCTCGCGGAGAACAACCCTAAACCCTAACTTATACACAAAACGCTTTGCATCCCCTGCCTTGCTCCGACCAACTGAATGCTACTAACGAAACGAATGCTGGGAGTCCTTGGAGACTTATTTTCCTCTAACCGATTGACAGACTTTACATTTTTGCAACGCCCGCAATCGTGCCCGGCCATAGAATTCGGTGAGTAAACAAACTCACGTCGATTCCGATCCCCGGAGGAGGTGCACGGAGACTGAGGACCCCTGTGAGGTCGTACTTTGGATTTAATTCTTAAATCCCTAAGGTAAGCAGGTTTAATTCGGTTAATTATCATGATTGGACACCTATATTTAACCCTTAAACGTCGGAAAGGCCCTATCAGGGCCTCGTTGACCCTAAACTATTTGACCATAAGATAGCGTCAAAACATGTTGGAATTGCAAAAAAAATTTGCCCAAAATGTGTCTCTCAAAATTTCATATCTAAATATATATGCCCATCGCACTAAAAGAATTACATGGAAGTCTGAAATGGGGTAAACATAGGCTGATGGGAGAGGCCCTCTCACCCCCCCCCTTGACGTTTAAGGGTTAAGTGGATGTGATGTATCTAAGGGCCACTTCACACACAAGGCTGAAGGCCCCTAACCATGGCAATGTAAGAGCTCTCATTGGTCGAAAAGGTGGAGACCGTCCAAGTTCACTTCACACTAGGAGGTGAAGGCCTAAAGGCCCAAAGAAAAGTTCGTGGATGAAAAGTCTACATGGAGTCCTACATGGCAGGTTGTGGATAAGGGTGCATGGTCTACCGGAATTTGCGCCATGCCCACCTCCAAGAGGTGGGCTTGACGCAAATTCCAAGAGACCACGAACTTTTTAATATATTTTTTCCAGCAGGATAGATTCCATGACAGATTTCAGGGCAGATTCTAAAATAGATTCCAGGATAAATTCCAGGACAAACAAACACCACCAAGTTATTCTCTTAAATTGATAAAGTTTGAGACATATTATATTAAACCAAATCCTCCCCTCTTCTTCCGCCAATAAAATATGCAATGGTCCCGCAACATGGTCCATTCTCACTTCACACTATGCTTGAGGGCCCGTGACTACATAAAATGGCTTTCCCAACACCCATGGTACGGCCTTGGGATGAGAGTCAAGGGTCCTCACCATTACAAGGTCACGGCTCTTGGCTCATGTGTGACACGAGCCAAAGAGCCGTGACCATGAAATTGTGAGAGCCCAAAAGAAAGTGTCCAAAGGCCGTCCCAACACACCTCCAAAATCATGTAGTGTGGTCACGGACCCTCAAGTGTAGTGTGAAGTCATGTGTGACCGGGCCCTCAACCAAATGCTATTTCAATGAATGTCTATTCGTGCGGGTCCTCACACATGATAAAATAGAATAACTCAACGGTTGCGAGCGTTCAGAGTGCCATGGTCTCCTGGTTTTGCGTTAGGCCTACCTCCAAGAGGTGAATTTTGAAAATAGTCCAAGTGATCATGAAACATGATCCGTTCGATGCCATGTAGGAATCCATGTAGACTTTACATCCATCTTGCATTCACATGCTCCATTGGTCCCTCAAGCATAGTGTGAAGCGAACTTGGACCAGCTTCGCCTTTTCCACCAATGAGAGTGCTTGAAGTGTAATGGTCACGGGCTCTCAGTCTTGTATGTGAAGTGGCCTTGAGCATAACACGACTGAGCTGATGAGTTGTGTCCGTGGACCCAGCCATAGATTCAAGAATAAAGACTTTGGATGCTTGAATCCTAGTGCTTCAAACTGAATATGAAGTCAAGGCAGCTAAACACGGGTCATTAGTTGAGTAATGTTATGAGAACAAACACCAAAAAAGATGTAGGTTTGAAAGAGATTGAACTACGGGTTTCATGATTATTAGCCATTCTAGGCTCAAAAGCCAATAAACTTGGGAGATTGGGGGGGGGGGTGCTATGTGACTAAGTTATGGTTCATTGATTGTCACCTTTGGAGATTCGTATCAGTTTAGGATGGGCTTAATTTTCCCTAAGGTTAGTGGGATGGATGGTCACTTTAAGTTGTGCACCCACTTCTCGTAGGTTGCAAAACACACAAGTAGTGTGAGATGATGGCCGATTTTCAACTCATATGAATATCTTGGTCATTATCAAAGTAAAGTTTCACATAAATCTGCCCCCCCCCCGTTATGTTGATATCTCGGGGAGGTCACTTCCCCTTATATTTTGTAACCACGTGCGTTAACCGGGTATTTGTTTGGGGGCTATTTACCTAGTAATTATGATTTTAAGAGACCCTTTTAGTAGAAAAAAAGCTACTTGGTCTTAATTTCCAGCACCCTATAGGTAATTCTAAGTCCAAATGTAGCCTAATACTTGGCACGCTATAGTACTTATAAAACTTAGGAATTTGCTTAGATGGACATTAAAGGTTTTAGGGTAACTGTTTGGCATGGACATATGCAATGTACATGAGCACATTTGAACCAAACTAGAACGCAACATAAAACAAATGAGCATAGCAATTGAGCAACCACTCAAATTACAAAAATAAAAAATATCACAGCAGTTAAAAAAACTAGTGCCTCAAAATGCATTACAACTATGGTGAGTGTTCAAAACTTGCATAACAAGAAAGTGAAAATGGGAGCAAGTGGCACCACCACTCCTAGGCTTAAAACCGAAACCCTAAACAGATTTGAAAATGGACCAATAATTCCAACCCATGGGCAAAATTTTCCCTCCTACGCTCGTGATATGCTTTTAGTGATGATTTCATCACTGTATTGTACTGAAAATGTATTATTTTTCATTTGTCTAGTAGAAAGACTAGGGATTATACTCGACCTAACATTAAAAAAATTTCTCCCATGATTTTATTCATACTAATTTATATCTACTACTGAAAAAAATGAGGGTTTTTCCAATACCCTATTTTACATATAATGACGTTTCAAGCATTAATTGAAGGCTATGGTAGATCCAAGTCTTATATAAATTTTTCCTCCAATGAATAAAATGAACCCTATAGTTTAACTCACGTGGTTTACTACTTTTTGCAAGGTGACCTCCCCGGGGTTGATATTAACCCTAGAATGGTTGACATATTTTGAGCACGTAGTCCGATCTCTTTCAAAACATGCATGTGTGTTTTGGTGTGCATTCTTACATCCACACCTAACCCCAAATTGCTAAAATATAGATGTCCAATTTAGAAAAATAACTATGAATGACATGTTTACCTTATGGGTGAACTTACTTCTCCATCCATATTCACAAATCATAGTTGTATTCCAAAGCAAAAAGGGGGAAATAACCATTTGAGATATGTCGAAAGGTCCAAGTCATATTCACATTTAAATGCATCATTCTATTAAATGTGAATATGCATATGCATGAGCTCTAGGGAATTATATTTGGGGGCATTCATGGTTGGGGTACTACTTTTGGGTGTCTAACGGTTTAAGGACTTTTTTAGATAACTTCACATAGTCGGTGTGCTTAGATTATATTGTGGAGCATACTTTGGATCATACCTACATTTAGTATTCCATAATGAGTACACCGACAAAGTAGAATAGGGTTATCTAAGCTTTCCTTTTCATTCCTTAACGGACATGCAGGACTGCTGTCATAACTGTTGACCTTAGGATTAAGGAATGAAAAGGACAACAAAAATTAATTGAAATGATTTCAATTTTTTTCCTCGCACTTATCGTTCAATTGTGTATCAATAGAACTAAAAGTGTATTGCATACCAATTGTATAGCCTTACATAACACACCAAACATGGCCAGAATTACACAATAACATGGCAACATGAAAAAGGAACGTTTAGAATTAGAATTGGACATAATAAAATATATGTATGGATACATGACACTTATACCAAGGTACTAGGATGCAAAACAGGAAAATAATTCACCCCCGATGTACACTTCAATAATGAAATTGCCATTGATGTGGCCAAAACAAGTCAAATGACCTCTCTACAAGTTTTATGACTTATCTAATTGTTTCATAAGGAATTTATCTATTATTAGTCATTATTTAATATCAAATAATATCTTTCTTGATAAATCTTATGACCTATCTACTTATCTATTTAAAATTTATTAATTAAATCATAGCAAATCGTAATAAACATCAAGATCCAATGCGACAAAGTCCTTAATTCCTTTGTCCCAAAAGTAGTACCCCAACCGTGAATGGCCCCATTTGATCTTCAGATTAATAAAATAAAAATTCCAACAAGCAGTAGATAGTTAGTGTTTTAAACTAACTATTCAATTTTTGCAAATCATGACTAAGAACATTGACCTAATTCAGAAACTGCACCAAGTACGATATTTAGTGTCATATGGTATTTTATGTCACTATGGTAACTTTTCGGATGACACTTATGAACAAGTGAGCAAATATTGTCATGGATGATTGAAATTTAGATGAAAAATCACTTGGTAAATATCATATTTAGTGTACTCCCTATTTTCTATTATATTCTTGCAAACCATGTTTATCATATATAATCTTGAAACTATGGTCACCCACTACCAACATACAAGTTCTAGGCACATGTCATATCACTATATTCGTTAATTTGGGACTTTTTCGGCATTTTGAGACAGTTACAAATATAAGAACATGGATAAAATCACACAGATATTGGAGAATGTTGTAAGATGCAAATACTTTGAAGCAAGTGTTCATATCAAGAACCCAATTAAGAACTCATATCAAGATGGTTTAGGTAGGTCGACCCAAACATTAGACCATGTTGTTGTGGTCCATATATTAATTTGAGACAAAAGAAAGTCTCAAATTAATGAATATAGTCATTCATGTGTTAGTGGGAGAAATATGCAAATCTACCACTTATGGTAAATTTGCATTTTGTTATGTGATATATGACAATTACTAAGTGATGCACTTTAATTGCCCAAGACTTGTATGCTTGTAGTGAACGTTTGTCTTGTCTCCCCAAAGCAAGGAGATTGTGACATGAGGGTTGAGCAATCACTTTATGCTCAGGATTCAACATGAGCAATCTCTTTATGCACAAATCGGAGAGAGGGGATTATCGCATATGAACATACCTCTCATCCATTCAACATAAAAACTTGATCCCTTTTAGATTTGTGGCTGATTCATCCCAAATGACTTGGACTAGACTAATTTGGAGTCTTCAAAACTAATTCTGGTGTCAATTCGACTAAAGAATAATAACCTCCGAGTTCCATCCTAGTTCAAGGCTTTTATGTTGGATGAAGGGATGTAACTTGTATGTGATAATTCCCTCCCTTTGCACAAATTGCTCAAGATAGATTCCTTGGGCCCACACGACATTATATTATGAATGAGTAATGGCATGACATATCAATAGTGAGCTTCAACACGAAGTTCCATGGGGCAACCATTATGCATAGGATAGTTCATGTGTAATTCCAATGGAACCCTCCTCAAAGGCAAATTTAGTTTGAAATAAGATTTGTGAAGGGGAAAGTGAGGCCAAGGAACGTTGCTTTTGATTTTTGGTATTGGAACTCAACCATGACACTGAATAATGTTGTGGAACAAGCCTGATACATACTTAAACAATTGATCTTGTAGGTGTTGCATAGTTGTTGCCAGTGGAGGGGGGGGGGGTGAATTCCATCCTTCCCATGGTGTGTGAGGTAGAAGCACTTACCGCAATCAATTTGATCAATACAGTCCCTTACCTAAGCTAGACAAATCATCCATATTTAAGTTGGATACGCACTTATGTTATGAGCACAACAACATCAAGATCACTTGATTTAGAACGAATCTATTGTCTATGGAATGTACAAACTTCATGTGATTCTTGCTAGTCGCATAGGCACATGTGATACTTCCTAGTCACAAAGTCTCCCAAAGTGGACAATGTTGATCGATGGCATTATGTCCCCTTCAACCAATGAGTTGTGTTTTGAGTCTTGAGAATAATGTTTCATGCTAGATACGTAGTTGGATGTTTTGAGGGAAAAGTGGTGTTGGAATTGGGGTTACTAATGGAATTGAGCGCTTCTACCTGAAGGCTGGTTGATTCCCTTGAGACCACATGACCTAGACTCTCTTCTTGTTCCATCTAGCCTACCAATATGTGGCATTTGGCTCTCATCATTACAACAACGTAAGGTAAGTGGGCCTTGAACGGACATTTTTGGGTCTACAACTACTTCTCTTAGGATATGAAACACGCAATTGGTGTGAGATGATTAGCAAATCCAAATAGTGCCCATCACCATTTTCTTCACAATTTTTGAAGCTCATATGAATATTTTATTTTTACTCAAAACTGAAGATTCTCTTTCTCATTAAATCATCACATAGGTTCCTTTAATTATGTTAATTATCAGACTTAGAATGATTAACAAATTTTGAACATGTAGTCCAATCTCCAGGCTATTGGAAACATGTCTTTTTGGTGTTTGTTCTGCACCTAATGATGCACCACTCAATTATAGATGTCCCATTAAGATGACTAACTGCACTTGACCTGTGTACCATGGAGACAACATAACATTCTAAGTAGGCAAGAAGCAGCTCCCACCATTCACATGATCACTTTCAAACAATTCTGAATTTATTCCTGAACGTCAAACTCTTCAATTGAAGTTGAGAAGAGGGAGACACCTCATACACTACCCACGGAGGGATGTACGATTCAACACTTGGAGTGCCGGAGGGTAGTTTCCACGTGGATTCGACAAACACGCCGAAAATTATTTCTCTCAAAAACCAATTATTTTGTGTTGAAGCAGACAGCACCGTACGTGATAAGCTTGGACGTACAAGTTTTCAAAGTTGTAAAGTTTCTCACTAAACTTCTCACAAACTGTCTCATCGTATACGTGAATCTATGATCCACCTTCGTCCCTTCTTTGCACTGATGATTTGGTGGTTCATCAAGAATTTCCAACCAGCAACTGCAAGCTGTTTCCAATGGAAGTCTAACTTAGACGAAGGGCAAATCCAATTGGATGCAACTTTAGGACCCATTTTTCTAATAGAAATCTTTGAAACTCAGGCCACAACTCTGTGACAGGTTGAGGGAAGGAGAAACAAATCGCCCTGTAAGGAGCATCTTTGCCGATTCTCTGTAAAATGCTTGTGTGTAGTGAATCCCGTCCCAATTGATGTATGTCTGTGGAGTGGAACACGCACTGCTGATGTTGACGAAATTGGAGCTGTTTGTGGGCACATCGCCACTGTTTCCGCAGCTCACGTAAGGGTTGTAATTGTAAGGTGGGCCGTATCCGCAACATGCTTGTTGAATGTTGTTAATTCCTGTGCAAAATTGGGTGATAATCAAAGAACGAGGAATTAGTAAGCGGCCGGACTCCTCACGAGCATTGCCATAAAAGTAAAGAAAAGAAAAATAAGGGTTCGTGAGATGAACGAACTCTACAACTCATGCTAATGTTGACGAACAGTCCAGTCACACTTGCATGAAACTTAACATCAAATGTAAAGAAACATTGCTACCAAAGATGCTCTTGATTATAGAGTGTTGATGATGCCAACCTAAGGTTAGCATGAATGAGAAATGCCTCACCCTTGATCATAGACTTAGGCTCATATGTAAACTTGGGACGGAACCCTTTACCTAACTATGTGTAGAACGTGCACCAATATGTGCAATTAGATTGCCCCACACTAATATATCAACAATACATGTTATTTGAAATATATACTACCATAATAATATAGAACAAATAAAGTTGTATTGTGGTTGTTAAATGGATGAATTAACAAAGTTATAAGTTTTTGTGATCTGGTTTAGACATGGCAAAGTAAATTGCATGGGTAAAGAGGCGATTTATTCACTATGTGATCAAGTTATGGCTCCCAAGCCATCACCTTTGAGAATACATATCAATTTAGGTTGGGGTTCAAATTTCTCTACAATTAAACCCAAATCCACCATCCACACTTGCAGATTAGCCAACATTTATTAGAATTGTATTTTGTAACAAATAGGAACAATGACCATTTAAGATCCGTCTACCTTATGTCATGCAATAATTTCATGCAGAGTGAATGGACAAATTAGATTGGGTGGGTATGTTCACCTCACCATATGTGGAGGGGTTTTTAAGGATCTCATAAGTCGCGTTGTACCAATCAAACAAATACAATTTGGTGCCATCGCTGCTGTAATTCTGCTGCAACGCCATGACTGTTTGGTTGAGTTGCGCGTTGTAAGCTTCGTCAATTGCATTGTATGCCGTCAAACATCCCTGGGCATCCTGTGGACTAAACTGCCCCAGAATGGTCTTGAATACCGGAAGGCAACCTTCTGGAGGGATATTCGACAAGAGTATGAACCTCGCCCCACTGTCATGAAGCCTCTGCACTTGAAGTGAGGCAACAATTTAGTGCGTGAACTAATACCTCTTCCCATACTTACAAGAATCAAATAACTACTACAACAACTTGCATACTAGTGATGGTCTGAAATATAGGTGAATGCATGGTTATCAATAATCAACCTAAAATTTGAACCTACTCAAAATTGTAATACTTAATAGTCAAATATTGACATCTGGTGGGAACATCAAAGTGAGAAACTTTTCATATCTGAACTATTATTTGGATCAATACCATTCTATACCATATTGAAACTGGACCAATTTTGTCTAGGTGTGAAATTTCTTGCATGATATATAGAGCCAAATGATATTGAAAACAAAAACATTGTCAATTATCCATACCCCACCACTATCAAAAAATGTGATATCCTAATTATAGATACCCAAATGGTATCAATAGAAGACGATACCAGACCAACACTGGAACATACCAGTGTTGGCTGGTAAGTACTCAATAGATAATCTGGACATCAAGATGACATTAAAAAGCGCACCATAAAAAAGTTATTTTAAAAATAATCTGAATATGTGATATCATCATCGGAGGTGATGTGTAATGATCTGACCACTATGGCGTCTCGGACTGCAGCAAGCGTTTGGGGGAGAATCGTGGATATGATTTGAGAAGGGGATTGTTGGTCGTAGATAGCCGCAATAGTGATGTCATTGCCTCCAATCTCATTTATGAAGTGCAAACTGGATGTGAACGCATCGAATTCGGGCTCATACAAACCTAGTGCTGCTTGGTGAAATTACCCACGTTATCAATCACAACAAACTTCTATGCTTCCAAATTTTGGTCACAAAACTTGTTATGGAAAGCTAGCTATGTAGCTATTAAGCCCTTACGAAAATGACATATGACATCTGATTTGCAGAAAATTTGATCGAAGAAGTAGCCCTGAATCATAAACTTGTGTCAGCCATTCATCGGTAAGGATAATGTAAAAAAGAACAACGTACGATAACCAGGCGTCTGGTAGATTTTCTTGAAGTAAATATACTGGTCGATTTGAAGCTTCAAGTAGAACGGAGTGATGGTAGTGTCTGCCCGTGCTGCAGCTCCCGAGTAGGCGAAATTTGCACCGTGAACATAATATTCTCGGTTCAATGCGTGCACATATGTGCCGAAAAATTTGTATCCAAATGACTGTGCTGCAGGCTTGGCCAGAATTAACAAGATCGATTAGGAGAAATGATAAAATTTGCGACAGCTTCTAAATTTTCCCTAGCCTAATGTACACCAAACACTTCAGAAAATCAAGTCTGCAGCAAATAATGTGCTGATGAAGTCACCATTTTGATGAACTTTTAAGGTACCTGTAAGGATGCTAAAACCCATTACCCCAACCAGTACACTCTAAAATCTTGCACAATAAGGACATGGTGATATTGAGAACATTATCCACCACCTTAAGGTAAGCTCTCCTGGGCCTGATGCTTTTGGGTCATCTACCAATAAAACTCTGAGCCAGGCTTATAACTTTTGCAAGCAGAATTCAAAGAAGGCATACTTTGGTGCGTTGGAAATCCCTTTCAATTTCTAGTACGTTGCAACGATTAATAGGGTGCACTTACCCACAAAGTCGATCACCAGGCGGCCATCTGAGTACCGATTCCGGCCAGGCTTATCCGTGAATGTGTAGGACTCGCCATACGGATAATTCAAGATAGCCGCCGCAACTCCTGGGAAGGCGGCTTGGGTGTTTCCCGTATCAGCAAGTGAGTCCCCAAAAACAAAGATTCCTTTTGGGCATTGAATGAGGCCATCACCACCAAATGCCGAGTTTCCAAGGACAGGCAGAACCACAACTTCGCTTGCCATCAACGTGAGTATAAGTAGTTTTATCATCCCGGAAGCTTTGTCCATTGCAATAGGCCTTTGCACGCACAACCCTAAATTGATAACAACAGACTCAAACTGGTTGTGCTAACAGTGTGAGCTTGTTCAAGCTCTTTATAGAACAAGACCGGATAGTATCAGGAATGCAACTAAAATCTTGAACATCCACATTGAAAAGTCAATGGCAATAGTTGGTGGCAGATACCTTGTGCATCCTGGAAGTTAGGCAAGATTACAAATAGTTTGTGAAATTTTGTGGGTGGTCGTGATCATGGCACATTTGAGTCCGTAATTGGTCACAATTGTTCATGGCAGACAATTTAGCATTCGTCTCGGCACTGTATCGAAAGCGGAGTATGGGAGCTGCAGCTGGAGTTGGTCAAAAGTGATGATGTTATTTTTTCAAAAGTGGTTCTTCACCATGATGCTCGTTTTATTTGTGCATGTCCCACTACGAGGAAAATCAGGAAAGTAATTGTTTAAGGTGATTGAGACCGTCACCAGCTCTTATTATTTAGTTTCAAAAAATCTACACCAAATATGATATTAGTGTCACCAATTCTAATTGTCTTGCTCAATACTAATTGTAAACCACAGTATAGGGTCACCAACACTAAAGTTAACCCAATATTATTTGTCATTCCTTGTAAATTTTTTGGGGGGATTATAGATTTACAGTGTAGCAATTACTGTCGCTTACCAAGTGATTTTTCATCCAAATTTCAACCATCCATGACAATATTTCATCACAAGTGGCTGACATGAGAAGGTAGGGTTTTTTCGCCAATGGATGAACTCATCCATCATCCATGACAGTAATTGTAAACTTATTCATAAGAAGCGTCATCCAAAAAGCTACCATAGTGACATTTAATGCCATATGACACTAAATATCATATTTAGTGTAGTTGGTTTCGCTACTATGTTGAGTTGAGACATAGCCAAGGTGGCAAGCTTAAGATTTTTTGTGGGGTTTGCAATGATTATAGTAGAGGTGCCTATTCCCAATCAAGACCCCATCGACAATCTATAGGGTATAGGAATTTTGATAGGTTGGGATTGAATTTCAATTGGGCCAGAATCAATAGTGGCATGACACATGTCATGGTTTTGAGTGTTAAAGTGAGGACAAATGAGCAGTTATGGCATACTCTAGACATTGATAATATATTTGGACCAACTTTTGGCTTCAAAAATTCACAATGATTTCAATTTAGGGAATTTTCTTATTAAAAATAATTGTAGTCCTCCTAATTAATTTCTATCTTCCTAACACGGGAAAAATCTGCATTGCCTTACAATTCTCAAGATCTAGCGCAAAATCTCTTAATGGATCAATTTGGGCACCTCTACTCTATATTTAGATGAATTAAAGGGAGTATGTGGCGAATGCATAAAACCTATGTGTCAATTTGGGTCGTGACTTCTAATTATACACAGAAGAAATCCCAAGCTACATATTTGTTTTCATGAAGTGAACAATAGTCCCACATGTAAAATAGTAAGTGAACAAATGGCATCCTAGCTCGTTGCACATGTGCATATATGTGAATTAACATCATGGCCCACCTTAGCCCCTAAGCCCATCCAACCATATGTGAGTTGCATAATCTTAGTTAAAGTGAACATAATTTAACTAGACCTTCAAAGTCCATGGTCTACTTTTGATGGGTTTGCCCACCGGTGGAGAGTCATACCAAGATGGATGCCAAAACCCATTTTTGGCTACATATCATCATTGGACTACAATCCATCAATGTAATTTGTCAGTTGGTGATATAAATATTGATGGAGATTCGTCCTTTGATGAATATTATATAGCAATCGGGTACAGTCTAACCTCGTGAATACGACACTCATTTATACGACACCTTCGATATTACGACACATTTTTGCGCGACCAAACTTTTTAGTTCAAAACTCCCTCTTTTACACGACTACGACACTCGATAATACGACATTTAGAATCTCTGTTTTGTCATATAAAAGAGGTAATTAATGCTAAAATTCTTTTCATCTATGTTATGTACATCTAAAATACATCAATTTTCGCTTGGGAACTACTTGGGAGCTTCACTTATCATTTGGGAATTTAATGATAGTTAGGGTTACAAGTGTTGCATGGACTTGGTTAGAGTGGCCTCCTTCCTATTCTTTTGTCAGATTATGAGCCTGAAGATGTTTACAACATGGATGAGACTGTATTGTATTTTAGAGCACATCCTAATAAAACATTAGCACAAGGGAAGGTGAAAGGTCGGAAGTTACAACAGGAGTGTGTAACACTTGCTCTTGCTGTTAATTCAACTGGGACTGATAAGTTGAAGTTGCTTGTGATTTATACGTCTAAGCAACCACAATGTTTTGGAAGGTGGCAACCTCATGAGTATGTTCGGTGGCACTCAAATAAAACAGCTTGGATGAAGGGGGATATATTTGAAGCTTGGATTTTGGAGCTCAACAATCAGTTCAAAGACCAAAATCGAACAAAAAAAGGGACAAGTTGTGCTATATCCAAAACGTACAAAATTTCGTAAATATCAAAAAGGCAGGTGATTATGATTTTGGATAATGCATCTTCACATGTTGTTAGCTCTGCCAAAGTTGGTGGATGTTGCTTTGGGAATCAATTATGCACAAGGCTTTGATCTTAATGTTGATTTACATTCAGTAGATGTGGATGATGTTGCTCCACCTATAGTAAAGCTTAGTGATGCTAAACGTCATGCATCATTGTTGTCTAATTTCTTATTAGACAACTCTTTACATTTTGGTCTTAATGAAATTATTAGTTTTCAATTATTAGTAATTATTAGTAGGGAATTTAGATAAGATGACAATTGCTAACTTGGGTAGGCAACACCAGAGATCTTTGAACTCCTATTTCAAGAGTTCTTGAGAATATTTGTATTTGTTTGGAGTTATAAGTTATTATTTCATACAATCTATATTGCTTATGTTTTTGTATTCCCTCGATAGTACGACAGTTTTATGCCATTTGTCATATTAACGAGAAGACGACACCTCAATAATATGACTTTTGTGTGTTTCCCAAACGTGTCATACTAAAGAGGGAGAACAGTACTTAGTCACAAACGGAATCTATTGCATATTTTGGTATATTTTGTTATAAAACGAGTTCACAACATGCCACACAATGCACATGGCCACCTTCTTTGTCTTGTGTTCATTATGAAGCATGGTTCCAAATGTTCGACAAATACAAGGTCGAAGATGTTACCTTTAGCCCCAAAGTGAAACGTTCTGCCATTTGTAAAGCATAACATTGCTTATGATGGATTCATGGAGGTGCTATGGTACTTTTTGAACCCTTTGGCCTTTCAATAATTTAAAACACAATTTCCCTTAAAATAATTATATATCGATCACCGTAGCATAAACATGGCACATAACTCACAACATGCCACACAACGCACATGGGCATCTTATTTGTCTTATTCTATGGATATGTAAGTTCCCAAATGTTTGGAAAATACAAGGTTGAAAATGTCTGCTTTAGCCCAAAATACAAACATTCCACTGTTTCTAAGAAATACTAATAGAACTTATGGTGAATTCACGAAGGCATTATGGTACACCCTAAATTCCGTAATATCAACCTTTGTAATGTCACTCACTCTCTAATATCCCGAAACCCTAGGGAACGGATGTTCGTCGTTCAAATCTCACTCCTTATTGTCACATTTCGCTCCCTTGTGTCGCGGTTTTTGTCATTAATGCAAACCACCATAGAAGTCAACACACACCCTCGCATTGCACCATGTGTCAATATGTGGAGTGTCTTCTTCTTATTCCTTATCCTTCTTCATCTTCTTATGTCACTTGTTAATTTGTTGGTGCATGCATATGTCACATTGCTCGGGAAGGCCAAGTGGGAGGTTGACATGTGAAGATGGATCATGTGTTATGATACCGTATATTTCCCACAGTATCAGTTGTTCTAAACCCTAAACCCTAATCTTGAACCCTATCTTATCGCTCTCACATGGGCCACACATCTCTCTGCAAATAAATCCACCAATGTGGGAAGCTCTTTAAGGAGTTGAATATGTACAAGTGCGTGCATTACTCATTGTGAAGGTCACCGCTTACTAATCTCAAATGCAAGTCCTATTCAATATGCTTTCTACTTATCCTTAGAAGCCGAGTTGTTTTGAATATGAGATCGAGCATCACGGAATTGGTGTTGTTGTACGACACTTCCATGAATTGCCAATGAAGATATAGAAGCATCATTTTATACATTGGATGACAATGGTGACTTCAAGGATTGTTTTGTAAACCAATTTTCGATTATCGTAAATATTTTCTTAGCAAGCAATGAAATTCTTCATCAGATGTTTGGGGTTTCGTCCATGTTGGGAATTTGATGTGTTGGTTGTCTCCAAATCAATAGGGAAGAATTTGCTAACCTTTGCAATGCCATCTCTTTGAACTTTCAAACATCAGACAAGGTGAGTTGCATTCATGTCTACATTTGGGTGACGTCCCTTATACTAATGATTTTTTTTCATGTATGTTTACGCCCGAGGGTTGATGTGGTGCCAGATTATAGGCTCATTATAGGGGGATCTATGAGTCCGAGTTTCGACGATTATGCATATAGGGTTGTCAGTGTCTAGGGAGGATTTTGGGCATTATCGGTCAAGATCCTAGTGTTTCCAAGACCAACCGGTTACATGTAAACATCTTTCAGGTTTTCTTTGTTAATTTGAGGAATATTCCATAAATTCCTATAAATGGATTAGATTGAGGTAAAGTCCTTTTCTTCTCTCTCGAATCAGAACTACTACACCCTGAGCTTCTTGTCTTTAGTATCTAATTTTTGCACAAATTTCAATATCATCACTTCATTTTGGTCTACACATGACATAAATTAGCAGTGCTAGCAAGTTCCCTTTCACCATCTAAACAATTGTAGTTTTCTACTAAGATTGAAAAAGTAAGATTCAACTTCTCAAAAAGGTTCACTTATGCAAACATATACACAACATGAGTCCATCGCACAACTGTTGTCATCCAAAAATCATCAAGTTTGATTCTTCTTCATCATCTTCATAAAGCCCACATTGAATGCCTTGCTGCCTAAATGCCTCCCTCCTACATCCAAAGCTTCCATAGCTTCACTTGAGACATAATCAAGATCATCTGGTTGCCTGCCCACCAGAGAACCTAACCAATTTTCATCATCTCCAAAGTTTTGTAGATCCATAATTGTATCATTCTCCCCACCACCCTCTTCATAATCTTCCCGATCTGCTCCATGTTGGGGTCTTGCACCAAAGTCATGTACAAAGTGTTTCTCGATTTGTTGGACTGCCTGATCGTACATAAGCTTTGCGTATGTGTGCAACTTTGAGAGATTATCCATATCCCATGTATGAAATCATCAATTTCAATAATACAATGTTGCACTTTATATTATTCCATAATATCATATGCTACACTAATTCTCTATTATCACACATCCATGTTAACACTATAGAACTCCGTAATATCACGTGCACTTTGGTCGCCACATGTGTGATACTACGGAGTTTAGAGTGTACTTTCCAACCCAATCCTTACAAGATGTTGAACATAATTTCCCTTAATAAAATTTAATCTCGATCTTTGTAGCATGAAAGACGTTGTGAAGAGCCATAGATTTTGAATATTCATCATGACACACGCACAATACACATGGGTCCATCCTTTATCGATCTTGTTGAATTGATGAAGATAAGGTTGTAGATCTCCATTTTAGCCCTAATTGTTACATGAGCATTTGCAATTTGTAAAATTGTCCCCCCCCCCGGTAATCAACATAGTCATAATCAACATTGTACAAAAGGGCTATTTTTTGAACAATTTTCATACACAATAAACACAAGATTTGATTGAGTCCTCTAAATATAGATAGGCTATTGTGAATTTTCAAATGAGATGTAATGGAATTTGGTGGATGACCAAAACCAACACAAAAAAACCTAATGTTTAGGCCATTTTACACACGTGACCAAGGGCCGTGAGCAAAAAATACTTTAGGACTTATGGTCATGGTCGGCAGTCCAAAGAACATGACCAAGAGGAACATCACATTTTCAAATGCCTTGGTCTTGGGACATAGTGTAAAGCATGCCTAGACCAGGACATAGTTGTTATGAAAATCAAGAATCATAATCATCAAAGCTATAATATATCAAAATAAGATGGTTCTTAAAATATAGTATATTATAATATAATAGATATTTCCTTCTGACATATTTGACTTCATTCTCCATTGAGAACCTATTTGGGTTCTCTTGCCATAACATCCAAGTGACCACTAAACATTATCCATTCATGGACATGTCCAATTCCAAGTCACTTCCATGTCATTGTCACATCCATTTCAGACATGCTCACCCATGATTACTTTTACTTTAGATGACCTTGTGGAAACGAAGTGGGACCGCCACCTGGTTCTCAACCAATGAGAGGTTTTAAAAAACAGTGGTCAAGATCACTGCACTGATTATCCCATTTAGTATGTGTGGTAATAATTTCCAAAACACACACTATTTTGCCAAGTCTCAAAATAGTGAGGACTAAGTTTTTTATTTAGTGATAATAAATTCATGAATACATGCTCATTTACCATACATTTCAAGAATATTAATGTGTGCTCTAAAGTGTTTGTAGAGTGATAAAAAATAGTTATATGCAAGGTGAATAATGTCAAGGTGAATACTACCAATACTTTCAGTGAATAGTGATTCTATATATAGTGTTTTAGGTGAATAGTGTTGGGTTAAACAATGATGCCTAGATCTTTTGGTCGCATAAATTTTTTTAGTATCACCTTCACTAATTTCTCACAATCACTATTAGCCCTCCCACACTAATTGGGATAATTGGTGTAGCGTAAACATGCCCTAAGGTGGTGGACATTCTTGTAATCAATATATACAATGTGTGCAAGGTTTCAAGGTGTTGGTTCTAGTTGGGTGTTAATTTTAGCACCCTCTACCTTAGCCCGGAGAACAATCCCTTTGATGGCTACAATTGTAGCTAGAGTCAGATCCAAAGCCTTTCCTGGCCGACGTTCAATGACGGTTGAGAAGAACATCCTGCCAATTAGAGTAGAGGCGCCCATTCTTGATTAGGACCCCATCGGGAATCTATAGGGTGCCATAATTTCGATTAGGCTAGGATTGATTTCGGTATAAAAAAATCGCGAGTGATTAAAATAAGGTTCCACGTTCAAGGTTTCTAAGGGTTAGTTTCCATGTAGGCCGCTTCGCCCACCAAATTTTATTGGAGAATTTAGGCCTACATTTCTAGTAGAATCTAGTGGGCGAAGTGGCCTACATGAAGACTGACCGTTAGTCTCCAACTTCGGTTACGGTATCACCAGGGATATCCATAGTGCCATGACACATGCCCTCGGTTTTGAGTGCTAAAGTGACGAGGAATTCGTCTCAAAATGAGCAGATTTGGCATTCTCTAGACATTGGTAATGTGTTCGGGCCAACTTTTGGCTTCAAAAATTCATAATAATTTCAATTTAAGGTATACAAATAACAAAAAAATTTACAATCCTTATGGTGTCTATCTTCCTACATGGAAAAAATTGCACTGCATTATACTTCTCTAGATTTGGCACAAAATCTCTTAAGTGATTGGTTATGGGCACCTCTACTCCACTTCCCCACACACCGGAGGTGCCCCTATAAAGAAGCCAATATTTTTAGCTTTGGGATCAGTCACATCATGATCTTACAGTGTTATTCTGTAATAACAAGTGTATATTTTAAACTTGTAACTGATGATATTGCATGCCTTTATGCACGCCCCACCTATAAGGTAGACGTGTCTTAGGGTCCACCCGGCACCCACACTCCCGGTTAAGGCTCAAATCAATTAGAGTAAGTAACCACTTAAATAAGTTACATTGTGCCAGCACCGCCCGGTTAAGAATTAGCTAACATATGAGGAAGTTAATCTATGAGAGCTAATCAATCTTACACCCTCACCAGCTAGTTAAAATTAAGGCTTAAATCAAAGCTATCAAACTAGAAGTATGTTAGTTTTTTGGACTTTGTTTTTGTGAAGAAAGCTCACAGGTGGGGGTGTGGACTCTTCAATGAATCCTAAATGACGTGCATGGGTGACTATGAATTAAAAACGCCATATATATGAGAATTTTCTAAGGAAAACCAAATGTATATGTACAAACAATAGGCTAGAAAATAGGATCATGTGTTTTTACTAAGCTTTTCAATTCGATTTGATAAAACTACATACACAAAATATAAATCATGAAATAAAATTAACCTTAATGACATATACAAAACCCTACCAGTGAACTCCCCTAGGTGTACTATGTATGTTAATGCCTCAAATAATACCCCTTTCTACAGTCATGTTAGTTCGTATGTGGTATGAATAATCCACCCCTGGGGAAAAATCTTAACTCTTCCATACCCTTAATGTCAACTAAATACACCAATGATTAGATTTTTTTTCCTCTTGAATGTCTACCTCTCATTTTTCCCATCTCTTTTACGTTCTACTACGAGGTGGACCACACTTTTTTCTTACATCCAAAATTAGCATACACTTTAAAACAAAAATGATATCTTATTGTTGAGAACATCTATTAGAATATCTATTTTAGTGGTAAAATTTATATATATGATATTTTATTATGATCACAATATGAAGTTCAACTTAATTATATTGAAACACAAATGGTGTGGGCCACAAAATCATGATCTTCATAATTAGTGTCATGTTCAAAACTAGGGCAAGTTGAGTAATTGTATTTGGGATGTGTGGGTGTGAGACCGGTTAGCTAGTCTATTACTTAGTTGATTCTCACTAACGCATATTATTAGCTAATTCTCCTAACTAGGTGATGCAAGTGATTTGACCATGATTTTAGTTAGCTAGCATTTTGGTTAGTTGTTCTTCACTAACTTGTAAGTTAGCTAATTCTCTTAACTAGGTGGTGTGGGTGGACCCTTAGATAGACACTTTTCTCTCTGGACCCACTTCTCAAAGGATATGAAACACACAAATAATGCAAGATGATTAGCAAATCCAAATTGTGCTTGCAGCCATTTGCCTCACATTTATTCTTTATCAAGTGTACATTCTTGTGCTCATTGAGTGGTCATATAGGGTCTCCCAATCAGGTTGACTATTACACCTAAAATGATTAACATTTTTTGAACATGTAGTCCAATCCCTTTTCAACACATATCTTTGTGGCGTTAATTTTTAGATCCACACTAACTACATACATCAATGCATACATGTCCACATTATTGTTGTACTCATTTTAAACACGTCTATCTTATGATATAAGAAATATATGTGGGTGTGGCATGTTCCAGAGCTACTTCTCACTTGAAATTAAGGGTTTCAAAGTCATGCACATTTGTCTCTAGGGAACTACACCGTTTATGGTATTTAGTGTCACATGCATAATAATGTCACTTATCCTATTTTGAGGCATATGCTAGATTACACTGATGATTAACAACTTCACCATAAGTGTCACCTTGTGACATTTGGTGTTCAAGTGCACTTACTAATATTTTGGCAATAGTATGTTTAATATATTAATGAGTGCATGCCTATGTTGCACAATGATCTACACCTGGGGGGTGGAGTCTTCATACAATGTACGGACTAACGTGAATGTAAGAAGGGGTATTATCTGAGGCATTAGTGTACATAGAATATAGAAGGGAGAGGTATTATTTCTCTTTACTGTGTACATTTAGAAAGACTGCTACGAATTTTGAGGTAAAGTTTAATGTACAAAAGGCAGCTCTAAAGTTTAGAGAAAAAGTTGACAATAGATGTCTTAGTTTCATCCAATTCACGTTTTCATTCATTATTCTCATATGGTAATAGTCCTCAATGACTACCTTGTCCATTCTTGTTGGGGTTTGCATTTGCATTTTGCATTTTTTTAGTTTACGAACTCTAGGCTCTTGGAGCGCTCATGGTCTCCTTTGAGTTTTTCTCTTTGGATTGTGACTGTTATTGTGCTCTTATCTTTGTATGTTTGATGCAATTGTTGAGTTACATGCTATGGATGAAAAAACACTCATTGACTTTCTCATTGGAAAGTGAAACTGGATTTTAGAAGTAATAGAGGCCTATTTAGTTCATGATTTTTATTTTGTACATGTAGTGGAGGCATTTATCACCATGATCTAAAAAAACTTAGTATTAATACATGGGTCCATATTCTAGCATGCCGTTAGTATGTATACATCTGTTGTTCTATATAAACTTCTCGTATATAGGGGGTTTTATTTCATAGTGACCCACGCATGTCAGCTAGGCTTCCAAATTCCAATGAAGAGTCTACTCCCCAGGGATCTAAAAGTTGACTAAAGTGTTCACAAATGATGCTTACGATTAATATGCTAAAAAATATCTTCCTCTTGCATACTAAAATGTAAACACGTGACACTTGCCACTAATATGTTGAAAAATATATTTCCCTTGCATATTAAAACGCAAGACTATCATCTAAAGTATCCCAATGTCCTACTCTAAATGTCATAATGTAGATATTTTTCACTTAAAAAGGTTACTTACGTTGACAAATGGAATCATATTGGCAATTAGCAGGCATGACACTTTTAGACCTCTAGGCATCTAGTTTAGGCCCTTCGCAAATAGTGTACATGACACTAACTATCATAAATGGTGTACATTAAATATGATGTTTAGTGTCACTTACTATTTGGATTTACATAGCGCTATGTATTTTTACTATTGATGTGATTTTTTTATCAAGTATAGTTGTTAATGTTCTATAATGTCCAAACAACCAATTTAACATTTGTTGATAAAAATACAAGATATAAAGTGAACAGGTATAGCATTTTGTAATTCCAAATAGTAAGTGACACTAAATATCATATCTAGTGTAGTCCTCATTATGGTAGTACCCTAATTCAAAGGCATGTCCCTAATAATTGTATGGCGACAATGAAAATGTGCCTAATTTCTCAAACAATCAAAAACCAAATCTCTCAAATCTTGGGCACATTGATATATCCCAAAAATCTCTCTCTCTCTCTCTCTCACACTCTCTCTCTCTCTAAAGTCCTCCAAATAGATAAACTTTGGTATAACTTAGGTGACTTGCCGAAAGCAACCTTCACCATGTATGAGGACTTACCTTTTTAAAAGATTAGCTAAGTCTTTCTGAAGATGCCAATACAAAGTCAAAAGGTAGCCATGTTGTGTCATGGCCTTGTGTGTGTGTGTGTGTGTGTTTTTTTTTGTTTTTTTAAATAAATTTTTAAGACAAAAGGCCGATAGGCTAGTGCCAAAGCATAGGAGGCAATTGACCACCTGGCAAGTTTTTGTCAAGTAGAGAGGAGATTTCACAACCGGGAATCGAACTGCCAACCTCTTCCTTGAGATTTGGGTATCCCTCCACCATCATCCAGTAGTTTAAGGTCGTCTCAGACTGTCATGGCCTTGTTTTAGTTTAATTATTTACGAGAGATGCCTAGTTTTAAGGAATCCTTAATTGACCTTGATTTTGCCATCTTGTGGGTTGAGTTGGGTTTTGGCATATGTGTGACTTGGTCGGTTAGGTGGGTCTTGTGTTTTAGAATTTAGAAATAGGTATTTGAAAAGGCAAGAGAGGGAAATGATTGCCATGATATAAAATAAATCAATATATGGGTGCCAAAAATGTAAGAAACTGTCACCTGGCCGTTGGACTTTGTTGGCCCAAACTAATGCCGGACCAACCATGTAAGTCCATCCCACAACAATTGCCCCCCTGCCCTTCATCAACCATACACCAACCATCAATTCCTACCCCTACCAATTGCTATCCCTCCCTCCAAATTTTAGAGGAATCTTTGGAATACGTCTTAACTTAATGGCACAAACCAAAAGAAATCAACATGATAGATACATAGATAGAAATGTTGGCCTCCCATGGAGGCAAGCGTGAACGGAGAGCCACTTGGCACGAGGGCTACTTCCACCTTACAGTGGTGGACAATCAACGAGCAACTAGTTGGACTTGGAAGCACTTGGATCTCAACGATTTTTTTTGGAGCAATATGATGTTGTTTTATAACAATGAGTGTATATTTAAATCACATAACTAATTATAATATAGGTCTTTCTACAAGAACTTGCACATGTGACATGATCCAAGGCTACTTCTCACTTAAAATTAAGAATTTCAAAGTCCATCACTACAAGCATATGAGTGCTATGCAATTGACCTACATCACTAGAAACTTGTCCTTTGTAACTAGAGAGTTTGCAAATCTAGCACAATGTCACTAGATTTGCATTGTCCTTTCATCGACATGGGATGATTGTCTAGGCCTCGTATGCTAGTAGTGTCATCCACATGTATATTTGGGGAACTAGTCCTTGTAATGTAGGTACACTAGCTTGGACCCATAGCACCTGCCCCTACCCCTACCCCCCTAATGTCGGACCAACCATGTAAGTCCATCCCATAGCACACCCCCCCCCCGCCCTTTGTCAACCATACACCCAACCATCACTTCCTATCCCTCCCTCCAAATTTTAGAGGAATCTTTGGAATACATCTTAACTTAATAACACAAACCAAAAGAAATCAACATGATAGATACATAGATAGAAACGTTGGCCTCCCATGGAGGCAGGCATGAATGGAGAGTCACTTGGCACGAGGGCTACTTCCACCTTTCGGTGGTGGACAATCAACGAGCAACCGGTTGGACTTGGAAGCACTTGGATCTCAACAAATTTTGCCCAAATTCTCCCCGTTCATTAATAGGATTATCTCATCAAGATTTTCTTTTGGAGCAATATGATGTTATTTTATAACAATGAGTGTATATTTAAATCATATAACTAATTATAATATAGGTCTTTCTGCAAGAACTTGCACATGTGACATGATCCAAGGCTACTTCTCACTTAAAATTAAGAATTTCAAAGTCCATCACTACAAGTACATGAGTCCTAGGCAATTGACCTACATCACTAGAAACTTGTCCTTTGTAACTAGAGAGTTTGCAAATCTAGCACAATGCTACTAGATTTGCATTGTCCTTTCATCAACGTGGGATGATTGCGTAGGCCTCGTATGCTAGTAGTGTCATCCACATGTATATTTGGGGAACTAGTCCTTGTTATGTAGGTACACTAGCTTGGACCCATAGCACCTGCCCCTCAGAGTCCGGGGAGTTCTGTAGAGAAAACGGATAATTTCCTAGCTTCTAGGAGGTGGCTCGGATTTTTCAAATTTTACCCAGAAGTGGGCCTAGAGAGTGCAAATTTTATCGGTTGATATCGCCCATTTCCTAATGTATTTAGGCAATTAGCCGACATTTCTTTTTTCATTTATCTAGTTTCCTAAATGTTTAAAATGGGCCGGTTTTGTATTTTGGTGGTGGATGTTTTTTCCCTCTTTATTTTTTTCCTTTAAGTTTCATTGTCATTTATTCCTTCTTTTTTCCAAGTGTTCATGGATAAAGAATGTTGGCATTCAGTATTTAATTTTTTTGTCTAAATAGTATCCTTAGCAGGAGTTGAACCTGGCAAAGCCCCTACCAGCTTAGGGCTAAGGATTTAGCCTTCAGAAAATACAAGCGCCACAAAAGGTCCAAGTAAAGTTAACAAATGTTCCCAATAGTTGTGTTTCAGTTGTTTCACGAAGGATGTAATCACAAGTATTGATTTGACATTCTTGTTACATTTAAAACCCTAATCACACAAATCCACCACAACGTTCCCATACATTGTCAACTTACATACCAAGCAACTTAGCATATAGTGCGCCATTCTTTCAGATTGGTGCTTAGATTACTAACTGCGCATTAGAGATCTCGAAATACGATCTCAAGACTACTGAGAAAAGCCGTGGGAAATGCAACCCTAAACATACTCAGCCGCAACCAAGAAATCACAGGCTAACCAAGAAATCACATGAAACCAAGAAGTATCCTTTCATGAAGGCCAAATAGTGGCTAACCGGATACAAGGGGACTCCGATGGCGGCTACATGTGTTGAGAGCTCCAGATGTGAAACAAGAGATGTCAGAGTGGCACACAACCCTAACTCCCGCGACTGGGAGTCTGCACAGAAGACTCACACAGAGTCAGTCACTCAGCGATTCAAAAAGTCAAGTGCAACTCTGATTAGCTCTTTTGTCTCTTAATCACGTGGTCCATATTACTAAAGATCTTTCGCGTTCTAAAGTGCGCCATTCTTTCAGACTAGTGCTTAGATTACTAACTGCGCATTAGAGATCTCAAAGTACGACCTCAAGACTAATGAGAAAAGTCGTGGGAAATGCAACCCTAAACATCCTCGGCCGCAACCAAGACATCACAACTAACCAAGAAATCACAAGCTAACCAAGATTTTTCGTGTGCTAAAGTGCGCCATTCTTTCATACTAGTGCTTAAGATTGCTAATTGCGCATTAGAGATCTCGAAGTACGATCTCGAGACTCTAAGAAAAGCCTTGGGAAATGCAACCCTCAACATCCTCAGCCGCAACCAAAAAATCACAGGCTAATCAAGAAATCACAGGAAACCAAGAAGAATACTTTGCAAGAAGGCCAAACAGTGGCTAACCAGATGCAAGGGGACTCCGACGGCGGCTCCGTGCACTGAGAGCTCCAGATGTGAAACAAGAGATGTTGGAGTGGCACAGAGTCAATCACTCAACGATTCAACGATTCAAGAAGTCAAACACTCAAAAACTCAGAATGGAAACGAAAATGCAAGCTACAGCGGCAAGCAACTAACCCTAAACCACAAGCTAGCAAGGCAATGGTAACTCCAAGTCTACAAGTCTACAAGTCTACAAGTCTCCAAGTCTGCATAGTATTAAAAAAATTCCTAAAAAATATATGTCTAGTCGGCTACCCGCCGTGAAAAATACCTTTCAATCGGTAATTTGCCATGGATACTCTAGGACAGCTTGCCTAAATGCCGACATTTTTTTTCTTCTAATCGGCCCATTTCCGAAAACCTTGATTTTCTTCCGGAACCCCTTCCTAAACATTTCTATTTCATTCGGAAATTCTCAAAATCAACCGGCTAGCTTGTAACTAACTGCCGGCACTATCCGTTCATTGCTGCCCCTTACCCCCCCCCCCCCCCCCAAACCAACGTCCATGGTTTGGAACTTGCCATAGAGACCAACATCATCCATGCACCTTTGTCATTCCAAAGTTCCATAACATTGCTGATCCTCATGCTCTGTCACCCTTTCTGAATAAAAGAGATTTCATGTTCCATGAGGACTTTGTTGCGGCACTAAAACTTCAACCAACAATTTTTGAGACTCACAACATGTTTACTCTCATCACTTGGTTGTATTGTTCTCTTCCCTAGGGTGAGGGAGCATGAGATTTAGCAGTGTTATGTCCACAATGTATATTAAATTATGTTGGTCATGAATGGGAATGAGGTTACAATGTGTTTATGCAACTGGTCTTTGAAGCTAGGGTCCGGAATTCTGTTGTTAGCAGCCCCAGGTACTACTCCTTTAATGCATCAGTGCTTGTGGTACCCACCAACAAAGGCAAAGGCTACATGGTGGTGGAAAATTAGTGCATCTTTATTGATATGATTGATCAAGTTTGTCTCAACAGATGCTTTGTTCTGTAACTATATATGACACACTACAGCTAATTAGCCCTCAAAGCTCACATGATTGTTTGAAGACAGCCCTCTGTCATGGCCTTCTTGCATGGTGCATGGCAAATTGTGCGACTTGCAAGGTATTTTGAGTGTCCGAGACTGCTTCAAATACCAAGCGTCGCCTTCAAACATCAGAACGCTCAACATTGGCTTTTAACACTAAGAATCTTGCTCCTACAACAAGTCCCACCTAGAATGTGTGCAAGAATACTCATAAGGCATCTTCATTGAAAGCATTTTTATTTTTGAAGTAGATAGAATTCAAGGCTCTCCTACACAAACATGAGCCAAAAAGCACACCATGCCCACATTCTATCTAGATTATCATTTTTGCCCACGTTCTCACTTCTCATGAAACACCAATAATCAGTGAGGTATTGGCAGAATATGTACACCTATATATTTTTCATTTGTCTTTTCACCTTAAATCAGGCAAGAAAAAGAACAATCAACTTGCCATAGGTACATGCATTACACAGGAGCTCTGGAGTTAGGACTGGTCCAAAAAAAGATTATGAGACTCCCACATAATGAGCTTTTCAGATTCATAGATTGAAACCTTATGCACAAATGGTTGAAAATGTAGCACAGAAATTACTCAACCAGAAACTTGGAAACAAACAGGCTCCCAAGTATGACATGCTTAAAATGTTCTTCCGCCACGAACTCTGTCTCTGCAATATACATTCATTCCAGTACACCATTCAGTCTACTGTTCATTCCCGCTAAGATTCAGGTATTCAGGCACTTACATATCCTTGATCTTACTTTCCACAACAGATGGAAAAGGATGAGTCCTATGATGGTCCATAACACAAACTTGCTGACTACTCCATATATAACATGCCATATGGTAATGGTACATAGTAGTTTCAGCATCGTCAATCTCTAATTCAATGATTTCCAGGTACATTTCTTTTGTGTACGTCCAGATGTGTAACTCCACTCGATTGTGGAGGTAGATCAAAGGTCACATGAATCGTTTATCAAGGGAACACTGGCACAGGATGCAATCAAAATGCATCTGTATCGATGGCCATACCCAAGTCCTCTTCACTTTGTTAATTAAAACCCTCAACTCCAGAGGACTTACCTTGTCGAAATTCTTGCATCATCGTCATCATCTTGGTCAAATTCTTTGCTCAATGTGAGCTGTATTTGAAACTTCCCCTGTAATCACTTCAGAGATGATGAAGTCCTCTGCATCTCAAAATTCGTATTTACACTCCCGTCAGGGTCGATGCGCTAACCGCATGCAAGCTACCACATAAGGGGATGGGGGTAGGTACTCCATTTTGGCTTTGGTCCACATGGCAAATCAGTATTGGTTTTGTCACCCTGTGTGCTCCTTTGGATTACACGATGCATCATTTTTGTCCTCCAGCTCCATCTTCCACTGAGAGTGGCTGAGCATACGTTGATCCAAACTGCAGTCAATGCCTCTCCTTCATGAGACGAATAATTGGACTCAACTTTGTTATTGCTTCTAGAAGTGAAGGCAATAACATATTCGCGGTCATTCTCGTCTTTCTTGGTCAAAACCACTCCCAAACCCAATGAACTCCAACCAATATGAAGTTGGAGTTCATTTGTCCTCCAGCTCCATTCTCCTACCTGGGAGTGGCTGAGCATACAATGATCCAAACTGTGGCCAATGCCTCTCCTTCATAAGATGAATAATTGGACTCAACTTTGTTTTTTCTTTTAGAAGCCAAGACAATAACATATTCGCGGTCATTATCGTCTTTCCGAGTCAAAACCACTCCCAAACCCAATGAACTCCAAACGGTATGAAGTTGGAATGGGCGGGTGATGTCAGGACACCGAAGCACTCACTGAAACACCGAGAACTTTGGTTCATCTGTGTGTTCCAGCATTCCATAAAAGATCTGCTTCCTGGACCTCACGGAGAGATTTCGCAGACAGCGTTATCTTATCCAGATTAAGCTCGTTCCTAATTATCATCGAGACCTGCGGTTTCCCTTAACAACCTTCTCAATGACATGTGAGAGGCGCTGCCAGTTGATAGGTTTTGTGAGGTACCCATCTAAGCCCATTGCTTCAAGGGACAAGTCCCCTTTGGTACACACGTCGGCTGTCAATGCATAAATGGGGATGTCGGCTGTGCGACCACCGAGGGCGCGTATGGCTTTCGTTGCACTAAGGCCATCTAGCACCGGCATTTGCAAGTCCATCAAAATCATATCATGTTTCCCAGTTTGTAGGGCCTCCACTGCAAGCTGTCCATTAGCGACTAGTTTGACCTGCACATCATACATTGAGTAAGGTAAGTGGGCCTTAAACAGACACTTTTCTCCCTTCACCCACTTCTCATAGGATATGAAACATGCAATTAGTGTGAGATGAGTAGCGAACCCAAATTGTGCCAGTAGCCATTTTCTTTATCATTTCGGAGCTCATATGAGTATCTAATTCATTATTAAAGTGAAGATTCTTGTGCTCATCAAATGGTCATATAGGTCCCCCAATTATGTTGACTAATGAGCCTAGAATGGTTAATATAATTTGACTCCAATCTCTTTTGAACACATATGTTTTTGGTGTCCGCTCTTAGATCCACACCTATTCACACAGCACTCAAATATAGGTGTCGACATTTGGGGGTTGTTGGATGAACACCAGTCTACCTTAAAGAAAGAGTTGACCTGACTTGAAAGGCATGTTTTGTTCCCCCATGTGATATAATTGCTTCTCTAAAGGATAAACCATCTTGGTAGATTAAAAACTTGTCTGAAGGATAAAGTTATCTCACCACGTAGGATTTGTCATGGCCAAGTCATGGCCAATTCATGTACAGAAAATTTATTAACTCTGCTGAACAATTTCAGTCCAAAAATATGCTCAGGAATATTTACCCCATGGCCATAATGCTTCAGCATCTTTGAGATGAGTAACTGGGTCACTTTGTTATCCTCTGCCACCAAAACCTGTAATGATTTGTCCTTAACTTTGAAAGGAGTCGGTCGTGGAGGAGATGGAGGCTCTGGTTTTGTTGGTAAGTAATTTACCATATTCACAGCACATCGCAATGGAACACAGAATGCAAATGTGCTCCCTACCCCAATCTCGCTCTCAACCCAAATTTTTCCACCCATAACTTCAACAAGACCTTTTGAAATTGCCAACCCCAACCCTGTGCCACCAAACTTTCTTGTTGTGCTACTATCTGCCTGTGAGAAAGATTGAAAAAGCCTGGATTGTTGCTCTTGGGTAAGACCGATACCAGTGTCAGTAACCCTGACCTCAAACCACATTTGCTTGCCTTGCTCCATTTCATCGTTGTCAACAACAAAAGGTGAAGCCTCTCTGTCATCAACCTGTTCAGATGATATATCCCCATGAAGATTACCTGTACCCCCATTTTCACCCTCAGTCTTTCCCATGCTTCTAAAAGGGCTCTCTGCCAAGACCATTCGCAAAATGTTTTCAACGCCTGATGCTCTTTCTACACTGTGATTCATCTCCTCATTGTGTCTGTTAAGTTGTAAATGGTTGCCGCTGGCTGTATGTCCATTTCCGCTTCTGTTTGTACCTACCTGGATAACATAACCCCAATTAAACTGATTAGAAATTGAAGGCAAATGAAGAATTACAGGACCTGTACAATGCTGTTTGTGTCAGAAGTGTGACATACTTGTCCAAAAAGAAAGTGAGGGGAGGTGGATCTTTGATAGGTGGAGTCTGCTATTACTATACCTCATGGCCATGGATTCGTCTGACTTCCCCAATGTTTGTATCCTTTGGAACTACAGCAGGAAGGACATTGCATTTACGAGTCCTCTGCCATTTGATGCTTATGTTGCCACTTTCAGTGAACTTAATGGCATTGCTTACAAGGTTTGTAAGTACCTGTTAACACGCACTAACCTGGTCAAAAAAAGGTCCATTTAAGTCCACCTCCCTGTCATAGCTGCTCATGTAGTATATTTTATCATGTTAGGAGATGATCAGCACAAATACAAGAAATACTTCCAGAACCTTAATCGAAGAAAGATTTTGTACCTGACGTAGCCGATTGGAATCACCCTGAACTGCCATTTCATTAACACTAGGTTTGGTCACATGTAGGCGTAATCTCTTCTCTGCTAACCGGCCTTGAAATAATGCACATACCTGGCCATTAAGTGATGTTTGTGAGTACATAATTTTAAGTGTTCCCTCACATTTTAGTGAAGTATACGTTGACAAACTCTAGTACCACTTCAGATCACAAGGCTGGCCTTTAGATGACCTTCCAAGGTCCTCAAATCCATAGATGTGTGCATAAGGTCGTCAAACTAAATTTGAGCACACTAATATATGAACAAATATTTGTAAGTGAAGGAATTTATATACTCCTGTGCTGTATTTATTATTAGAAGAAAAAAATCCATGATTGCTAAGTTTACAGGTAGTCATTTACCTGCTCTAAAAGCCCTCCTATATGAAAATCCACATCATCCAAGGCCAGATGCCCAGATTGTATTTTTGAAAAGTCCAGTATCTCGTTTAAAACTTGCATCAAGCCTTCAGCAGAGCCTTGCATAACACGCACAAGTCCAGCTTGCTCTGGTGTAAGTGCTGTTAGACGAAGCAAGTCCAACATGCCCAACACCCCTGCCAAAGAGGAGGCATTTATTTCAGCAAAAAATTCTAAATAATGAAAGAAGTATACTTAAAAAAAAATCCATAATGGCAGCCAAAAAATGAATCTAACAGAGACCACAATGGAGTGTACTTCAAAGGATAGTATGTAAGAAGTTAACTAAACACCACGCAACCTTGTTTCCTACTAGACATCTCATGATTTTTCCTACTAAGATTCCCTATTCAGATTCCCTTTTATATATTTATTATTAAAACCTGCAACTTGCATTGCTACCACCATATCAATGTATCACATAAGTGGTTACCCATCAAATGCTTCAGATTTAGCAAGGTGCATAGCATTGAACAAGCAGGTTAACTGAATGTAAAGTAGAAGTGCCTCTATACCAGTCATGGGCGTCCGAAGCTCATGGCTCATCATAGCCAAGAATTGAGTCTTTGCCATGTCCGCTGCCTCAACTGCATCTTTAACATCCCACTCTTTAGTGACGTCATCAAACAACCATACACGGCCATGTGTAGCTACATTATTACTGACTGGGTATGAGCGTACCCTCAGCACAGAGCGTGGATATTTCAGATCCCAAAACCATTCATGTGCTTGACGTGGGTTGCCAGCCAGAGTGCCAAAACACCTGTCAAAGAACCCAACAAAGGAAACCATGTCAATGAGGGCTTCCACAACACCGAAGATTTGCCCCAACACCCAAATCAATTGAATGTACTAAATAACCTCTCAAAAGGTCACAACAGCATTTTTCATTCCAAGACATACACAAATATGCTCAGTTTGTTCTGACATGACAAAGTGTTGCCAAGTTATTCATCAAGTCTTTGCTTTTAGTGTCATGATTAATGCCACAGTCAATGGCCCACATCTCATGAATCTCTCACTAGCACACAATTCAATTGGTGTGTCATAAGGTTATTCTTTCTAGTCTCTAAGCCTTATACTTCTCAACTTCAAGAAACCTACACCAGCTTCTTCTAATTACAAAATAGAAGTTTACAATAGCCCAATCTAATGGTCCACTCCCTAATGACGGCCCTTTGCCCTTTCAAGTGTGCCATGTTCTATCTGACGGTAAAGTGAACGATGCTGCACAGGGTGAATAGCGTGTCAAAATTTCATTTTAGAGAACGAATTCTATGGAGACACAGAAGTGTTTGAACAGACTCTTAAGTACTCTTAAATACTCTATAAAAATATCTTCAAAACATGTACAAAACCAATGGGAGAAACTGAGAACATCTTGCTGCTGAGAGAGCCATTCATACTTAATTTCTGTAATCTGTTCAGTGAGGATCTAAAATCCAGATCCAAAGAGCTATGACACCGCAATACATGATAAATCAATAATAAGTGAAAGCACAGGAACATATGTTGCACTCACCTATATGCATCTGCCCGAATTTCATTGCGATCTGCTAAGCGCCGCATGCCTCCTGCAACTTCAATTGCATCCATTTCCCCAGCATGTGGAAGGCCTAGTAAACTGGCTGCTGATGAATTGACAAGGCAGGATGCCCTACCGTCATCTACAAAGACCACAGCCTGGAACAATATCCTTAATCAGAACTCACAGATCACCAAATTGGGACTAACGACAACTTCATAGTGTTCTAATTAAGTCAAGCGACAAGCAATTAATTAACAACAGTATGAGGTTGTCATTACATTAAGTGCCATATTCAATCTGACATTAATTAAGTGCCTCTAATAATGTTGGTTTCTGGCAACTAATTAACTAGCGACAGTATGGACTTGTTGCTCAACTTTATTAGAGACCTAATTTGTGACCATGATACTCAAAAAACAGGTGCCTCTAATAAAGTCAAGCAACAACTTCTTAGGTTCAGGACACGAGGTTTGCAGAGTAAGCTACCAAGTGAATGAAGTGTCTGAGGCTTGTAACAAAACAGCAGGTACTGAGGTTTTCATGGGATTCTTGCCATACACCAGGCCCCGGGCTAGATCACATCTTCATTCGGTTGGGCCCCGCCCCTTCCACGCCTCCTTCACTGCCTAGTCTTCCCGCCCACACCTGTGTGGGAACTCTTCCTTGTTGGGAACCAATGTGATAATACCTTGTCAAAATTACAAATATTCAAGTTGACATCACTTTCATTATTCCCAAGTTAATTGATGGAGTTCCTTCACATGCCAAAGGAGCTTAATGGCTTAAGTGACCGGGTATTGTCACATTGGTTCCCAACGGGAAAAAGTTCCCACACAGGTGCGGGCAGAAAGACCGGGCAGAGTAGGAGGCGTGGGAGGGGCGGGGCCCAGCTGAATGAAGATGTGATCTAGCCCGGGGCATACACCAGGCACCATGCCCACAACGTATATAGCAAATAGTATCTGGTTCTGAATTCCATGATTCTTTACCAAAATTATTTGAATTAGTGTGTCTCAGACTCAGCAACATGTTGTAATTCTCCAGGTGCATTTAAACACAACCAACCACCGCATTGGGACCTTCAACCACAACTACAATCATCTTTTGTTTGCACACAACTACTCTTGTTGTTGAAGAGTGAATTTGACCACAATGATTGTTCCTCCTACTGGTGGAATGCATAGAACGGAGACAAATAACCTATAGATTCTAAGGGAAACTTTGTCTAAGAGTGATCCTTTCCTACAAATCTTCTCTCAAGTTCTCTTTCGGTGCCACATAGTAACTACAAACGAAGTGAAACCAAAGAGAGTAAAGTACAACCATCACAACTACACACCTTGTATCATAGTTAGGCAAGGTAGAGTAGTTGAGGCATGGTTGTCATCAATGCACCTTATCCGTCAAACAGAGCCAAAGAAAGCAAACTACAACCACCAACACCAAATCGGTGGTTGTATGTAAACACATCTTGAAGGGCCGATTACATTAGGGTGGTTGAGGTCGTGGTTGTGGTTGTGTGGTTTACTTTCTTTGGTTCTATTTCCATGGAAAAGGCATAATAAATGCCACCACAAACACAAACACGCCCTACCCCATCAACCCCACTACTCCGTATGGTTAACCACCCTTGGAGTGGTTTTTCATGCTCATGTGGCATTGCAAGAGAGCTTCAAGACCAAGGTCCAGGGACAAAGTTGAGGAGGCAACCACTTTAACACTATAGTCCAAGGCCAACAAGGATAAAAATCACTTTAATTTCTTCTTGAGTCCAAGACCTAAACCAATGATAGATAGCACATTAGAAGACCGACCCCACCATCAACCACAAACACAAAAATTCACACAAGACAAGTGTCAATGAAAGAATCAATAGTTGTGGTTGATTCTTGTGGTTAACCACCACCACAACCACCTTTGTAGTGTAAACGACCCTTAAAACGTTTGGTACCTGTGGCATTCTCTTCATGGAGTCAAATTTGCGACCCATTTGATCACAGCACAGAGCCCGGACACGATTTGCAAGTAAGTGAGGGAGTGAAAGCCCTGCTTCTGCCATCACAACTGAAGCAACATCTGAGACCTTGGCTGGATCCACCCATACAGCATAGCAGAGCCCTGTTTGACTGCAACACATTTATCATTCATGTATTGTTAACCATGAATGATAACAAGCTTTCACACAAATGGAGCCAACCATCAGACAACAAATTCCTTCAGAAAATATCTATACCTAGAAAGACTTATGTTTCACAGATTCTGAAAAGCAGCATATATTTGTGGGTGAATTGGTACATCCTCAAATGATATCAGCCTGTAGCATATTTCCATATTCATCCTGTGCATGTGCATTATCATTGATACTTACTCTTTTCTTGGACTCTGAGCCTGAAGCAGATATTTTCCTAACAGCATGTGAATTGTATACGACTAAAAAGCAGCTGGTATACGCCTATAAACACATTGGTGTTTGCAAGCCACTACCAAAATATTTCTATAAGAAAATAAAAGCATAGTGGTGGAAATTTACCCTTCTGAGCTGAAAGAAGTTGCCAGATAACGCTGGGGTCGCTTTCCTATAACAGCAGTAAGCACACTAGGCAGCAACACTTTTTCTGTATTGATCACCTAAGACAACCCAACGTCCAACTTCTCAGTCATACAGTTTGAGATCTTCAAATAAAATCCAAAAAGCCTCATCTAGAATGCTAGACATGGACAAAACTTCCAGTTCACACGAGTACAACTGACAAGAGGGTGTATTAAGACCCATGGATCGACATTTCTGGCACAGAAGAAACATGGTAAAACACATACACTGTGTTCAGAATCCAATAAGGGGGACTAAAAACTTACAACCCAATCTGACCAAGTCCTGATTGGATAGCCACATCAACACAGGATCCATCCAAATCTACTAGTGAATGTAACAAAACTCCATTGAAACAGCTTCTCAGTCATACAGTTTGAGATCTTCACATGAAATCCAAAATGCCTTATCTAGAATGTTAGACTTGCACAAAACATCAAGACATGATAAGACATGACAAGAGGGTGTAAAACCCATGTACCAACTTTCTAGCAACGTAAGAAAATGGTAAGACACAAACAGTGTGTCTAAAATCCAAGCAGAGGAATTAAAAACCTTGAAACCCAATCTAATCAGGTGCTAATTAAATGGCCACATCAACACAGGTTCCAAATCTACTCCTGAATGTAAGAAAACTACATTCAGAAGCAAGAAGGCACACTGCGTTTAAAAACCAAGAAAAGGGATCAAAAACTTAATACCCAATCTGTTTACACGCTAATTATAAAGCCCCATGAACACAGGGTCCAAATCTACTGGTGAGTGTTAAAAAACTACATTGTGAAGCAAGAAGGTGATGACTCAATAATACCCTAATAGCAATCAAGACTGCACAATTATACAAAACAAGAAGTTCAAGAAGGCTACCTCACAAGAAGTTGCCGCCGCTATCAAAGCCTTCGAAAGTCGGACAGACACAGTAATCTGCCCCTTGGGCACACAGGTAACAGTCTCCGCCAGTCCTGTCGAGTTGTTCAACACCGCTGCTATGAGAATGTCACATTGCAGAGCTTTGGCAACAATCTGAAGAACAGACTGCGGGAGGTCCACAAAATTCTCTGCCTTGTTCAGGGAGTTTGGACCTCCTTTATTTCTACCACATCCAAGACCCAGCATTGCAGCTCAAGATCCCACCAATCTTCAAAGTGCTGCACTGCACGACCCAATTCCTATAAAACCCAATTTGCGGTTTGGAAATCAACCACCACCAGAGCAGCCTTCCGTATACCTCCTTTTTAGCCCGGAACAAAGGATGCTTGAATATCCAAGCAGCTGCTGCACCTCTGGACCAAAAACATCTCAATATGCAACCTTCGCCCATATTCTTTCCATTGATTTGGTTTGACAAGCCCTTTGTAATCGATTGAAAGACAGTGGTATGTAGTAAATGAGAGGTAACACAATCAATTAATCACTCAAATGATTCCCTTGATCTTGGTGTGAGTCAAGCCTGTCCTACTGCTGACATGCAATTGTGACCTCCATAAAAGCTATCTCATTATTCCTGATTCTGTGCATCTCTTGCAGAGGTGAGATCCCGCTCTTTTAATAAACCTGCCCGCAGTAGTCCATGGGATTGAGGAATAAATCTTCAACAAGCTCGGTAATACACCTTCAAATGGTACTGCTAGCTCTCTCCTACTTTGGAATATATCATGTGCCTATGGAGTAAACCCTGCAGAACAGTTATTTTTTAGTACATCCACACGAACTCGGTAGAATTTCTGAAACCCTTCGTAAAGTGAAATTTGATATTTTTTATAAAATATCACGACATCCCAACAAAGAACTCGCCCTTCAGCACGTGGACAAGAAAACAACATATGCTCTCTCTCTTCGAAAATATTTACCACATATATAGCGCTGCACGAGTCACTTTGAGATTTCATCTTGGCCATAAGATATCAATCGTAACGTATTAGTGCCAAGAAAAGGTGTACAGTCGACAAATTCTGGTAATTTACAACGAAACGTATAGCTGCTTGTACAGCAAGCAGTTCATGCTCTAAGACCTCCGCTTAATGCCTGGAATGATTCTCTCCAAAGTAATCAAAATACTCCTCTTCCTCAACTTTCGAGAAATGCTTTAACAGTCCTAAAAGACCTGCACTCGGCGATCTTGCAATGAGAAAAAGAACTATTTAAGACAGGGTTTATGCCAGACAGAAGGTTGCGGAGATGTGATTGTTATTCATTTTTGCAATAGAAACGGTCCATTCTTCGCTCCAGTATATTTTCAAAGACCATGCAGAAAGTCAGCACAACAAAGATCTGAAACGCACCTCGCTTTAACATCAAAGCAGACGACAGGAACTCCAGCACGGCGCAGTAAACCTCAAGACCTAAAAACCTCGAAGAAATCGGTTGTTCGAGCTCCCATTGAATCTTCAAAAATGCCTTGGGGGTCATTGACAAGGTCAGCTAACACATGCTTCGCCTCCGACGGATAGGTTACAGAACCCTGGCCCAGTACTGCTATCTCCTACCCATAGATTGGCTTCTCGAACATTCAGTACGTCGACGAGTATTAAAATCTCACATGTCACACCCCTATCGTATCCATCCATCTCGAGCAATTTCGCAGCCCACAACTTGTTGGTGTACTGCTACCTTATGATGATGCCCCAAACACCTGATAAGACACGCGCACATGGAAAAACCTGACGTTGGTCAAATGATCGAAAATTATTCATCAAAGATTTCTCACCAAGAACCAAGCCTTCAAAGAGAGGAGAGAAAAGCAGCGTTGAGAAAAAGGCAGCATTATGAAAGTGTTAATAGCATACAGAGATCAGAAACTCTCAAGGCATTCCCCGTGGAATCAGCTGCAAACCTTTTCTTACAATATTCTCAGCTAATTCTACGATATTCATAAACCAGGACGCAAGATACTATGTGTTCAACCGCTGCAACGAAAACCTAACACACTTTCTACCGATGCAAATTTCATTTTCCTATACTTGTCGTGATGATCGCCACCTTAACCCTTGACCACCTCTCTCTCTCTCTCTCCGCTGACCCTTGACTTAACCCCTCTATGCACAAACCCAAATGCCCACGTCCTATCTATGCGCTTCTGAACTTCGTGCCGATGATCACATCTCCACCGAGTGAATGCAAAACTGGAAAACCTCGCTTGTTTGTGTACAACTGCACATAAAGGGGTTGGGAAGGCTGTTGTTCCATTCTCAGCTCAAAAGTGGGGAGGAAAGCAGAATTAAGGACCATTCTCTCTTGAAGATAAGAGTTAACCCTCTATGCACAAACCCCATGTCCACGCCCTATGCACTTGTAAGCTTTGTGCTGATGATCACATCTCCACCGGTTGAATGCAAATCTAAAAACACTCTGTTGTTTGTGTACAACTGCATATGAATGGGTTGAGAAAGCTGTTGTTCCATTGTCTGCTCAAAAGTGGAGAGGGAATCAGAATTACTTAAGGACCACCCACTCCCAAGGAAATGGGATGTGCAAAGTGAGACTTGGTCACATCCAGAAGAAGCCTGGTAGTATCTCGCCGGCTGCGTTAGCTGCCTAGACTAAAAGTGGACCTCCATAGCTGCCCAAGTGTGACGAACTTGGACATAATAATCACAAGATTGGTCATAGAGGGAAATGCTGGAACTCGACAGGAGCGTGATCTTGCATAAGCCACACACGAAATGACAATTGCAATGCCGACGCATGTGCCCACTCTTATCTCCGTATGTGCATTCTTGTTACTTTGAGGAGCCATATCTATATCCGAAACCTTGCAGACTTCATGAAACTCCAACAGCCTTTCGGCTTCCAAACCAGGTATCATGGCAAAAGATGTAATACATCCAACTTAAACCACACTTGCAGAAGGCTAAGTAGCTACTTCCCGAAATGTAATACGGATTAAGTAGAACAAGCAGATGCAAAGAGTTTCAACCAAGTGTGTCGACAACCTTCACACTATGTCAAACGCTACCGTGAGTAAATAGAGTAAATACAGTTGACATTCACCTATTCTCCAGCTCGTGTCTAGATCTCAGATATCTTCCTCGCTGCATCTCCAAAAACTGCATAATGCGACAGAAACACTGAGATAAGAATCACCTCACTTCCTACATGAAGTGTAAAAAGCTATTGAGCACACATAATAGTTGAAGCGCCTTAAGGAGTTGTTTAACTGACGTGAACGTGGAGGATCGATAATCCACAAGCGCACACTTATCCTGGTCACGCCCGAAGTAGGGATGCCCAAATAATTAGCCTGGGAAGTTCTCTTTCGCCATATATATTTCGAGAACATAAGCCAAGCAAAAAGGACAGCTAAGGTCGTCCCACCGGATATATCCAGACTGTACACATACTCTAAACTCAATCATCCTGTGATAGATACCTCAATGCGACTTATAACCTCTCATCGCCAATAACTCGACAACTGATCCCTCTTAGCTTCAGCATTGCGTTCCATAAGTTCAGTAAGTCGATCGTATGAACTGCCTCATCTCTTTGGCACCCGAAGAAGAGCGCCAATTCGCGCAAAACAATCTCGAGACGAGGCCATAACAAAACCCTCTCGATACTCCTCTATCCAGTCTTACAGGCCCCACACGAACCAAACACGTCAACCCAAACTAGTTTTACTTTCTGCTTCCTCCATAATATTTTTCTCTGCACTATACAGATGATGACCCCAACAAACGAACTCCAATGTTCAGCATGAGTAATATCTGCTTGTTTGCAATTCTCGCCAACACATAGATACATCCCTTTGTAATGTGATAATGGACAGCTTTGACATAGGGAGTAAAGTCCATGGTCCTCAACTAGGAATGTATCCATGTAGCGATATCATAAAGAAGTCTGAGATGAGCTATGTAAGGTATGCATGTAAGTCATAGCTGCGGATGACAACAACATCCCAATTCCCAACTCAAATGGTACACCTTAAACAGCAACCTTGACTCACCTCCACCGTCCCGACCAAAACTAGACACCAAAACGCAACACTCGATCAATCCCCCGACCAAACGCCAACAATCGAGATATGGATTTCTCCCAAAACAGAAGAAGGTAGCATCAGCAAGGGCGCCAAGCTTTGGTCGTTACCAGCTAAGTTACGCCGAAGAGGAAAGTAGTTAACATAAGGTAAGGAGAGTCGGCCAGATATTCGAGTGCAAATGCATAGAAATGCATACCAACCTGGTTGAACTCCGACACCACGAATCCTGCCCACAGCATTCGCGCACCAAAGCTGCGGGAGGAATGATTTCGTGACCAAAAGCATTGCGAGTGCGCAACCGAACTCCTCCTCTCCACTTTCGCACGAGGGGCGCCGCTGACGACCTGCGACGGGAGGAGTGACGTGACGCGACGCGGCTGGCCGGTCGCGGATGTCTGCGTCTGCGTTCCAGTCGACGTCGTTATACGCGGCGCAGAACGGCACAGTAGGGGTGTTTCACTGTCCCTAGTGTTGTGACAAGGTTGTGAGAAGATATTCACAATTGTGTCTCCACTTGTGAGGGTGGTATGTATATATTATATACTGGGTGAGCCTACCAAGGCTCTTCACATTCAGTTAAGTCTAGGTTGAACTGGCAGTAACTAGTGGTCGCTCTAGAGTTACTACGGTGAACTGAAGTCGAGCTTTACTCAACACTCCTCCTCGAGCACTTGGTTACTGCTAAAGAAAATTTCGAATGCTAGTGATTGCACTCGGGTGCCAAGGGTGCCAAATACTCCTCCTCAATCACTAGTACCTCGTTAAAAACTAGCTCTGAGTAAAAACCTTGGGTCAAGGAAAAATTTCAGAATCTAGAAAAGAGTGTACCTAAGGCAGCAACTCATGTAGGAGCTTCATTCCAGCTTGCTGGACAAGGCGGCGGTGGGTGTAGGCCGGGAGAGCCTTGGTGAGGAGGTCGGCAATGTTGTGTGCGGATTCAATTTTCTGTACTTCAAGCTGCCCGCTGGTGATTAGCTCCTGAGTGAAAGTGAAGATCTGAGGCTCGATATGCTTGGTCCGGTTACTCTTGATAAATCCAGCTCCTACCTGTGCCACGACTGTTGCGTTATCCTCGAAGAGGATGGTTGGTTTGGGTGTTATGCTCAGGCCGCATTGATCCGTGATGAGCTTGTGAATGTTCCGGAGCCAGATAGCCTCACGAGTTGGTTCGTGGAAGGCGATGAGTTCGGAGTGGTTCCTGGAAGTAGCGGTGATTGTCTGCTTGACAGACTTCCACGAGATCGGGGCGTTGTTGTGGAGGAAGATGTAACCGGTTTGAGACTTGCCGGTTACCACATCGGACTTGTATCCTGCGTATGAAGGGTCCTGATACGGGAGTGATGGGGCCACAAATGTCACCTTGAAGTCGTTGGAGTGGAGGTGGAAGCTCGCTTGGCAGCTTCCAACATGAAGGCTTCAAAATCAGCTTTCCTTGGGCACATGCATCACACGCTCCAACCTTGTTTGCATCGTTGGTACAAACCTCATGTCCTGTAAGTAGGGGCAACATCCTCCTGAACATCGTGGCTCCTGGGTGACCTATGCATCCATGCCACAAGCTGGTCTTACTTGGAGCAATCACCGAGTATGTTGAGCCTCCACTAGGTGGAATAATTTTACGTCCGCTAGGCAAACGGGAGAGTACAAGCTCATACAGGCCACTTCCTCTGCATCGTGTGGTGGCAAGGCAAATCTGCTCTTGCCAAAGCTCAAGTGTCTCCTCACCGTCCTTGATCGATGTCAGGACGTGAATACCATTCGCCCGGAGGTCTCGAAAGTTGATCAGGCTTCGATTAGCCGCCGGTGCGTACATGACATGGTCACAAATGAGGGTGGCGCCTCCAGGCAGTGTGACACGTGTCTGGCCCTCACGGAATCTAAACGTCCATCTTCCAACTACTGTGCTTAGCTCACAGATCCGCCAGGCTTTGGAATCATGTCTCGAAAAGTCGAAGTACTTCGAATCGCGGAGGATCGTATGAGTGGATCCACTATCCAACAAGACTATGTCCTCATCTACCTGTGACTTGCTAGATGTGCTATAAATTGACATGACAATGGGCTGGGCCCCGGAGTACTCATCCATGATTGTCATGTAGTTTTTGAGGTTAGTTCTATCTAGGGATGGAGCATCCAAAGAGTGAGACTCTCTCTCACCCTTCTTTAGCTGTTGTAGCTCCTTGTACATCTTAATTACGTACTCACCGGCCCTACAGTCTCGGGAAACATGACCGGATCTACCACACTTTTGACATTCACTGGTTCAACAGTCTTCAGATGCATGACCAAAACGACCACACTTGCTACATTCGGTGGCCCGACAATCTCGTTGCAAGTGACCAGTGCGACCGCCCTTGTGGCACTTGCAAGTATCTGACCGAGACTGGGAGCTCGAGGAATGGTCAGAAGACTTATCTTTGGATTTGGATGGATATGGACGGTTCGACTACTGCTGCTGCGACTTCCTGCTGTCCCGGGGTCTCCTCGTTGGTAGCTCCGTGGTGTTCACCTCCTTGGCCGGTTTGCGTTCCTCATTCTTCAAGAGCAAATGTTGTTCCTTTTCGGCCAGTAGCAAGTAGGACATTAGTTCCGAATGTGTTGAAACCTCATGTTGCGATATTGCTGAGCTAACAAGGCAGAAGCAGAAGGAAAAGTTTGGAGAGTCTTACACTACAACAAAACGCACATTTTATGACTGCAATTTATGACTGCTTTAAGTCATAAAATCCCAAAATATGACTGACGAGGTACCGGGGGGGGATGACGCGCGCGGTGACTGGGTCTATTCATTACCGACGAGTCGCTTCGGACATCAGTCATATGAATATATACGGTAGTTTGGGCGTATAAAAGGACAGAATCTACGATCCCGACAGCATGTGGGGCATATCTTGACTGGCTTTGAAGTTCGTGCATTTTTTGACCTGCCCGGGCAGAAAAAAAACCAATCCGACGTGGCATGTGACTCTGTGTAGTCATATTTTTTGCTGACATGTAATATGATTGTGACGAGTCATAATTTGGCCGACGTGGCAGACCACGTGGAATGTGACTGCTAGTTTTATCACTGATTGTAGTCATATTTTTGTGGCGTTAGTCGAATTTTTTGTTGGGATGCCATTATTATATGACGGCCTATAGTCATATTTTTGGTGACATGTATTGCACAATATGACATGATGGAGTGATATTTTTTGCGATGGAGAGTCACATTACGTGGTTATTTATACGCGGCTGTGACTGTATTGGGTTAGATCCGCATTACTTCTAGTCGTGAATGTCAGTCGCATTTCGAATACATTCCAAGCGGTTACGACGCATTCAAGTCATGCGTTACATGATTGAGGCAAGTAAGAAAAAAATTGTCACAGGTCTATACGAATATGTAGCAAGTTCATTTTGCATATACATGGGAAGCAATCATTGGAGACACAAATTGCACAGATAAATATAAATAAATTCAATGATATTTTGTAGTCAATATCTCGAAACATATCCAAATGTACCAGTCTCTGCCACATTTACCATCAATATGTAAACTATCTAATTATGAAAGGCTTGTTTCATTCCTCCGACAGAGCCTTGAGTGCTTTCATAGACCACTTGGTGATAGACTTCAGCGTATCGCCCAAACGCGATCAAAAGCAGCCACGGATGCACCTTGAATTTGTCGACGCTCTAGTCGAAGTCGCGGGAGTAGCCCTGTAGTCACGTAAGCCAGTCGGGCATCCGGCTTCGTCCACGTCAACACATGAACGCCCGTGTTCCGCTCGTCGCTCTTCTTCAAGTTCCGCCGCAAATTCTTCAGTTTGAATTGTCGGTGGCGTGCTCTTCCGTCGCCGCGATCACCGCCTTCAACCTTCGTCGTCTGGCTGAGGCTCCGCACCTTCCCGCAAAGGTGTGTCGGATCGGCTCTTTTTTTTAGCCATATACCGTAAAATGTTTACCTCCCAGAGCTCCAGCTCGTCGAGGAACTCATTCATGTGCCATGCGCCATCGTCTTCCTCCTCGTTGTACGCCGATACTTCGTCAACGTCCATCTCACAAGCTCGGAGAGTATCTTGCATGTTTTGGGACAACAAGATATCTTCCTCATCGGCAGCCGTGCTCTTCTTTCGGCTTGATTGCAACGGCCAAGACTTGGGTTCACTTGCATTTCCCTACACACCTAGACATGCAAGTCAGTATATGACTGCATGGAGTGACGTGATATGACTGCATGGAGTCACCCAATATGACTGTACTAAATTACACGATTGCATACAGTCTTACTATATGACCTCACGGAAAGATATGATTGCATAATATAACTGGACAAAATCATATGATTGCTTAGAGTCATATTATATGATTCCACTAAGTAACATGTTCGCCTAGAGTCCGAATATGACTTCATGAAGTGACATGCATATGCGGACATATGTTATCAACATTTTCTTTACATGTGATTGGAGTGAGACCCAAAGAACGCGAATGACTGAATGCAACTGCAAATGCAAGAGATTACGGGGAAGGTCAGTACTAATTGAGAGATAACGTTAAATGTTACTGTTTTTACCTTCCGCCTTTTTGGTTTCGACCGCTCATCCTCGGATGTCTCATCTTCGTGCTGTTCGTCCTCGTCATCATCGATATCCGTCTCAGCAAGTTGTTTTTTTTCCTTCGCTCGGATGGTCACACCCCAGCCACCACCCTGCTCTAGAAATGGGCTTAGCTCTCCAAGAGGCACGCCACAGCTGCTCTCGAAAACACGCGCAAGCTCATTCGAAATCATTTCCAAAACCGGCAATGAAATTGCCGGGGAAAACTAGCAATTGTACGAAATACTTCCACTTATACGTCATCAAGCAGATTAGCAATTTTTCTTGTCAAATTTCCTAGTACATTGTCCATTTCGGCAAAAATGGAGGAAGTCGCGAGAACCACACTATTGAGTACGAACGGGAGTTAATACATGGACATTACATGTCACAAAAATTATGAATCCAAAAAGTGATAATGTTGGAACATGACTCCAACGAGTCATAATGTCTCCACATATTCTATGACTCCAAGAAGTCATAATCATTAGAATGTGATTGGAGTGCGTTATGATGACTCTAAACTATGACTGGAGGGAGTCATAATGTTGTCTCTACAGGTGAGCTCAGCTTTCTCCTGGGGTATTAGCTTGAATTCTTTTTTATTCACCTCCTAAAGGTATTACTGTAGTACTGGTAGTCCAATGGGAAAGGAGAGCTGGCTATATGTATGTATCAAGAAATGCATAATTTGAAGTGATCAAAGAGGATATAAAGTGAAATTGCATTTGATCCACATATATATCAACTTAGGATGCAACAAGTTCTAAAATTAAAAAGGAACTTGAAGAAAATGAATAAGTAAGGGATAAATATTAACCTGAAGACAAATCATCATAATTAAAAAGACACCAACCATCCAGGCAATCCCATTCCATGTGGCCAACACTGGTCTCAAAAGCCACCATGTGGCAAATAGCAATAAAACTGACTAGCCAACCACAATCTGCAAATGATTGTTATTACAAATTTCAAATCAGAGGATCATGAGATGCAAAAGTTATATAAGAGGTCAAGGTGAAAATTCTCTCTCTAGTTCAATTGATCACATAGAGCTCCCAATTGAACCTAGATTGGTGTCTATATTTTGAGCACATAGACCAATGTCCTCATAGCACATGTATTTTTTTGTGGCCACTCTTAACTACAAGCCTTGCCATATACCACATAATATAGGTATCCAATTAAGACGAGTGACCACATAAAGCTCACCTATCTTACATGGACACATTGCACTACATCCAAGATATTATCCATGAGCACACCGCTCAAAGTAGGAAAAACTTTTACTTACAAAAAGGGGTAGAAATGGCCGCGCAATAGGTATGTACAAATCCTCTCCAAATATATTTTCTTTCTCATGTTGGTCCAATCGCGTATCCTGCTAATCATAATTTCCCAGAATTAGCACACTGCATCGGTATGTCTTTTAAATGTAGAATCATCTCAAAATTAAAAGGTTAATTGTGCACAACCTTGAGTTCAAAAGCATCGAGTCAAGAGCAACAAAACAAAGCCTAATACTTGGATGAGCACGCGCGCGCACACACACACACACACACAACAAAACAAAGCCTAATACTTGGATGAGCACACGCGCACACACACACACACACACAACAAAACAAAGCCTAGTACTTGGATGAGCATGTACACACACACATACACACAAGAGCAACAAAACAAAACCTAATACTTGGATGAGCATGTACACACACACACACAAGAGCAACAAAACAAAGCCTAATACTTGGATGAGCATGTACACACACACACAAGAGCAACAAAACAAAGCTTAATACGTGGATGAGCATGTATACACACCCACACACACACACACAAGAGTAACAAAACAAAGCTTAATACTTGGATGAGCATGTATACACACCCACACACACACACAAGAGTAACAAAACAAAGCTTAATACTTGGATGAGCACACACACACACACACACACACACACGAGCAACAAAACAAAGCCTAATACTTGGATGAGCATGTACACACACACAAGAGCAACAAAACAAAGCCTAATACTTAGATGAGCATGTACACACACACACACAAGAGCAACAAAACAAAGCCTAATGCTTGGATGAGTGCATACACACACATACACAGAAAACGTGGAAAACACAGGACTTCCGAAACCTACAAAACCAACAGAACTATGAAAGCGACAATGTTTAGGGTTTTTGTTGAATACTACATCACTTAACTACCCAACAAAATTTTGAATGCTACATCACTCAACTGCCCAACAACAAAAGGAAAACAACAAGAGGAGCATCAAATTTTGAAGGAAACTTGAAGAAGCTTCACCAAGGAAGCATTGGAGAAGGTTGGAGGGAAGAGGAGCCTCGGAGAGACGTTCAACCACGGCTTTAGGTCCACTGCCACGGAATTACAAGGACGACGCGCGGTTATAGGGTCCCGTACCCACGGTTATAGGACCATCAGCGTTTAGTGAAGGAGAACTTAGGATTTTGACTAAAAGACTATTATATTAGTATAGAAAGAGATATTATTGAGCATTATGAAGTATATAGGACTAGGAATACATTCCCATAGTAGAAGTATACAAGATTTTGTTAAAGACAATTATGCTAATGAGAATATTTAGCAATTATGAGGAAGAAAGGATTTCATGTACATTCCGTTAGTGGAAAGATACAAAATCAAAGCATTATAAGATTTAATCAATCGAGCATGTAAGCATTGATTAAATTCTTATAAATGACATATAATGTAGCCACAGCAAGGATATAGCGAAATCTTGAAAATACGAACATTAGAGTAACTTGACGGTTATAACCGTTTGTGATAAGTACTATCTACGAACGCCATAGATAAATAGATATTTAGGGAAGTGGAGTTAACAACCACTCTAAATATAGATTTTGAGAAATTTCATAAGAAACTCCGCAAACCACAAATTCTCACCATCTCCGCAACCCATACAGACAAACAAACGCAATTCTTGGGCATAACCTCAACCCAAAAATTCCTGCAAACATCTACTTGACCCACAAACTCACAAACCATCCCACCTTCACCAAAACCCTTCGAACTGTAGTATGGAGAAGCGTCCTCGAGACCTCCACCGAAACCCTAAGGAAGTTCTCACCACTCACCACGGTTGGATGAACTTCATTTGTATGAAATTAGGGTGGATGAACTTTGGTTGGGTGAAAGAGGTTCACTTCAGTTGGATGAAGTGAAGTCTATTTTCACTTGGGCTGAATTATTTGGGCTGATTTATTTGGGTTGAATTAGGTTCAATTAGGATTAATCAGGCTTAATTAGGGTCAATCACTCTTAATTAGTTTGAATGTGTATGAGAACATATGAAAGTAAACGACATTACTTAAAATATTATAAAATATTCATATAAAGGAAAAATCATTTTAACAAATTAAAAATAAAGGATTGGTTTAAAAATAGTTCATAAATGTTGAGTTTTTCACCTAAAAAGTTTTTATTTTAGATTTTTTTAGTACTATAAAAGTTAAAGGAGAATAAAAATTTCAATTTCAATTTTTAAATGATAATTAATCGGGAACTTTTGATGCCACAATTTGGTTCACTAGACATTACCAATGTCTAGTGACTGGGTGCAAGCACGGTAAAGTGGACAGCTTTTGATCCTTGCTCAGGTTTAAGTGAAAGTGATCCAAAATAATATACTAACTTTGAATTTTATGAAATAAAAATTCATAAACATTTAGAAAACATATGAATCTACAAAGCCAAGCAATTTATGTTCACAAAAAACAATTTCAAACAATGTATATGTATTTTAGAAGACGGTGCAAGTAGTGGTGCAAGTGGGTGTCATTAAAAAGATAATTGTCAAAAACTTGTTTAAAATACAATTACATTACATTAAATTGATGAATTTTTGAAAAAAAAATTACGATGACCTCAAGTTTATAATGAATTCAAGGAATATGAAAAGAAATTCCAAGTTCAAAATATTTAAGGTCATGAAAGTTACGTTCAAAACTATATTTAGTTTGTTGCTTTTACGCGTCACTTTTGATGATAGGTTTTGAAGATCTCATATTCATATTCTATATTTGAGTACCTAACTTAACAATAGAGGTCATCATGAAAAATAATTTATTTTAAACAACATTTTGCTACTACTTATAGGCGTTTGACCAAGAAAATCATGGCTGTCATATACCGGAGCACTTTTTTGGTCCACTTTACTATGCTTGCACCCGACTGTGTCAACCGTTCATTTTGGGTTGAAGTCATCCTCATTGAGGTACACATCCTGTAAGAAATCATCCTTGTTGAGCTACACGTGTCCTATGGACTTGTGTGCACTCCAACACAAAAGGTGTTAATCCTTTCCACTTGATCCACTGGGGCCTCCCTCTAGTGATATGACTGTTTACAGTTATATGACCGCCCTGGGTTATATGACTCCCCTTTCGTGTGTATCCACCTAGATATGTGACTGCGCGCATGTGAGCACTCCCTGCTTGTAAGGTATTCCTATATCACAATTTGACCCGCCGCGTATGCCGCGCACTCCACAGGATGGTAGAAAGGGAGTTCCAAAGCTTGAAGCATCTACAGTTATGGCAAGAAGAAGAGGTCCAAGCAGACGCCATGCGGTTATCCAAGTACCCATGTCCATGCATGGAGTGTGCAGGAGGGAAAGTCCTCGATCGAGCCACAATTCGAAAGCATCTTCGCAGTAAAAAAAAGGACCCTATGTTTACAGCCTCTATCTTGGTAAGTCATTCCAACAAACCACTTTTGAATGAGCGTAAGCGGGTGGTCCTGCTTTGGGCGAGTTTTCATCTTTGTGTACATGAATTTTGTAGGCCCGATGGAGACCCATTGTAAAAGCTGCCTGCATGACATCCATGAGAACCTTTCTAGGACGATACCAAACGCCAACATATGCCACGCCAAACACAACGTCTACAAGAGTACGAGCCTTGCAGAGGTGGTGGTCAAATGTGTATGATGGACAGTGGTGTGACGGGCCCATCCCAAAACTTACACAATTTTCATATTGGAACAGAGAATGGGAAGTAAGGGTGTCCAACTTCCCATTCATGGGTTGGGGTTTATTTGCACTCCAACCCGCCAAAGAGGGAGAGGAATTGCTTCCCTTTGTAGGACCACAATACACCTTGGCAGAATACATAACTTTGAGCAAGGCACAACCTCGAGTGAAGTCATATGCGATGCAAGCTGAGCCGGACTTGTACATCGATGGAGATGTAATGAAGGTGAATGTCGTTGGCGTCATAAATAGTCCCATAGGACGCAAAGAGATAGGAAATGTGGTGTGGGAACAAACAAGAATGGGGGTATGTAATTACCATAGCCATAAGGGACATTTTGGTCGGAGAAGAACTGTATGCACACTACCCTTTGAACCCGCACACCGCGTTGTAGGTTGACATCCAATAGTTCATCCATGGAATGACTACACTCCGTCATGTGTTCTCTAACATGACTACACCAAGTCATGTTTTATATTGACAAAATTTTGTATCAAAAGTTATGACCACGGCATACATGTATAGGTGGAACATGACAAGTTTTCCACATCCATTGTTTGTATATGCATGTATGACCTTCCATACTGGAAAGTACGTGTATGTCATGATGAGAATTATGTGAGTGGACGTAGTCATGTACAGTCACATGATTGCACGTAGTGATATTGTGATTCACACCGTCAAATTTTTGACTGGCTCGAGTCATTGTGTAGGATCTTTTAATTCGACACACATTGGATGTCATGCACTGTGAAAAAAACATCGTTGAGAATGTCATGAAAACCATATTTGGAGAGAAGGACACACTTGGAGTTCGTCTCGACATGAAGGAGGCAGGTATACGCAAGCATCTTTGGCCCGTACAAGGAAAGAAACCAGGCAGCATCATTTTACCTCGGTCCTCGTACGTTCTGACAAAAAAAGAGCGTGAAGTCTTTGTGGAGCACGTGCGTGCATTGTGAACCCCCACCCACTATGTGGGTCAACTGAGAAAGCGTGTAAACATGGATGGGCACATAGAAGGCCTGAAATCCCATGACTACCATGTCCTCATGCAGCAAGTGTTGCTACTATGTGTGCGCTGCACAATAGGAAAGGAAGTTCGGATGTCAATAATAATGTTGAGCCGTGTATTCAGGAGGGTATGTGCTAAGTCCATTGATCCTCTTGGTTCCGATAGGCCCCCCCCACGACATATTCCGAAATCCACCTTCATAGTTAGAAACAAAACTTCAGAAATGGTGCCGATATGGCCAACCACTACCGCGCTCTTCGTTATGCACTTCAAACTCGTCTGTTTCCACCCTTCGAATTGTTGTCTGCGAAAGAGTCCTCTCCAATGGACTAGGCCCACTTGCTTCGCGAGGGGCTGTGTATAAGTTGGGCTCTCTAGGGGAGGATGGGAAGTTGGATGGGAAGTTGGCTTTGTAGCCAAACGTGGATGGGAAGTCGTTTTGTGCAAGGAACCGAGAGGCGTTCGAGTATTCTCCAAACAACAGAGAACGGATGAAGTACAATGCATAGCATTGGGCAGGACTTCAGAGACACCCATATTGGGCGATGCAGTGGAAGTGGGGCCAGGAGTGGTTGCTAAAGCATTAGAATGTATAGAGGGACCGGACGACGCATCGGTAGATGACTTAGAGTATTGCGACTATGACGGTGATTTACTCCCCGTCCGAGAAAGAGAGTTGTATAAATGAAATTTAGGTGGGTATATATTTCACACGTGCATATCTAGTGACGTGTTGTCTTGGCCACATAACACACACATTAATTGCACCATGTCCTCCCGTATCTCGCTCATGTATCTGTAAACTTCTACATCAAGTACATAATAAACGAAGACGACATGCCAAAGTTACACTGGAATCCTTGTTCAAAATTTCCAGGACAATCACATGCATCAATCCAAGGTTCATATGTAGACACAAGACCCTCGAACCCTAAAAATTTGTGACATGCATATGTACAACGCCATCGCGTCCTCTCAAATTGGTTGTGCCGTGACCGCACATGTTCAATTAGTCTTTTGGCAATAATTACTTTGAATACTCCTCCCCAATTTCCCCCCTATATTCTCTAAAAAATCAATCTATTAATTATTCAATAAATAAACATGGGCCATTCCCAATTTTCATTGCCGTTCATATTGTAGAACAAAAAGTACTTAATTTTGACCAAAATTTGTCATTATTAAAGAAATACCGAAAACCATAATACTAGATAATGAGTCATGGGGCAAAAACACAAGCGACCCATCTAGGGTAGCCTACACTTTCAAGGGCTGCCCAAAAAAGGGAAAAAAATGGCCCTCGTCAAAATGTGACTGAAGAATATGACTCACAAAAAAATGTGACTGCCACATATGACTGCGCGTCCACCAGACACGTTCCCCGTCGTTCCCTATGAAGGCACACGTGGTTCCCATACGCCGTATACGGTACATTTGCCAAATACTACAGTGTTATATGACTGCGAGTCATATTTTTGAATTTCGTCCCCCCCAAAGGTTGAGGCCTGGCCAAATGTGACATCTTGTAGTCACCAGTCATCCCCAGTCACATTTCCCTAGTTACAAAATACGCAATCTGTTGTAGTGTTATCAATTACTTCCCGTTCGGTGACAGTCTCCCCGCATAGGCGTAGTTGAGCAACGATTCAGTGCAACTCGGCGTTGAAAGAAACCAAGTTGGTGAAATCCAGGACTCGAAGCGCCACCCAATCATTGCATGCTTGCGGGAGAAAAATAGTTTTCTCAGGTTGGAACCTGGCTGCGAACTGCTTCCATAGTTCTGCCGGATCATCAATCTGGATGTATTGCTCCTGGAGTGCAATGTCCAAGTGTCTTCGAAGAAGAACCAGCGCCCAACTCTTTGTTGCGGTTGATATGTGCTCCGGTGTTGAAGAAATCAGGGCGCCTTCCCACTCCTCAGCAGTCAGGTGCGTCTTGGCATCGATGCTCCACCTCATATAGTTGCTACCGTCAGCCTCCAATGCTCCAAATAGCAACGGCTACAAGCGTGGAGCCTTCTTCTTGTTCGACGGAATTTTCGAGGCGGATGCAGCCATGGTCACTCAAGCAAAAAAACAAAAAGTAAAAACAAACTTGCTTGCGTTCAGAGAGGGAGATGGATCAGCAATCGTGCTGATAACGTGTTGTGACAAGGTTGTGAGAAGAAACAAGGAAGAGGATAAAAGCAGTACAACAATGAAAATATATTCACAACTGTGTCTCCATCTGTGAGGGTGGTATGTATATATTGTATATTGGGTGAGCCTACCGAGGCTCTTCACATTCAGTTAAATCTAGGTTGAACTGACAGTAACTAGTGGTCGCTTTGGAATTACTAAGGTGAACTAAAGTCGAGCTTTACTCAACACCTAGGAAGGGTTTTTTTGGGGGGGTAGGCAAGTAATATTCTGATCGGTCGCTTTTCTATGAAACAATAGAGTTAGGGCCACTTCACACATGAGCCAAGAGCCGTGACCATGAAATTGTGAGAGCCCAAAAGAAAGTGTCCAAAGGCCGTCCCAACACACCTCCAAAATCATGTAGTGTGGTCATGGACTCTCAATTGTAGTGTGAAGTCATATGTGACCGGTTCCTCAACCAAATGCTATTTCAATGAATTTATATTCATGCATGTCCTCATGCATGATAAAATAGAATAAATCAACGGTTGTGAACGTTCGGAGTGCCATGGTTTCTTAGTTTTGTGTTAGGCCTACCTCCAAGAGGTGGTTTTTGAGAATAATCCAAGTGACCATGAAACATGATCCATTCGATGCCATGTAGGAATCCATGTAGACTTTACATCCATCTTGCATTCACATACTCCGTTGGTCCCTCAAGCATAGTGTGAAGCGAACTTGGACCGGCCCTGCCTTTTCCACCAATGAGAGTGCTTGAAGTGTATTGGTCACGGGCTCTCAGTCTTGTGTGTGAAGTGGCCCTTAATCGTAAATAAAGCAGATGAAACCATTGGTTTAGTCCCAAACCTTGAGTTTATGAGAATTAACACAAGGCCATCCAAGTTTTGTTAATGCTTAAAATATCATACCACAAAGAGTGGGCCCTAGGCTAAATCACATATGTGTATAGTTGGGCCCCGCCCCCTTCCACGTCTCATTCATTGCCTGGTCTTCGTGCCCGCACTTGCGTGGAAACTCTTCCTCGTTGGGAACCAATGTGACGATACCCGGCCAAAATTACAAATATTCAAGTTGACATCACTTTCGTTATTCATAATTTTGGCCAGATATTGTCACATTGGTTCCCAACGAGGAAGAGTTCCCACGCAGGTGCGGCCAGAAAGACCGGGCAGTGAAGGAGGTGTGGGAGGTGCAGGGCCTAGCTAAACACATATGTGATTTAGCCCAGGGCAAAGAGTAGTATTGGGTTATTAAAAACTGGTTTCTAGCTTGTCCTATTAGGATGGGTGGGTCAAGCTAGCTTTGCACATGCCGATCCAAGATTTAGGACAGTGGGTCCCATGCACACACCTTATTTTAGACTATAAAATTTTCTCAAAGTCTAAGAGATGGAAAGAGGAAATTTCAAGAGTTTCATCAACTTTCAAAATAGGCTTCAAAACATGACAAAGTTATTACACTTTAAACTGAGGGATGTCATTACATGTTTCATGACAATGGTCTAAATGGTTGAAGATTATATCAGGAGCCTAATTTATCACTAGAAGAAATTGTATTTTGTAATAACTTCTTATTCAATATTTTGAGAACTATTTCACATGTCATTACATCATCAGTAGTTAGGATCCATAAAATAAAATTAAACAAATTTAAAAAATTTAAAAACCTTGTGAAAACCACCTTGTGAGTCACACACTAAATTTTGTCTATTTACATTTTGACTACCACCACTCGTTCGAGATTGAAGGAAGTACCATCACATGCACCCAAACGTTGGTTACTTACAATTGCAATGATTTAGCCCTAATCTTTATGACTTGTACCTAGTGCCCGCTCATAGTTTGGATCCTTGAGTTTCAAAACAAACGCTCATGGAATTGAAGGGAAAGTAATCATTCCAAGCAAAGATATTCAATTCGCACAAACAATGTCTTGTAATCATCATGGGGGGGTCATGAAAGCTTCAACCCCCGGTCTTGAAATGGGATCTCGGAAGGTTTTGTGGCAATCAACATGTGAAATTACGTAAAATTATAGGTGTTTGATGGGACGATTTTCATTGGACTCCTATTCACTTCTCCCAACCTCCTTTGGGGGTCCGATGCTACAAGATCCTATCTTCCTTGAGTCGAGTACCGTGGTGATTGGTGAGGCTCTTTGGTGTCGGTTTGAGGGATAGGATACACACGTATCTATATTACCAATTAAGAGATTCAATGATTTGGTTGCACTTTCTAGGTAGTATGTCAAAACTTCTAATGCTAAGGGGATGTTTACACCATGGACCATGAAGTCATCCCAAGGTCATGTAAGAGCGTTGATTGGTTGTTGAATTCGTCCTGGGACCACTTCGGTTTACACCAAGGAAAAAATGTCAGAGTGACCATGGAGGTTGAGGTCCCCAAAAGACATATTTTAAGGTTACATAATCCACTGACATGGTTCAATGGGTTTTGTGGTGAGAGAGGCAAAAGAGGTGGTCTGGTAGAAAAAGGCAAGGGCCCATGGCAAAGAAATGCTCTTACAATAAATTTTTAATGAATTATTTTAGGGGGCTTTATATACAACTCCTCCCACTATGTAAGTCTCACAAGGCACACTTTTCAACATGTATGTGTTGTAATGAATCTTGAGAAGCAAGTCTACCCTCTATGTGCCTTGATCATATCATAGCCCATGAGACATACCATTTCTTCCGTGCCCTACCCCTTAAACTGGCTCCCACATGTTTTACCAAGCAACGTGGGACACCTAGAACTCAAGAATTTGAGTACACATGGTGAAGCAAGTTGCAAATAATGCTCAATGTACAGCACAAGGTACATGTCACATGTAAATTACATTGAACATGTATAAATTAAATCGCTCATTTTTTTGTAAAAATTGTTGTGAGAAGATTTGCAAGCCACATCTTCGACACATTTAACAAGAAGTGAAGACAAGTGAAGCCCAAGAGAAGACAAGAGAATAAGCAAACTTGAATTTTTGTATGAAAACTGCCCTTTTTGGGCATATATTAAAAAAATCAGCACATTCACTTTTTGGTGCATGGTCATTCTTCTTTGTCTACATTCGGTTTACACCTAGTGAGGGACTCAAAGACTTTGTAAATTGAATTTTTAAGAAATCGGACCATGGAAGTTGGACCATCAAGTTGGACCATGGAAACAGGCCATCTTCCATGGTCCGACTTCATGGTCCGTGATGTAAACCGGCCCTAAATATGTGGAAAATATTGAGTTCAAAAAGTTGGGATTATGTACATACAACTTAGGAGATGCATTGTTTTCTCGGAGAATTTGCCAACCTCCATCGTATAAGCTCCCTTCTATGAATATAAACTCATCCATTGCGGATGAGGGGAACCGTTACACCAAAGAGCTTGTCTTAGCCTTGTCCCGGGTAGGTTTGCATTCATCCATCCCAATTGAATACCATAAATGTCACCTAGGGTCCTTTGTACCATTGGATTGATTGGTATTGGTTCACTATCCAAAATACATCAAACCTTGTAAAGTGTCAATTCACAACATTTTCATCTTCTAGACGGAGTTTACATGGTCCATGAAAATAAACATAGTTTATAAAAACCTAGTAAAACATCACACCTGCAATACATTCATCTACATCTCTAGCGTGTGTTTCTTGCTAGCCATGTGAAATCGTCCATCATGAATGAAGGGCCACTAGTCATAACATAATGTCGTTATGTTTAGATGTCATGAACTCATGAATGTCTACTAGATGGTTGCCTTGAAACGACCTTGGAAGCCCTTATGTAAATATCAAAAGTTTTTTTCATGTTTATCACCACATCTAATAAACGAAATTAAAATCCAATTGTGTAGATGTATAGATGTGTATGTGAGAAGTACCACAAACATTGTCAACCAACCAATCATCTCCGGTTAGGATATTTTAAGGTTTGTGGGATGACGAGTCAAAAGATGGGAGTTTTTCCACCAGAATTTTTGTCAAGATCCATATTTATGTTGGGTGCATTGAATTCAATTATATACCATTGGAAAGGTGTTGAAAATGCCAACCATATGCAACTTACAAATTTGTTGAATGCCACATTTTGAATTATGAGGGCCCTTGTTATGGAAAGTGGACATTGACCAGTTCTTGTTACCTTTAACATGTTAACAAATACAATAAATCAACATGGACCAAATCCCAATCGTTTGATAGAGGTATATGTGGACCTCAAAATCCGAACATTTATGGTGGATGTGGCTCAAAGGAATCCTAAAAAAAATTATGCATGAAATATTAAGTCAAAGGCATATGTGGCCCCCAACAACCAAAGCCCTTAACCCCCAAACCCAATCCGTTAGGGGGGCAAAATACATTAGAAATCCGAACTAGTGTGCATTTAAAAATTATTCTATGTCTCATATCTATTCCTAGCACACAAAAATTTCAAATCATAAAAAACAAAAACAAAACCACAAAAACATGTCCATTTTGGCACATTTGGGTTCTTAGGCATTTAAAGATAAACAAAATCTTATTTTTGATTGCTATAGTGCTATGATAAATTATGCTATTAAGAGAGGCGGGAAATAAAAATAACTTATTCACATATTAGGTGTGTGACACTATTGTGGGCACTTTCAATTGTATATCAAGCATTTTCTCATATGCTTAGCAATTGTGAATCATGCAAATTGTCATTTCAAGTTTTGACTTTGGAATTGAAATGCCAAAGTGATAGGAGGTCAAAGTGGTGATTATCTTTCGCCTTAAGTTATCACACAAGCTCCCACTTATGTTAACAACTGAACATTTATTGATAGCTAACATGTTTTGAGCACACAGTCCAATCTCATTGTAACTCTTGTCTTTTTTGGTGTCCATGTTTAACTATAAACCTTGCCACATGGTGCCAACCAAATGCAAAGTGTTGAATTAAGAAGAGTGAGCACATATTTAAGTTCTCCATACTCGGGGAGATCACTCCATTGTAAAGTTGAACAACCACGTGCGATCATTTTAGATGTAAAAAATGTAAAAAATGTAAAAATCATCACCAAAATGGGTCACAATTTTATCAAATTTTTTCCATGAGTAGATATAAATGGTACCTGTTACATAATAAAAAATGGTGACTAAATTTGATGATGTGTTTTTTTAATAAAACATACCGTTTCTAACTAGAATGACGCAGAATTGAACTAAAAAAATTGCTACAAAAAATGAAGATGACTAAAAATTTCAAAAAAATATACAAAAGATACCATCAATGGTTTTGTATATGTAGAAAAAATATCATAAAATTTAAAATTATTTATGACATGTAATATAGGGGTAGCAAACTTTGTTCGCACGTGGTGTTCAACTTGACAATGGAGTGATCTCCCCGAGTCTCCATATTCCATCCTATTTATGTTTTTTATGTTGGATATATTAGGGGTATGCTCCTCTGTGATAATTCCATCTTGCCCAAATATGTTAAGATCTATTGTTGATGTTGGTCATGACTTTACAGTTTATCTACCTCACAAAATGTTAAGGTAGATGTGTCTAAATCCAAAATCATCAACCTAGACACCTACATTTGAGTGGTATATGGTTAGATGTGGATCTAAGAACGGGCATCATAAAAGACATGTGTTTAAAAGAGGATGGACTACATGCTCCAAATATGCTAACTAATTCCGACTTAACAGTCAACATAATTGTGGAGACTTGTATTTCACGGGGGGTTCACTCCATGTCAAGTTGAACACCACGTGCGGCCAAAGTTTGCTACCCCTATATTACATGGAATAGATAAATTTAAAAATTATGAGATTTTTTCTACATATACATAACCATTGATAATATCTTTTGTATAGTTTTTTGAAATTTTTAGTCATCTTCATTTTTTGTAGTAATTATTTTAGTTCAAATCTGCGTCATTCTAGTTAGAAACGGTATGTTTTATTTAAAAACCAGATCATCAAACTTGGTTACCATTTTGTACTATGTAATAGATACCGTCTATATCTACCCATGAAAAAAAATTGATAAAATTTTGACCCATTTTGGTGATGCAACTTACCAAAAGTAGATTTTTTTTGGCCACACGTGGTGTTCAACTTGACCATGGAGTGAACCCCCCGTGTTGTATTTCCATTAGTGTGTACTTTTGACAAAGTTTTTGACATTTGACGCGCAAACACTTACACACAAAATTGCATGTCAATTGACACGCATAATTTAGAATTTGACATGCAGTGTGGCTTGTGAAGAAAAAAACCACACGTCAAGCGACACTTTGAAAATTGAAATGACACGTACTACTAGGCATGTGACACTGAGGTAACATTCTAGAAGAAAATGTAAACGTCAATTGACATTCATTTTGTTTTTGAAATTGTCATGTGACACTTTGGATTTGAAGTTGAGTGTAAAATGAAAATTGCCAAACATACAAATTGATGACAATATAATGAGCATGAGAAGATTTGCTTTGATATTGAGTACGAGCTCCGAAAATTACAAGGTGAAGAAGTTGGGCTCAATTTGGATGTGCTAATCATCTTGCACTAATCGTGTGTTCCGTAGTCTAGAAAGAAGCAAGCCCATGCAGAGAGAAGAGTATTTGAACTTTTACATGCATCTACCTCAGGGCCACTTCGCACACGAGCCAAGAGCCGTGACCATGAAATTGTGAAAGCCCAAAATAAAGTTTCCAAAGGCCATCCCAAGACACCTCCAAAATCATATAATGTGGTCACGGATCCTCAAGTGTAGTGTGAAGTCAAATGTGACCGGACCCTCAACCAAATGCTATTTCAATGAGTTTCTATTCATGCGAGTCCTCACACATGATAAAAATAGAATAAACCAACATTTGTGAGCATTCAGAGTGGCATGGTCTCCCTGTTTTGGGTTAGGCCTACCTCCAAGAGGTGATTTTTGAAAACAGTCCAAGTGACCATAAACCATGATCCATTCGATGCCATGCAGGAATCCATGTAGACTTTACATCCATCTTGCATTCACATACTCCGTTGGTCCCTCAAGTGTAGTGAGAAGTGAACTTGGACCGGCTCTGCCTTTTCCACCAATGAGAGTGCTTGAAGTGTACTGGTCACGGGCTCTCAGTCTCGTGTGTGAAGTGGCCCTTATACTAGTAAAAGTTTAAAAAGAAGACGACAATAATAATAGTAGTCTAGTAGAGCACCTAGCATCCCATTTGCAGTTTAGACGTCCGCCATGACAAATGAGATGTTGGGGTCAAAAACACACAAGTTTTTAAGGACATCATAGAATCAAATCAAAAGAACCATGATCCAATCTCCAACAATAATGCAACATATTTGGTGGACGAGAATTAGGGTTATCTTTGCTATGCAAGGCCGTCAGATCTGGAGATCTAATGGTCTGGATCCAGCCTGGCTTAAAATATGAAGTTTCATGGCTGCTGCAGTTGGTTGGAACTTGGAATCTCAAGGGGCCAACAACTAATAAGTTAGAGAATCTGTGAATAACTGAGATACTCGCCATAAAATCAGGCCCTGTGGGGATCAAATCTTAGCATTTGGAAATTCTGTGGAAGTTGCCAAGTTACTGTTAGAAAGTACTTGCTTTTTACAAAGTTTTCCCAAACACACCAATGAGGAGCAACCGCTCGTTACAGATGAACTGGTTGAGTTTGAGAAAATAACCAGTTGGAGTTCAAGGCTTCAGGAAAATTACTGATCATTCTAGGGGAATCTAGAGAACATACTTCAAACATGTAACCGGTTGGATTTGGAAACAATAAGATCTTGACTATTGAGTCCCCAATTTTGTTGACTATTGAGTCTAGAATAGTTAACATACTTTGAGTATGTAGTCCAATCTCTCTTGAGCACATGCCTTTTTGGTGTTCATTTTGTGAATCTTCCCTAACCGCATACCACTCAAATATAGGTGCTTGATTAAGATAAGTAACCGAATCTCTCTCTCTCTCTCTCTCTCTCTCTCTCTCTCTCTCTCTCTCTCTCTCTCTCTCTCTCTCTCTCTCACACACACACACACACACACACACACACACACACACACACACACACACACACATTTTTTTTTTAAACAAAAAAAACCAAAAAACAAAAAAGTTCATAACATTACTCAACTTTCTGACCAATGCTTTGTGGGGCCGAAAATCAGGCAGGCATTGTGCCCCACTTGTTCATGAGATGCTCCTTTTTCGTGCACAATGAGCTCGGAGATTGTAGGTCAAGGATATGAATATCACCAACAACTATATACGTAAAAGGGGGTGCCTTTCGGTTCTTCGTGGTTGCATGTCAATTGACACAATAAGATAATTCTAAAAATAAAAATAGTGGACGTTACATGGCAAGGAAAATAAAATAAAAATCTTCACATCAATGGACACCCAAAATAATAATGTGACATGTGCTACTTAATGTTTGAAGAAACATTTAGATGTAACTTAAGATTTGTCCATGGACATGAACATCCATTTGACAATCTATATGTGAAGTTTGGTGTGTGTGTGTGTGTGTTTATGTTTTGTTTGTCAATATTTACCACCGACATAACCCAAATCACATAGATTTGCCTCAAATAACATCTTTAGCTTTAAGTCAAAATCCTACACAAAATAAGAGATGGGGTGAAGTTTTGGTTGTGGAAAACCAATCAATACAAAGCCTCTTTGTTTTTGCACAATCGTTGGCCCATGTTCAGTCTGTGTCTACGTTCATTCTCTGTATTTATTTCACTCTTAACAAAGGTCAAACGTCACTCAATGCTAGAAAATATTTTCTCCACAACACTTCCTTGTCTATGTCAAGCTCTATATGGTTATTCTATTGATATTAGCACATTTCTTGCACATTCTAAAATCTCAGTATTATGTAAAGAAAAACAATCGATATTGTAGCAGTGGTGCCCCTACCACTACATTTGTAAGATCCCTCAACCTAGTTCTCTACAAGCTCCTTTCCGCTGCTATTGAGTATGAATTCGAGAGAATTGTGGTGGTGTGGTGGAGATGCCCTATGTTACCAGTGTTGTTTGATGCTTCTAATCCATCTCAAAATTTGTAACTCATTATTTAGGGTTTAAACCCGACGGTTTTGTCCAAAAACCTCAAAATTTAATGTACTAAGACGCCTTTGGTGATGAATGCAGTTATCCTTTACATGGTTACATGTTGGTATAACACACACACACACACACAATATCCTCATACACACGTTGAAATTGTAATATTTTGCACAGAATAGTAGTTGATATTTCAACGGTGACCGTTGCCATTACACTATTAAAACCCTTCAACATGTGTTGATATCAACAACCACTATGGACTAGATAACCAACGAGAGAAGAATGGGTGATGAGTTGCAGAAACACCGAGTCATCCACCCACTTTAGTTGGTGTTCAGCCATATCCTATCAACACATAGAATTTTTTTGAAAATTAGGGATAATATGGCGCCTCCGTGAACACAAAATAATAATGAGTCGTGATCACCCTTACACTCCTCTCAAGTGGCTACTACTTTGGAGTAGAAAGTGAAGAGAAGTTGTTATGGCAACCCTAAATCACCGGTGTTTTCGGATTTTGCCAATCCTTGTCGGAGATTGTAGCCTGCCTTTAGGGTTGACTTAAGAAATTTTGGTACCTAATTTAGGCAGGAATGTGGTTTTGGAGGACCATCTACTATGATGGCCTAGCTTAGCTTGGAAGGCGTGGTACAAGGGAGCAAGAATTGGTTTGGAGGCTGAAGCTAAAGTCACCTTTGAAACAGGTCAAAACAAAGGTCGTGAATCCAGCTCCTTGCACAACTATGAGGACTGTGGAGCCTAGAACACACTTCTCTTGGCCACTTCACACACGAGCCTAAGAGCCGTGACCATGACATTTTGAGAGCCCAAAAGAAGAGTCCAAAGGCCGTCCCAACACACCTCCAAAATCAAGTAGTGTGGTCACGGATCCTCAAGTGTAGTGTGAAGTCATATGTGACCAGGCCCTTAACCAAATGCTATTTCAATGAATTCCTATTCATGCGGGTCCTCACACATGATAAAGTAGAATAAATCAACGGTGGCGGGCATTCGGAGCGCCATGGTCTCCTAGTTTTGTGTTAGGCCTACCTCCAAGAGATGCTTTTTGAAAATGGTCCAAGTGACCATGAAACATGATCCATCTGATGCCATGTAGAAAGCCATGTAGACTTTACATCCATATTGCACATACTCCGTTGGTCCCTCAAGCGTAGCATGAAGCGAACTTGGACCGGCTCCGCCTTTTCCACCAATGAGAGTGCTTGAAGTGAACTGGTCGAGGGCTCTCAGCCTCGTGTTCACATACTCCGTCGGTCCCTCAAGCGTAGCGTGAAGCGAACTGGACCGGCTCCGCCTTTTCCACCAATGAGAGTGTTTGAAGTGTATTGGTCATGGGCTCTCAGTCTCATGCGTGTAGTGGCCCTCGTTTGACACGGGTGGTTATTAAGACACAACCCAATTTACAAGCATCGAGTCCAATCTATGATTTACAAAGTGTGCGGATTTGGGCATATTAAAATAAGCTAGGTGGGGATGAGTGGAGGAACTCATTTTTTCAGCCAATTTTGACACAAATGTACCCTTTTTAAAAGATGTCAAAAGTCCAGCATTGTCAGCCGCCTCAGTCATTTTCATGTTCTTGGGATCATTTTTATTACACATTGACTTTCCAACTTGGCCTTTAATACCTTGTCATCAAAACACGATTGAGATCTACATATTCACTATGACATTATTCTTACAATACATTTTGTTTTTTAAACCTTTACTATTGATTTTTTATGATTTTTATTTTTAGACAGAAGGCTGACAAGCCAACGCTAAAGCATAGGAGGCAGTTAACCACCTAGCAAGTTTCTGTCAAGTAGAGAGGAGATTCACAGCCAGGAATCAAACCGCTAACCTCTTCCTTAAGATTTAGGTATCTCTCCACCATCATCCAGTAGTTTAGGGTCGTCTCGGACCATATTACTTACTATTGGTTTTCATGTGGGTTGTTTATTCACTACGTTTAGGTGGTTAAATTACTACAACCTTTCAAAGAATCGAGCTCGTCAAGGTTTTTGCTCTGGTTGACATATGTTCCTCTAATTTGTGAAGTTGATTCTTCAAATGTAACCATAATCGAGTCAGTAGAGTTGTACATAAAGTTCCTCAAAGAGGGGCAAAACCGTGGGTTTGATCCTTTATTGAGAAAAAATTCTATTAAGAGTTCGTTAACTCGTCTTATATTGGAGCCTATTTCACAATCTAGGTGAAATTTTTGGGACCTCCTCTTTTCACCTCTTAAACTTTAACATAATTTTAGGATCTAATGCACATGGGATAGTTAATAGCTTGGCTCCTTTTACTAAACCAATTTTTGTGTCAAAGCCAAATGTGTGGGGAGCACCAAAATCCCAGTAGTGGGAGGTCTATGCAATTCCAACCGTAATCTCCCTCATCACAAATCATGATTTCATGCATCCACTCCACCAAATCTACCGGACCTAAATTCAAGTGACAGTATAAGGGTCCAGTCGCACCACCTAGTTAAGAGAATTAGCTAACTGCGAGTCAGTGAGGATTTGCTAACCAAAATTCTAGCGCTAAAATCATGACCACACCACCATGAGTAGCTAGGAGAAACAGCTAACAATGTCAGTGTGTAAAATCAACTAGCGTAGAGGGCTCTCTATTCCAACTAAAAATAATTATTTTCCCTTCAAAATTTGCCACGTGTCATGCTCACATATGCCACAATCCACTTTGTCTCCCATGTGGAAACTACATTCCGACACATGTAAAGATGAAATAAGGAGCCCTCTGCAATAACCCATATGCAAGCTAAGTGATCGCACAACCGCACATCTTAGTTACCACTAACCAAAGCTTGACCAATTTAACATAGGAGTTAAATAGCAAAAGGGTCAATTTTGGCACCTACATAAGTAGGTCAAAGGATTCATTCCGGTCACAAAACACATACAAATACCTCCACCCAAATGTTCAATGAAGGTACTCCGACAAAGAAGCTAATTGGTGGACCCATACTCGCACGCTTTGCGAGGCACATCTTTGTGCCTAACCCAAGAAGGATATCGTGAGGGAAAGAAAAAACATGGCGATCTTTGGAGATTCTTTGCACTTGAATATTACTATGATGGACCTTATCTCACCTTATTAAGTTATGCAACGGTTGTCGTGAACATTTTCTAAAGAAAGAAGCAGAGTATCAAAAAGTGGGATGTAAACGCACGAGTAATAGTGGACATTATTCATCCATAAAGGTCAAGTGATCATCCATTAGTACCCTTTTTGCATGTGACTAGCTTACACACACAACAAATGATGCAGACCTTGGTTCGAGTGCACCTAATCAGAACTCTTGGCTGCAGTTTAGGTTTTAACGCCCCCATGGTTCTCTGCACCAAGGGGCTGTTTGCATCATGGACCATGAAGTACCCTAAATATGATATTTAGTGTCACTTACTATTTGGAGTTACGCGATGCTATAACTATTTACTGTACATCTTTTCTTTTTTTACCAACAAAGGTCAAATTGGTTGTTTGGACATTATAAAAGTTTAACATCTTTACTTGGTGAAAATTTACACTAATAGTAAATAGATGTAGGAGTGTGTGACTCCGAATAGTAGGTGACACTGAATATCATATTCAGGGTAGTCTCTTGCTCCTCTAGAATATGTAATTGGCCGTTGAACTTGTCCTGTGAACTCGTCATGGGACCACTTCGGTTTACATCAAGCAAAAAAATCGTAAGAGTGACCATGGAAATTGAGGTCCCCAAAAGACCTATTTTTCAAGCCTACATTATCCACTGTCATGGTCCAGCGGATTTTGTGGTGGGAGAGGCAAAAGAGGTTCTCTCGTTGCAAATGTAAAGGGACCATGGCAGAGAAATGCCTTTTATATTATAAAAGTCAACACATCCATTTTTTGGTGCATGGTCACTTCTCTTGGTTCACGTTCAGTTACACCTAGTCAGGGGCCCAAGGCTTTTAAAATGTAATTTTAAAAAATCGGACCATGGAAAAATGCCCTTTGACATGGGACAACTTCATGGTTCATGATGTAAACAACCCCTAAGGTTTGCGGGTGTTATTCAATTTGTTTTTTTGGTTCTATGTTTTCTATTCATTAAATTTACATCTTCAATTGCAATAGCAAATTTGTAATGAGAAATTGCCAAAAAAAAAGAGAGAGATTAGAATTTGGATCTCCCTTATTTACTCGTAGTTATTGGAAGTGCATAATTGTTGATTCCTTATTTGAATACATAAGTAGTCCGGTTGTGTTCGATGTTTAGTGTTTGATGTTGATATAAGGTTGAAGATGTAATCCAGACTCTTTCTAATATATCTTTTTATGGTGTTTGTTCTTTGATCCACATCTAACTACACACCCATCAAATCTAAATGTCCAATTAAGAAGAGTAGCCCAATCACACCCGCATACCTTAATGTATTGTTTACTCCAATAAGGTCCCCAAGCAACTTTTGCTTGCCCACTTTATATCATTCCAATGCATGAACTGGAAGGTTTGGTGGATCTAACTTAGGAGTTTTTTGGGTCTTGGACCCTCATAAAAATTCACTTTAAATGTCGTTTAGAATGTATACCTACTAAGAGCAAGGGCGCCCCGTGGGGAAGCACTAACATGAAAAGAGGGATGGAAAAAAGTGGGAGGATTCATGTTTATAGTTGGGGAATGAAGTTAACTGCAAAGTATGGGGATGAACTAGGGCTGAAATGCCGTAATGGTCCCTTGCTTGAGTATAACCAGAAAATCTTGGAGGGCTTATTTGAGTTTTAGACGTCGACGTTTTTTTAATTTTTATACAACTAAGAAGCTTCTCATTTATGTTGGCACTTGTGTGCACATGTAGCTCTGTGCTCTTCTCATCACTTGTGTACTCCCCAAATAAAATTAAACACAAGAAAATAATTTCTCAAAACTTTCTCAAAGTTTTGTTGCCCCAAAATAGAGCAAAACAACCTCCCTCCCTAGTTGTAGCAAGTATCTATTTATAAGTTACCTTTGTTGTCTCTAATTCCAATTGAACTCTACTATCTGCAAGACAAAAGGACTCCACCTTGGGAGATCAAATAGTTCCGAAATGTAAAGGGGAGTCATCCACTATTTGGGACTACAGTCTAACCTCGATAATGTCACTCTTGTTTATAGAACACCTTGATATTGTCACCCAAAACTTCAAAACCAAATTTTTTTAGTGTAAAACTCCCTCGTTATTATCCCTATCACCCTTGATAATGTCACTAATTTTTTTCCAAAATCTGTAGTGTAAGTGTGATAATAACAAGTAATATGGATGAAAAAAGGCCGGATGGACAACAAATTCTATGGATGACATCGGCAACATTGAATTTGGGCTTTGATGTCCAAGGCAAGCCTCTAGAGAAGCTTTCTCCATTGGAGTACATAAACATGGAAGGTGAAGATGATTTGAGGTGGAGTATTCTACTCAGGAGAATGTGCAATTAGTGCAAGATGGCCAGGAGGTACATGATCCCGTAGAAGTAGACCCATGGATTGATGATAGCAATGATGTTGAGTCTAAGGTAGTGAAGTTAAGTGATGCACAAAAATCTGTTAAAGATGTTTTGAATTGTATGGCTAGTCAAGGTTCTCAAATTTTCAACACTATGGAGTTGTTAGGAATGGGAAAAAAATCCATGACAAACTCATTAGAATTGGTGTTGCACATTTAACATCAATGTCAACAAAACAATGTAACATTAGGAGCTTCTTTGTCTCTAGTGAGAGGACTTTACCGATCTCAATGACACATTATGATGTGCTATCTTTGTTATTCAAGCTTTTGAATTTGATTTTATATTTAAAAACATTGAATTCTCATCTTTGTTATTTTCTTTTGAACATTGTAATTTTTATTTGTTTTTCTACCTATTTCTTTGATAATATCACATTATGCATAAATCTTCCAAATGTGACATTATCAAATATGTCACACCTTGTTTATATCACACTTTTTGGTGAAACGGATGGTGTGACATTATCAAGGTTAGACTATATGATGTTACACAATGTGCTCACCTCTTAAGTAATGACCATCAGTTAAGAGCACTTAACTCACCCAATAGGCAAGGAGGGAGAGCCGGTTAACTACATGCTTGAGGACTAGTTGAGGACAACTTCAACTCTTCGTTTCTACAAGTATATAAGGCTCAAGGTTGGGTCGATCGTGAGGGAAGCTAGCATGTGAGCGACGAGCAATAACATGAGATATCAATTTTTGATTTTGTGATACATTTCGGAAATTTTGAATAATCTGGCTATAAATGGAATGCAAGGAGATGTTTGTCATTAGAAAAAAAAACCTATCACCATGGAATGCATGCTTTATATATTGTCAAGGGGTCTATTACCATGTAATCAACATGGTATTTGTAGATCTAGAAATAAGCTTTAGTATAATAATAACTTGAATGCTAGTAGCTACAATTACCTACATATATTGGAAGTTTATATAATTTATATATCAACAATGTACTAACATCACATCCTAATTATATATTATTGACTATTTGTGCTCGATAAATAGTTGCAACCCTATATAATTTGGGTATGATGCACATGACCTTGTCATAGTTCAAAGTTGCAGCTGCATATAGGAAGGTCTTTGTCATCATGTAGTCAACCTTGCATATAGATACATGAATATATGATACACATGTGTTTATAGTATAACCCATTTGCATTTCTTCCCCATTGTGGCATATGTTGTAAGTGTTCTACCCTCCCATATGTTCGTATGCTTTAATATGTGCATTTGGATTGTGCCAAGCTTTTTGGAGTTGGAAACCAACATATTCTAGATTAAATATCTTATCCCAAGGTTCACTTACAAATTAAATACAACATCCCCATTTCACTTTCGCTTTCAAATTTGAGAAAGGTTTAAAGATTAGTTCATTCATATGATGTAGTTCATGAGAATTTGACCATGCAACATGTGTCATTGAAGCTAGGGAAATGATAGAATCTAGATTTGCCAATAAATAATCATTTAAGTCATAAGGTAAGCACAAATATAATCAATTTAAAAAACTTTAGGATTGTGATTTATACATCTATCTTTACTTTAAGAATCTCAGTAGCCATTTTATTTGTAGACAACAGCAAATTATAGTAAACAATAACTCTCCCTTACATATATTACGTACATCATTGCCATCAAAAATACTTCTCTATACTCATGTTATTTAATTTGTGATGTCCAAAGAGGATACTTCCCTCCCCAAGAAAATTCATAGCACCTTATTGATTTGCACAAAATCATGTGAAATAATCCCCCCCCCACCCGATGTATATATTGTCAGCCTAATTTTCAATAGGAGCCTTAGCTACTAGATTGTAGTGTATGTACTTTGCATATGTTGTGTTGGGTTGTTGGATCCTAACACATATGTTCCGGAACAACAACAATCAAAGCGTGCTATGAATTTACATCTCTTACACCGCCTAAGTAACACTAGGATTAATGAAATCGACCAAAAAGAAAATTGTGTTATGTATAAGTTGGGTGCATTCAAATGAAGATTGTGTACATAATTCTCCCTTGATGCATATGTATACCACAACACATATTAGTTGTCCTCCATAAGAACCTACCAACAATATATGACCAATTTATGTCTGTAACAAAAAGGCCATAATTTCAATTGTTTGAAAGATTGTGGAAGCTTTCCTTTGTGGCCACACTAGAATACAACCAAGTGCCAACATAAAATGACATGGTATTATGTTTCAATATCCTCCATTGTATTGTGTACATCTAATCCTTTTGCAAAGTTGTTGTGTTGGAACTATAACAACATTTGTATGTGTTATTGAATGATGTTGATGTTGGCATATACTTTGAAAAATATTTACACTTAGGATCCTCTTACTGTAATGTAAACATTAGATCTATAAAGTTTCACGCTACTTTTCACTTCACATGGCCATGGTCCAACATGAATACCTAAAATTTTACGTAGGGGACACCATTCCTAGTCATTATCTCATAGAGGGTTTACCAAAAAATAATTGCATTATGACATCTTCATATTGCGTATCACAACAATCGACCATCGTTACTACATTTTATTTGCTATCACACTCATGGCATGAAATTGTGGTTTATCCTTCAAATATTGGCCTTGATCACATCTTCAAATGCTTGAACTTCAAACAAGAGCGGCCCTTAAAAACCATGATATGAGCGATTTATCATTCCAAGACCCATTGAAATGAAATGATGAAGCCCTAGACATGTCAATGTCGACATCAAAATTTATACACAAACGTAGCTTGGTTTTGTAGGTGCCTTTGGATCCTAGGGTACAAATATCAACATTTTGGTATCTTTCATACTTTCTCACAATTTCTTTATTTTTCTTAAATTATTTACAAATATCAGTAATTTGTCAGGTTAATATCGTCGCATCCTGCCATTCATAGATATCGAGGTGGAAAAGCATATTGAACATGTTAGTGACTGTGATACAAATTTTTGGTCCAGAAGTAGGAATTTTTGAATTTTGGTGAAATGTGAACTCAAAATGTAAGTTAGAGTGTTGAATGAACAACTAAGTAGGTGATTAGTGACTAGTTAACAGAAATGAGCAGGAGGTGACTCATTTTACTCACCTAAACCCAGTCTCAGGAAAGGAAGAGTTGTTTGGGCAGGACTATAGTCATGTGATTATTTTGAAGAGACTCATGAGATCTGGCTATGGAGGGATGTGGCAGTTGAAGAGGTTAGTTCCTAGAATATAGATCAGGAAGAGAGGGGAGGATAGGAATTCCTCTTGAGAAGAGAGTCTCCCTCACTCCAGTAGTTTTTGAATGCACATAACGTGACTGCTCTCTTTCGGGTGTGAAGCCCCTTTTATGTGTATCAGATTTCTCCTTTTGATATAGAAAGCATGACAAATCATTACCCTCAAGTTTCACTGTTGGTTTGATTATATTACTCGTGAAGCTCTTGGTGTGAATGTCTCATTTAATATAATTGAGAGTGTGTATGTGCCTGAGAGAATTGGAATTCTTTTAGAGAAGGGAGATACTCTTCGTAGTTATTTGGAGTGGAGTGAATTCGATGGGTAATCCAGGAAGACTCAAGATATAGACAAACATAGTGTGTGCAGATTCAGAGTCGCCTATCGGGAAGAGAGTAGATTCTTGTTTTCTTCAAGTAATGCTTCAGGATATAAAGTGAGAGCATTGTCCGGGTGTGAAGCCCTTTTTTCTGGTGATAAGCTCTTCAAACACTCTCTGGTTTTGTTAATTTCTACAATCATTTTGACCCATGAGGGAATATTGAGATGTAAATCAAGGATAACACTAACTTTCAAGATACGAAATCTTCTTGGTGGGGTGTTAATTCATACTCATGGTTTATGACCTTCACTATCCTTGCATGAATTGTATAAGATCTCAAGAAATACATGCCCCTTGGGAAGAGGGTGTATTTGTTGCATTGTTATGCAACTCAACAGTCCTTGGAAAGGAATGCATGTGTAGTGAGTTCTGAAGGTGAAAGGAGATCCTTTTTGGGGTGAGAAATCCCCGAGTGATTTTTGAGTTGGGCTAAGGCACATCTACCTTGCTGAGGTGCTGGAATAACACACAAGTGGAGGTTGACAAATTCAGTACCTGCGGGGATTTTTCGATTTTTCTCTTGAACTGCAGGATATTCCTTAGGATCCTTTAAAACGATTAGGGATGTTTCTGAAGTCTTGAACTTCAACTGGTTATTTGCCGAACTCAACCGGTCTATCTGTATTTAGTGATCGGAACCAGCGTCCGAAAAGTTTTTGAAGTTATTAAGGTTAATTGCCTACCTCTTTAAAAGGGCATAGGCTATTTCCCTCATGGCATAGGTTGCATCCTACAATATCAAATTTTTGTAAGTTGAAAACCTTTTGAGTTTTTAAGTTACCCGCCAATTGCCTTCAAAACTAATTTTTAGTAGGTTAAAATCCTTCATATCTTTTAATGTTGTAGGCTTTAAATTCAAAATTTGAGTACTAAGTGGTATCCTTGGCAGGAATTGAACCTGGCTAAGCCCTTCACCACGTTTGAAGGCCAAGGATTAACCTACTTTTTTTTAAAGAGTTGATTATAAGTTATGAAAGGTTGCTAAAATTCAAATGAGTTTAAGGGTGAAAGTCCTCACCATCTTCTGATTCAACCTCTACTCTTCCTGCAAGATGTTTCTCAGGATTAGTAAACAAGAATCGAAACTTTCTTGAATCCTTCCACAAAGATATAGCTTCCTGCAAAATAAACTCAAATTTTTTGGTTGGTCCTTCAATCGCCACCCGCATCACACTATCCAAGTGTGTTATTGTCATTCGATTCCTATTCTTCTGCTTGATGTTATTCTGCACAGAGAAAGCTCTCTCACAAGTAGCAGTACTAACACATTGGCATCTTGCAATGTCGGCAAGCATTAGTAGGTTAGGAAATTTCAGTTTCAAAGAAGGACTCCAACTTATAGATGTCCACAAATCCTCGAAGGTACGATCACTCCATTCACAACTACCTTGCACTTTGAAAGCAAAGAATTCTTGCTTACAAGCTGCAACATTTACCAATGGAGGATATGTTGTGCCCCCAATATGCTTTTCTTCTCCATACTGTTTCAGAAGCAAATCCAACTGCACAACTCCATAAGAACTCAAGCCAACTTGCCTTTGAGGCAAATTAATAGGGCTCAAAATCTTAAAACAATCAATAAGATCATTGTCAACAAATCTATTTTCTAATGCATCACAACCTTTGAAAAGACAGAGCAACTTCTAAATCAGCCCCACTAGGATCCCGAATCATGTCTACACTATGAAATTTAGACCCTCTAATTTTGCTTGATGGGGCTTGGGTTGTGGTATTTGTAAAGATCGGCGGGGAGGGAGTCAGGGCTATTATTGATATCCGCCTATGTGCCACCCAAGAGCCCCGAGTATTAGCCTAAAGATATGTACTTAGGCCAACTAATTTCCCAATTTGAAGAAGGATGAATGGCTAAAATCCTCTCTTTAAAAAAATTTGTAGGCAAAATTTCCTACATGTTTTCTATCACATAGGTTGATATCCTATGTTTTTAAATTGTCCATAGGCTCTTTGTCCTACACTTTCAAAATTTTATAGGCTAAGTCACAAATTTTGTAGGCTGCATTTGTATTAGCCTTAGGCTCTTGCTGAACGCTGATCGGAACTCCCCATTTCAATGGACAAATGATGTCTCACCTTTGCTTACATCTACATCCAGTGAGTTAATGAAGAAGGTGTGGAGCCCTGACAGTCATTAGAGGAATGAGTGATGTTGCTTTAATTGATCCGCGAAAGAGGGAGGTGTCTGCAGTCTTCTAAATTCAATGTCACCCCCTAGACTCATGAGATTGAGATGTTAGAGCTTGTATGGGGAATCGTTGTCAGGTGAACTAACAAGGGTCAGAAAGGAAATTGCCCTCGTAGTCGTTGTAGTGAAGTTGAATCAATGCAGAATTTTATAGAAATCTTGAAGGAAGTATGGAGTCCGAGAAGGGCCAGGAGTTGATAATCTATTGGTAAGTAAAGAGGGAGACGGGGCATCCGATCGTGAGAGGTCGACTGCATTGGGAGGTAGCCGTCCTTTATCCCATATCGTTTGGGTGAAGGCTCAAGGGTCAGCATAAAAGGAGAAGGAGCCAGCACCTTGTTCGAGAACTTGACGTTGACTTGTGATTTGTGACTGGTTACTAAGACTATGGCCCTCTCTGTGAGACTTGTTACTTGGAATTGGTTACTGGTGATTGTTATTGGATACTTAGACTATGGCCGACCCTCGCTAGACTATGGACTCGTGATTTAGACTCGCTCTCGATTAGTCCCGGTTCGGTTCGCTTAGGTCGGATACTTGGTTCCCGCTACTCGTAACTAGACTTTTGCAAGTCATAACAATTAATTTTAATGCATTAAGTTCAATATGATTTTGTTAAGTCTAAAGGGATAAAAGTGAGTGAATATTCTAATATCAACCTAGGAGAATTAATTTAAAATCCTGAGGGATATGATGGAAATAGGTGGTGAATATATCCTAACTTGTGGTATGGCCTCTAGTCACGGAGTACTTGAAGGAGGGACTGTGGACTGAATCAAGGTGTCTTGGCCTTGGGTGTGTGAGATTATTGCCCACTCAAAGGACTATTGTTGAGCTGTGACTCGCTTCATTAAATCATTATAATAAGGGAACCCGTGTTGTAGAGGGTTGGTTGTGAGGGAGTGACTGAGTAATTGCATGTACAACATTGAGTGACCCTTATTCCCAAATTTACCCCTTAATAAGTTCCACTACTACCTTAAAGCGTGTTTTTTATGTGTTTATCATCCTAAATTCATTTCCCACCCAGTGTGATCTATCAATTCACCTAATAGTGACATCTAGAGTTACATCTGACACTCATTTAGTCTTCCCTGTGTGTTTTTCTCAATTGGAACCCAAACCAAAAGTCTATCTACAGTGACAATAAGGAGGAGGGAATGGAAGACGATAGGAGTAGTTGCAAAGCTTCTATACATGGTTCTATATTGAATGTGCTCATTACTTTGTGGACATTGAAATGAACAATTTCTTGTTGTACTTCCCTCCATGCCCATAAACTTCAGTTTCTAAAATTTCAGCAATGCCTCCATCAATTTATTTCTCAAAACTACGTGAATTGTATAAATATAGTCTAGAACATGCTCAATACTTGGAATGTGCTTGCATTTTTTTAAGAAATAAATGTTGAAGTGATGTTGAATCTAACGACAATATTCTAAATCATTTCCAAATCCTCATGCCAAGCTTGCAGTTGTTGATTTTAGATTTAAAGTAAGGCATTCATAAGGTTGATTGCACTTTGTGTGAACTCCCCACTCATATTATTATAAACAAAGATGTTATTATTTATGCCAAAATACCCCAGTTTTAGGATACTAGTAGGTGTATCTCCAATTATTTTGTCTTCATCACTGCTCAGAAGTTATTGTTCCATCACTCGTTGCTCACCGCTCACCACTCACATGATAACACTCCCCGATGGATCATGCCTCTTATTCCCTCTCTATTTTTGAGGAACATTACATTGGTACCAGAGCTCCAATCTCTTGTACCTTGGTATTTTGGGCGTTCTTACCTTTTTGATGCGTAACATTTGTGTTTCAAGTTGGGGAGACAATTAAAGTTATTTTATGAAGGAAGGGAATGAGTTTGTTGCTTTATGAGTATAAGGAGTAGAGTTTCAATTTGTTTTGTTTTGTTTTAAGAGAGGCAAGGGGAGCACTTAAGGAAGGTGCCCTAAATTATCACGACATGCGACATAGCTTATTGCGGAGGGTGCAAGAGGAGCAACATGTAGGAGGGTGACCAGGAGTTGGCCTTGTAAATATTTTCAAAAAGGGGTGGTCGGTGAAAAATTTGAAGCACTTTTCAAATGCACGAGGTACATTCACGCACGAGGCTAGCTGACGTTAAATGCACGTTGACACCCGGCGTGATAAGTGGCAGACCCCATACCTGGATACCAATATAATACCCGGTTCAAGGAGAGTACCCAAGTTGATACCCAACCAGGCCTCCACACCTGGGTCTGAGATGGATACATGGCGCTACTGCAATACTCGACCAACTTATTAATACCCATAACCCAATATTAATAATTTTGGGACTTTAGGCTTAATTTGGGACTATGATTGGCTCTATCAAATGCAGTGGAGACGCATGGGGAACGCATTTGAAACGCATGGGGAACGCAGTGGCGAACGCATGGGGAATGCAATGGGAACGCATCGGGAACGCATTTGAAACGCCGTGGCGATCGCATTTGAAACGCAGTGGCGATCGCATTTGAAACATTTCATGAAGACGATACGCATGCATGTGAATGGAAATGACAATAAAATACTACAATCCAATAACACATGAATAAAACAAAAGATTATTTATTGAGATATGTAAATGTATTCAAATGTTTCTCTAGGCCTTCAGAAACAGAAGACCTACAAACTTGAATACATAACGGCATGGTGATGCAAAGCAATCCAAGTGTGATGGTGACAAATGTAGATGGCGGAAATAAACGTAATTTTATATCACGTAAAATATATTATAACAATCTCAAACTACCCTATTACATTGAGAAATACATTTGTATTGCTCAGTAGTCCAACTATATCTGGTGGTTTTGAAAGATCCAGGCATGTCTAGGTCCGGGTTTGCACCGGGGGTTTGTAACGGTCACCCAATCCAACACACAATAAACGATATCCTCTCGAGTGTGGGCCAGTTGCTTCTATAAGAGATATTTGGTATTCACGATAAGACATTCGACTTTGGATGGACATTGGAGCGGGTTGATGTCTTGAATCTTCAAGTGGGGGGCAAACATTGAGGTCAACACCCTGCAAGTTCACAACAGCCAACTATTGGAAGTGCATCTTAAATGGTGAAAGACACGGAGACAAACAAATTGGACATGAGCTTACAAGGTCTGATTGCATAATAATTTTACAATAGTTGACACCAAAGAATTGCAAAATAACTTTACCAGGGTGGGAACTCGACGAGCAGATGTAAAATGCATTCGACGAGGTCCATCAAAGGGCATGAGAGCTGCACGATCTCCAGGGAATGGTGAAATAGGTTTTGGCGCCATAACACGACGTAACGAATGAGGTGCAGTTGGGCAAACGAACGCGGAGCGCAAAGACGTGGGCAATGTAAATCCAACACGAGGAAACTGAGGAGCATGAAATTCAAACATGGTTACATCACAATATGAAGAAACTTAACAATTACATAAAGTCAACACCGACTTGTACAGTAACATTACAAATTGTCACTTCAAACTCATAAAATTACATTACTTGTCAATGTCAGTGATTCGTAACTAACGGATACCCCTATGCTCTATCACTTGGGACTCGATATGTCTTCGCGCAGTGTTGCCAGGAAAGTCGGCGTAAAGAACGAGGAACTTGATGGGGTCTCCATATGGGAGAGGTTGTTGACCAAACCTATGACGGTTGACATAATCGCGTATGTCTTGCAATGGAGTCTTGTAGAGGTTGTCAAAAATGGGTTGTAAGGTCGTGTCGAGGTTAGCATCCGGGAATTTGTTGCTTTGAAAAGGCTTGGGGAAAATACAATTGCAATCCGGGTTGACCGCACACTGGTAAGGGTTGTCCGCTATAAGAATGGTGTTATTCTCCGATGAATAGAGAGCACCGCTTGAAAATGCACGCGGGGGCCACCACAATGTATTCAAGTTCTTCTGGAACATGAGAGAACGGATATTCTCTGGGCTCCTTATCAGCACTCCTCTTCGGTCCCTATATATGGAGCAATGTTCTTGACCAAAAACGTAAGCGGGACCCTGCAAGTCACCAAGAAGGAAATCGACTATCTGACGGACAATATTTAGTTCCATGGAAGACCATATGCACACATGGAATTTATAAGAGAGATTGGCCCAAAAATTCATGTAACCGAGTCTAGGCACAACAAACATGGAGCCAATAATGATAGGTGCTCTGTCGGGCGCACCGTCCTCCATTATCCAACTAGGGAGAATAGTTTCCTGGGGGTCACGTTTGTGACACTTGCAAAGTATGCCATTGAGATCAAGGACGAGTACAAATCTTCTGACGTCCCGATCAGCAAGGGCCTGGCCACATCAAGGCCAAGAGAAGTCAAGGCCAATAGAAGTGAAGGCCAGAGAAGATACTATTAGAGAAAAAGACGACCAAGACTGGTTGAGGGGGGACAAGATCTAATACCTGAACTCTGTACGGGGAAAACTGCCAAGAGTAAGAATCGGAACACGCTAAAGGGGAAATTGGACCAGCACAACATAATAATCTTTTAGCGCAGAGAATGGCCATCTCTGTCGCAACCCTTGCTAGGTCCCATTGGTAACTCGGTCCATTTTTCGATTCTAGCAAGAGTTACGACTGCTAACCGTTCGCATACCGCCATGCGAGAGGTTAGCTTCCCAATACCGCGGACCCAACACTTAGTAAGAGGGGGACCAAACCTCCTACGTGGTTTTCGGGACTCACCGCATAATCGGTAACCAATTCTTAGATGTGGACTTCCATCCATGGAAGTCCAATCTTATGTTGCACATCGTGTTGCCGGAGCAACACTACAACAACCCGAGCCTTACTAGGCAACTATGCCCTCACAATGGGCCAATGCCCTTGGAGGCCTTGCCGTTGGGCCTCGGGTGGGTGAGGCCACACCACCTCACCCATATAAGCCTCTAGGACTCTAGGCAGGACCCCTACCCCACCGTCAAGTATCCTTTTGTCTCTCCCCCAACTCTTGGGGCCAAGTAGACATTTTCCCTTAGCCGCTAGCTGCCTAGCAGCTTCAGAAGCCCATAACTTCCTCATATCTTCTTCGATTCTAACAATCGACCACTCCATCGTCATCTACATTTCACGTAGATCACGATGGACTACTCACTTGCCCCATTCGGGCAAGTACAGAGGAAGTTATGCCCCTTTAAAGGTTCGCAGTCCCGGGAGCCACTCCCATGCCACTGCTGTTCCAAGGCGCTGTCCCGGGACACCACCCCACTCAACTTGCCGTATCTTCTAGCTAACACCTCCAAATGAGGTGTTCTAAAGCATTCTAGAATCGGCATGCCATAAGCTACGCATAGCTTATGGCCTCACCCTCATGCCTCCTAGTCTCCGTGGGTGGGAGGCGTTCCCAACGCCCGGGGCCCTCACCCATACTAGGATCACTTGGGCCTTTTCACCAACGGCGCCACAAGTCCCGGGTGTCACTCCGGGGTCCCCCTCGTGTCCAAGGTGTTTCGGGCAATCCGCATGGAGAGGTCCGCGACAATCTCCCTTGTGAAAATTCGTCGGGACCTATTTTCCGAGGATACATCGGGGTACACGAAGAGCTTAGAGAGAACATCATGGACACTGGCCTGCACATCTTGAAGACCAAAGTTGAGTTCTTGTGGATATAGGGGACACATTTACGGTGACTAAGCACAGAAATAAAAACCTACACCTAACGACCACGATTGAGAACATGTTAAGGGGTTTCTATGGGGTTTCTATTGAGAACAAATTTCCTGGGATGCAAGACTTACATGGACTGTCCGCAGTGGGAGCGATTGAGGTGCAGACAAGGAACCTTGGGCCAAAGGGAGGGGTACAGTTTGTGGAACTGTGCTGACACACTTAGATATCTCATTTCCTTGAGCACATCTAGAAATAAGCCAAGAGGAGGTATCAACATCCGATGTTCGTGTTGGTTTGTGCTCCGCAACCGACGTTGGTAGTGCTTTCCGCTTTGCAACCGACGTTGGTGCTTGGTTTTGCCCCGCAACCAACATTGGTATTGGTTCCTGCTTTGGAATAGTTGGTCCTTGGTGGTCCCCATCCAACGTTGGTCCTTGCACCTGCTCCGCAACAGACGTTGGTCCTTGTACCTCCTCTGCAACAGATGGTCCTTGCACATGCTCCGCAACAGACATTGGTCCATGTTCATCGTCCACAACCAACGTCGTGTCTTGACAATCCGTCGATGTTTGCGTTTCATTATTTTGTGCAAGGACATCCGATATAGAAGTTGGCCCTTCGTCACTTGCACCCTCAATACTAGAGTCGTAATCAACTAGAGTTGAATTTGTATTCAAAGCCCCCACATCACATCCGCTCAAAAGATTGTCGTCTACAGCACGGATATTAAAAGCTCCGATGATCGAGGGGATAGCCTCGTGATTTATCTCTTCGCTGGGAACATTTGCGGCGGTAGGGACGACCATTTCCTCTGTAAGGGAGCTTGGGATGTCCTCTTGGTCTTCCTGGAAGGATGAGCATCGTGTGGTCTCTTGTGTGCAAGCTGACTGCAAAGTAACCTCGCTCTCCCTTGTTGGTCGAGAAAGACTGAGAGACGGAGAGGGACAGAGTTCAGCGTCGACACCCTCCATATGTAGAAGGCACAAATATAGTTTGTGGTCCTGTTTATATAAGGAAACAAAAACGAAGCCAATAAGGGAAATGGGGTGTATATCGATCTGTTGTCTTAGCTGAGCACTGCAGTGTTATTGATTCTATTCAGGATGAGACGTCGAGAATAACTCGCTGTGATACGAGCATACCCATTCACCATGCAATGAAATAACAATAATTCACCATTCACCATTCAAAATAACTTCAAAATAAACATGCAAGTTTGGCACGAGGTTCAAGAATAGGGTGCTTCCATTAGATTTACAAGATTTACAAGTGCAGGTTCTCTAAATCTAGGGATCTAGACTTTCCCCTCGAACAAGACAAGCAAGCACTAGAAAGTGCAATGTTTCTCTAGATCGAGAGGAAAGCTCCTTGATGTTCATGCCGATATATCTACTCCGAGCGCCGAGGATCTTTTGAACTTAAGTTTTCCCCTTGCAAATCCTGGATCAAACATCCGCGATGAAATTCAGTAAAGACCACAAGAAAAATCAAAATGTAAAGCATCGACATTCAATCACGAGAAAATACTAACCGATGGTGCCGGGGCACTTGGATCAGGGACCGTTTGGGTCGATGCAGGGTGAAGAGGAATATCGTTCTGAGTCATAATGTCCATGACGCCTGAAATTAACAGAACAACTTGCTTGAGAAGGCCAGTCAGAGCAGATAATTCGGCTCCAAGCTTGTCAAAACGCATATCGATTGACCTTCGCTCAGAGGACAGAAGAGACTCAAAATAAGACGAGTCGGTTATATTTTGAGACGTCTGTCCGGAGCCTTGAGCGCCAATAGCAGGAACGATGTCGGCGTGAGTGGACGATACATCGGGCTTCACACCTCCGTGTGGCAGCAGGGGTAGAGAAGGATTGGAGAACCGAGGTGTAGAAATTGGCGTGACCTCGGCAGGCGATTGAAGGGCGGTACCCTTGGCAGGTGAAGGAAAACCTTGAGTATCAAACTCAATGTCGTCATCATCGTCACTCGTTTCATGAGCATCTCTAATTTCCGAGAACCGAAGAGTCTTGTTCACTGCAACGTTGTGGCTAGGTGTATCAACAATCACGTCATTCATATTTATATCTTGCTCACAGTGCATTGAAGACACATGCTCCACCTGAGTATCGATGTCTTCGACACTGCAGTCATCGTCGGCATCACTTTCACCAAGATCATGTGCTATGGCCAGGGGATGATGAGGCTCCTCTTCAAAATCATGACCAGAACTCAAGTCTTCCCCCTCATCTTCGTCCTCTTCATATTGGGTCTCTAGGAAGTCATCGTCCTCACCATGGCCCTGTGAAAAAATAAAAAATAAGTTCATATAAAATGAAGATATACTACAAGCAAAAAATGAAGTTTTTCTAGGTCAAGAGAAACCTCAACCAATACATGGTCTATCTCTACGAGGCTTTTATTGACCTAAAGAAACTTCACTGGTGATCATATATGTAAGTGAGCATACCGTTGTTAATGGCGCATTTTCCCCGGGCAACTCATCCGTCTCCATGGGATTAATATCCTCCCCAAAGTCCGCGAATGACAACTTCCTTGCTTCACTAATCCCCTTGTCAAATTTCACCTTCAGTTTTCAATGAAAGTATGAAATGACGTTACAATTTGAGATCTGCACATCAAGGAGGATATTAACATAAAACATTTCAATCATGATTCACTCGATCGAGAGAAAGTGGAATGCAGTTGGATTGAATACCAGTGATGACGCGCAGGGCTTCAGTCCACCAAAAAAGGTGATCACAAGAGAATTAGTTGCCGCCAACTCTGCGAGAAATGTGATGTAGGCATCCATTCGAAGTTCCCCCTATATAATTCATATTTGAGCTCTGACGACTGGCGTGGCTCGACAGAATATCTCGTGGCAGCTGGAGCGGTCAACGGATTGAGAAATACTTTCTTATTTGGCACTTTTGCCTTATTAACGAAGAACCAAACGTAAATAATCTTCGAGGTTCTCCATTTCTCCAACTTCATGTCTCCAGGCAGATTCTCAGCAGAGCAAGGAACGTAGAACACTGCTACGATGCAAAACACATCAGGATACTTCTCGCACATACAGCTCATGAAGGCTTCGGCTACACCACAATTCAAACGATCATATACAATCATCCATGCCGGAATAGACTCAACACCAGGATACCAAGAAACGTCAGTGATCTCTCTCACAAAACTATCAAAAGCTTTATCAGAAACTTTTCCTCCACTGTCGGCCCCAGGAAAGAATCGGAAGTCTATAAACCTTGCTCCAACGACCAAGTCCTTCAGCGCTTTCTTATCTTCTGATCTCTGCTTTGTGAACGTCAATGAACCATCCGGCTTGACCTGCCCATGGTAAGAGATAACTTGGCCAACATTTTCTTCGAATTTGTTGCTCAACCACTCGTTAAGCAAACGGTCTAGCTTATCGTTGGCCTTGAGATTCTTGTTATTGGACATTTGTTTCTTCTTCAGCCAGTCGTGTGTGGCTGCGTCAAAAAGGGTCGTCCACTTTGCCTTGTTCACTCCCCGCTCTCTCTTGAATGACGCCCACACCTTCCTATCAAGAATATCATTTTTCCAGAATTGGATGTGTGGAGCTCGGCTTGCCAGCTCGCGAATCAAAATATTCTTCCACTTCCGTTGCGTGCACCAGTTGCTGAGGACCATGACGGTATCAACTTTTGTAGGCTTCTGGAAGGAAACCTTGGGAAGGCCATCGTCAAGAACTGTGACAATCCTCTTTGCGGCGGTGAGGTAATCATACTTTGTCAAACCAACCATGGACTTGAAGGTTTCACGGTTAAGGGGTTTCGCAACGTAATGTCTCTCCAATTGGTCCTGTGACTTGGACATTCGTTCGTCATCCCTGTGCAATTTCTCATCATGATCGGCCTTGAAGACATTCCCCGTGTCAAGATTTATCAGCAATCTCTCCTCATACTTTTCCAGTGCCTCCTTCCAAAGGGAATACGTGCGATCATCGCTCATGATGATAGTCAACTCAGTTTGAAGATCAACTATCTTGATCTTTTGAGAGATGGAAGCAAAACGTGTCTCCACTCCCAGCATGAAACTCTGCGTGGTCAATTGTAAAGAATTAGACAACGATACAAATTTATGTGTTTCTCTCGATCGAGAGAAACCTATAATGTCTTTCTGAATCACTCACAATGAAAGAGCATTACCTTCCAAGCCGTCGCCTCAGCCGAACTCGAATTAGCAGCGTTTGCTCGAATTTTTTGAGGTCTTTTCAATTCCACCCAACTCTCCCTGCAAATCAATATTTGATTCACCCACGTAGTAACAAATGTGTTGAACTGGTTGTTCTTGTTGAGCGTCATCGAGATGTTCATAGTGTCATTGAGGTTCTGCGTGTAAATAATTGTGCAAGGCCACCTCCTGAACATGTTCTTGATGCTCGGGTCCGTGTCTGGGTGCTCCACAATCTCCGTGGCAGCAGCAACAGTATGTTGCCCATTTACTATCACAAAATCTCTCTTCTTGATATCCTCCCAACTATATGGCTCCGTCCAGATTTCTCCATCCTCAAAGATAGGCATCACACAAAGGTTGTATTGCTGCTAGTTTGGCTCAACCTGGGAAAGCCAGTTCTTCATATGTCGCACGCCGTTGGGGTCAAGGTTTCTCACAACCTTGGTGGAATCAAGTTTCTTCAGCCTACTTATCGGGATTTTTGCAACAAAATTTACACCTAGTTTATAAAGATGACCATACTTCTCCTTGAATAATCTTGTGTCTTTGCCTGCCTGCTTGAGGTCAGTATCAGCCCCTGGCTTCAATGTCCTCCCCTTCTCCACGGATGTCAATTGCGTTGGCGAGTCTTCAAGCTCGACTGTCCGTTGTTTCTTTTTTAATGGCGATGCTTTCGACACAGGCTCTTTGCGTTTTGTCTGTCTCTCTGAGTCGTCCTCCCCTGCATCATATCTTACAATCTCTGCTATCCTCTTTGCTTGCTCTACCGGTACTACACAAAGCTCCTTATCTTTACTCTTGTCTTTGACCCGACCGGGATTCCCAGCAACAATGCTATCCACTGTCATGTCAGCTGGCCTACTGCCCTCTCCGTCCTTTTTGTATTTCATGATGGAGCGAGCCGTATCTTTTTTCAACTTCAGAATTGTTTCCTTATCTTTCCTGTCCTTCTCATTCATAGACAAGAGGATATTCAACACTAGGCTAAATGCCATCCAGCTAGCCCCTCTCCTAATGAGTGGTACCAAGTCCTCCCTGTGTTCCTGCGACAAAATATTCAGACTCTCCTTAAATGGTTTCAATACAAACTTGTGGGTAGATAAATCAATTGATAAACGCCTCTCTTCACCTCCTTCCAGTAATGTGAAATCCAAGACCAACTCCCTAAATCCTTTAGTGACTTTCAGGATAGTGCTGAGCGCTGATTCTATCCAGTCCTCTCCCACCCTCTGGCAGAAAAGTAACTGAAAGGGGGCTTCGTCCTTCTTCTTCTTGACAATGAGAGTCCACTCCTTCATTGTGGACTTGGGCATCCAATAGATGTCTCCCTCATTTCCTGTGTACTTCTTTGCGGTAAGATCTGTCCAAAAGACACTCTGCTTCTTTGGAGGCATCTTCCTGCAATTGTCAAAATATCATGTTAGGTAATGGTAATTTTAGGTGAGGTTTCTCTAGGTCGAGAGAAACCTAAAGCACGTCGCAAGAGGGTTCAGGTTTATCTAGGCCTAGACAAAACTCAACCTTACCCTACAAACTGTCGAGATGCTGAGGTTTAGGTTTCTCTAGGTCGAAAGAAACATAAAGCTCGTCCCACAGGCTAGAGCTCACCCTAAAGGTCACCCTGATGCTCGTGATACCCGTGAAGGTGGAGGTTTCTCTAGATCGAGAGAGACCTAATGCTCTCTCAAAAAGGTTTCTCTAGGTCGAGAGAAACATATAGCTTGTCCCACAGGCTAGAACTGACATGTTTCTCTATGCTTATGTACACAACCTTACCCTACAAAATTGTTGACAAGCCTAGGTTTAGGTTCTCTAAGTCAAGTTCTCTATGCCTAAAGAGACCTTCGACATGGCTTAGGTTTCAAAATGATTTTTCAAAATTTTCAGTTAAAGTATTATGAGCGAACATTGTGTGGATTCATCCATTAACATGGGGAGGTTTCTCTAGGTCGAGAGAAACCTCGTCTAACCTCCAATCCTCCAAATAAGAGGTTGGGAATTATCCGCATGTTAGTGGATGGATCATTCACAGAAGCACTGTGTTTTCATTAGAGTTACTTATGTCCAGTAATTCAATTTGACGGCTTCCAAAGCATAATTGCAAGCTATAAATCTTTTGAACTCCTATAATGATAATCCCAAAGTCCACGATTTGCATATGGAGAATTATTTAGCTGGATTATCCTCAGCCTGGATTATTTAGTTGGATTGGTGTATTAGGTTGAAGTTGAGGTTTCTCTCGACCTAGAGAAACCTCTCCATACGCATTTCGAAGTAACTCTTGATGTTTCTCTCGATCGAGAGAAACATCTGGAGTTGGTGATAGAGCATGCTTCGTGTATTGAGATGTCGGGGGTTTCTCTAGGTCGAGAGAAACCTCCATTGGTGTAAGTTGTTTATTATTGCGATATTGTTTTGGCAAATTGCGCGGGTATAGGTTCAGTTTCTTTTTGCTTATGGTTACCATTGTTAATATGATATTGAGTTCTGTTGATAAGAACAATGAACTCCTGCGTACATTTAACCTGCAATACATTTGAATCACTAACATGCTATGGTAACATAAAATGATCCCACTCACAATGTGTAATGAACTTAGGAACAATACAACTGAACATTTCAAGGATCAACATGACATTTTAAGCAATCACTCAAATAAGCATCTGTTTAATATGAACACAACACAAATGAAGACAAAACAACTCAATTCTCCACTCAACTGATGCACAAATGAACACAACTGAACTCAACTCAACTCAACTCATGCACAACTCAACTCAACTCCTGCTGTAGAAAGCATGAAAACAATGCTACCTTCTTAAGGGCGTCACATGAAAACATTACTTCCTTCTTAAGGGCGTCACATGAAAACATCACTTCCTTCTTAAGGGCGTCATCATCAACCATAATAAAATAAAATGACTACTATTTTAGGTTTTCATTTAATTCTACAGTATTAAGAGCTGGTGCTTTTCTTTTAGTACTTAAAGCTCTTTATGTTGGGGCCTCAACTCATATGCACACAACTCAACTCAATTCAACTCATATGCACAATGGAAGACAACATAAATGTACACAATTCAACTCTCAACTCATATGCACAAATGAAGACAACAAAAATGTACACAACTCAACTCTCTACTCATATGCACAAATGAAGACAACAGAAATGTACACAACTCAACTCTCAACTCATATGCACAAATGAAGACAACAGAAATATACACAACTCAACTCTCAACTCATATGCACAAATGAAGACAACAGAAATATACACAACTCAACTCTCAACTCTCAACTCAGAATAATAGCAACATACTAGGCAACATACTAGGCAGGAGGCCACTCTAACCCTAACACTACATCCAGGAGAGGAATGTATCTTACTACAGTGAGGGAGGAGCGTTTCACCGAAGGCAATGAGGGAGCAGCACTAGAACAAGGAGGAAAGAAACTTTGTGAAGGAACGCTACACTGAAGGCAGGGATGGAGCAGCACTACAGGGATCAGCACTACACTGAGGGCAAGGATGGAGCAGCACTACAGAGATCAGCACTACACTGAGGGCAAGGAGAGCAAGGGAGAGCAGGCGATGGAGAGCAATATTGTAGAAGCGAGGGAGAGCCAACGATGGACAATCGACGGAGAGCGAAGGAGTGTGAGGAAGGAATAGACAGCGACGAGGAGGAGCGCAACCACGAGGAGACGGAGCACAGCGACGAGGAGAAGGAATGACGATGGTTCAATGGGAGTAGGTCTCTTCCCCCCTTCACCCACCCAACCGTCGCGATCGTTCGACCCTCATCTGACGGTGTAGATTTGGTGGCCAATCTTCGGCCACGATGCCGTCCTCTCGTCATCATTCTTCCACACCTCATGTTAGGCTCATTATGCACTTGGCCTCACTATGAGTGTTAGGTTATAGTTGTCCCTATACATGATGGAATGTCCTTCTAGTTGGATATTGGAAGCAGGCTGTATTTTTCACAATGTTTTTGCAATACTTTTGACACCCAACAACTTGCTCAAAAAAAATGCATATCAATTCACATGCACAATTTAGATTATGACACGTGCTATAGCTTGTTTTTGTTTTTGAAAACATCATGTCACACTTTGGATTTCAAGTTGTTTTGTGTTAGTTACACACTTTTGTGTAATTTTTTAACTTCTTTGTGTGAAGTACAATGTACACATTGTTTGATTCATTGAATTACACAGATTTGAGTATGAAATACACATTATTTCATTGAATCAAACACTTTCAAATATGAATTGCATATTTTTTGCATGAATTATACACCTCTATGTAATTTAAAATTCAAAAGGTACATTCAATTACATGTTTGTACCTAAAACATGTCATTAAACACATCAACCCTCTTATCTTCGTCTCATTTTAATCAATTTAAGTAAACATATTTAAGAATTGATTAGATTTGATTACTTTGGTGGGGATGACTTTTGATTTGCTTAATTAATATGCTAAAGTTCATTTAATCATGTTTAATTAATTTAAATGTGTATGAACTAAAGTTTAATATACTAAAGTATGTATTGTAAAATAACACACCAATTTAAATTTCAATTTATAATGACATTGACTCTTCCAAATGATAAGACACATAAATCATAATCTCAATGCTAATGAGGATTTTGTAATTTTAAATAATACACTTCAAGGAGCTTTCCTCATTTCATTCATATTTGATGCAAAGTTAAACACCAAAAATTAGTATGCTGTGACCAAACGGAGACCAACATAACGTTCTACTGTCCTACGCTCACTTTGTTGAAGAAAGATGAAAAGTCATTAGAAAGGACCGCCCTTCCACATGGTTGGTCCCAAAAGTAAACTCTTAAAAAATGCAATGAACTTAACTTAGTACCATCTGGAGCCTCCTTACTTAACTTAGGTTCGATTCCTGCCTGTGAAATCTCCTCTCTACTGTACTTGACAGAAACTTGCCAGGTGATTAACTGCCTCTTGTGCTTTGGCGCTGGCCTGTCGGCCTTCTGTCTCAAATAACATTATACAACATTAACATATGGACTCGGTAAAACAAAATGACATTAATAGTAAAAAAAAGATATAGGAATGTGTAAGTCCTAATAGGAGGTGACACTAAATATCATATTCCGTGTAGATAACTGTAGGAAAATCCTGATGAAGGGAAGACTAAGCTCCCCGACATTGACCCATCCCATTGTCCTTGCAATATCACATGCCCCTTGCGACCCCTTTTACACATTGACCGATCTTAAACATCTCCCAAGCCTTTAATGCCGATTTGTTTGCTCTATTTAAATAGACCATGTTTCTATATCGGGACAATATGATATGATATCAAATGTCCACCACAATTTAGCTCCACAACATAGTTTATGATGTAATCTTAATTTAGAATCAGCTCTCGCTCTGCTATGCCGATTGTCTTGTTTAGCGGGCGTGGCACCAATTTCCAAAACAAGCACTATTTTGCCAAATCTCAAATTTAGTCAGGGCTTAAATTTAAACCGAGTGATACTAAATTCATGAATACATGCTCAATTATCATACATTTCAAGAAAACTAGTGCGTGCTCCAAGGCGTTTGTAGAGTGCATAATTGATTTTGGTGAGCTCAAAGAGGCTTTTTCTTTTTTTCTTTTTAAGTTGGGCGCCACTCACTCTTGAGGCATCTCCTAACACTAAGAAATCGAAGAGAACTTACATTGAGAGTTTTCGCCACTTTGACACTCTGAGCTCCATAAATCCTAGATCTATTGGTGACATTAATTTCATACCATAACAAAGTTCAATATCACCTTTGCTAGCTTCCGACATGCACTATTAGCCCACCATCACTAAAAGGGATAATCAGTGGACACATTATATACACAACCACATGCTCAAGAGATAAATTTTAGAGGTGGTCACCGCACCAGTCTAGGCTTCAATACTCAATCTTGGAGTGGATGTTCAATATCATATCAATTGACACAAGAGCCAAATCAACCAACATTTGAAGCAAAGCATGCAGGTGTCTCTTGCATGTGTGCTCAATGTATGACACTCCACCAAAATTCTTGATTTAGTTCAATAGCATTATTAAGCCCTAAATTCCTACTATTAGTCATCCCGAAATGATTTTGAAGGCTTCTATGTGACACATCAAAGTTTGGCAATTTTGTATCTCCACATCCGGCAAGCAAACGACAAATTCAATCAAATAGATGTTCAAACCAAGTAGATGACATCTGACTTTTACCTCGAACATGTGAATGGATGTTTGAATCCCTGACAAGTGATTGGGCAAACCAACCCATGCACTCGTTTCTTGTTGGATGCCTAAACCCTGATTTGGGTGAACCAACCCATACACTCGTTCCTTGTTGGATGCCTAAACCCTTGCCTCCAAGGAACTAGTGTACGGTTTGTTTCGCCCTAGCCATGACAAGCCTTGCTATGCAAACTGGACATTGTGGAAGAGAAACCATTTATTTTAGGACATGTTGTTCATATAATCAGATTGGAGATCTCAATGGTAGACATGACCTAAGCTTTTTACCCAATGTCGTGGCTAGGCAAATTTGTAGGGGCTCCCGCTACCCCACTTGTGGTTCTTTGGTGTGGGCAATGGACACATGACTCTTTATGGATGGTGAGCCCCCTACTTGCATGAAGATGATTTTCTTATATTACGTATCTTAAGTAACAAACAATCTTTGAAAAGAGGCATTCATGAAGGGTGAATTCTCATGTGATATGATCCTTGTATATGAGCCTTGTACATGTGCCACAAAAATAGGATAACCACCCAAACTAGCATACCTATCAGTTTCTTTGCATAGTATGACAATATTGATTTGGTACTACAATCCCGCACAATATGTATGGACTGAAGTCACAAAAGAAGGCACATAATGTTAGTGTTTAATTGAATCTTATGATGGACCCATAAATGAAGTAGGAGGAGGATGAAATATTTATGAGAAAAAACTTCAATGACTTTCACTCTAATGACTATGAGTTAGACCCGATTTACAAAGCTTAGGACCCTTGGCAAACAACACAAGCTTATAAGTCATGAGCGATGTCCTACACCACTAAAAATTTGGCAAACATATCATTGTGGCAAATTTGCATTGTTCTTTCACCAATGCAAGATGGTTACCTAAGACTCATATGTTGGTAAGTGAGACCTAGTGACATTTCCCTTCCGTGTTTTCCTTTTGTTCATCAACTGATGAACAAATGAAAATAGGCTCAAAGCATTTATTTTAATACAATCATAGTTATTAATCATTTTAATATTACAGTTATAGGGGAGGATCCTATCGACTTTTTTTTATCAGGGGCTAAGTCTTGGTCAGCTTTACATGCAAGTTGATCTGAGAAAGGGGTAATGCATGAAACTATTGTATATCATAAGATAAGATATTGGTGTCTATAAATAGAAATAGTGCATCTAATGTTAAGTTGTTGATAAAGTGGTTTAATAAGGATGAATGAGCTTGTATATAACATTATTCAATGGAGGGGTTTTGTTCAAATTCTAAACTTGGGTATGTCAATCTCCTCACTTTATAGTGTTTGGGTCATATCAATCGTTGATACCTCTTTGTTGCAACCGGGTGAGTTGAGAGCAGAGAAAAATAAACTTAGATTCAGATTGAATGAGTTCATATTCTAAGAATCCCGTAATGAAATTCTTGAAATATGTGAGTATTTCAAAATCTCTCCAAAAAGACTGTTGTTGTTTCATTTGTTGTGTCCATACCAATGACCTATCCAAGGGGTTTTGTAATGGTGCATCCTTAATCTTTGTGCGCCATTTTCCTAAAAGCAGAGGATTGCAAGATTCTTGGGATTCTTGGGGTAAAATTATGGAACCCAATTGTGTAACATACATATTCCCATTTTGATCTGGAAGGTAAGAGTATGAGGGAAGTTTGTAATGCATCTTTCTCTTTGCTAGCAAGGAAAAATAAACTCTCCCCAAGTTCCTACACATAGTAAGTCCATCCCCTCTCAAACTCTTTAATTATGGTTTGTAACCATAACTGTAGATCTTGAGTTCAAGGGTTTTTACCACCAAAATTGGCAATTAGTAGTTTGTCTTACAATAATGCAATGTGTGTTAGCAATTTTGTAGTATCCATTTTAAATGAAATGTCATCCTTTCTAATAAGAAATCCACTAAAGTATCTCTCTAAATTGCTTGGAAGGTGCTCATCGATTTGGGCATGGAAGGGATTGAGTGACCTTTTCGTGCAATGTTAATTAGCTTCAACCATCAAACCAATCACAACATCAACTCGCAAGGTATTGGGTACCCATAAGACATGTCCTATCACGTGTGACTTGTGTATATGTCATGAGAAGAATACATTGGAAATAGTAGATGGTGTCACATAATGTTCACAACAAAATTATCGCACACATAGTAGGACGTGTCGTGGGGTATCCATATCAGACCAATACCCTTTATCCATATTAGACCATAGTAAAGGGTACTGGTCTAATATTGGTCTAATATTGAAATCTAAGTATATAATAGGAACGTGCAATAGCACATTAAGGGGTTTGCGTCACTCCACGTCCCACAACCATTGATGGCAATTGCTACACTAGGTATTAATTCAAAATCGCATATGAAGACCATTTGACAAGACCCTATGACACCTTTTCCATATTAGGGTGGTTGTGCCGCCATAAAATATTGAACGAGTGCATAGTATGTCAAGTTTGAAAACCACATCCTTCAATAGTCTCAAAATCATCAAAAAGTCTCCGATTAACGAATATAGGTACCCAAATCTGCATCCGTTCAACATGCCCGCATACCTTAGGGTTGGTTTAGACTAATATGGTGAGGAAGTGCAATGGTTGGTTAAGAAATTGTCTGCATAGAGATTTTTTATTTGTTTGTAAACCAAAAAATTGAATATGTATGGTTTCAAGGGTTAGGGTTTAGGGTTTAGTATGTCATGTCATGGATCAAGTGATCTTTCATCCAAATTTCAACGAGTGCAAAATACTTCAAAATTTACTTCATTTGATGACATTGGATGAACTAGTAACACTAATATGTTATTTAGTGTCATATCACATTTAATGTCACTGCGGAAACTTTTTTAGTGAAACTTTCAATGAATAAGTTTACAAATACTTTCATCCCAACTTACTTTCAATTCATCCAAATGCCAATTATTGAAACGAAGTTTGGTCTAAAGGTAACTTGGAAACCAATAATAGGTACCCAAGTCTTCAGTCTTATTAAATGAGAAACTAATTGAATTAGGTTTTATTCTTAATAAATAAAAACTTAGCCCAAATAAAAACTTAGGCCCGTAACTGCATAAATTAACCATTTAAGACGATGAGCATTGGTGGCGGGAGCCAATATTACCAGTTAATGATAGCATAGTATAATCAATGAACATCATGAAGGGTAGTCGTCGATTGCATGAGGATTTGAAAATATATACTAGGCAAAGGATGAACCCCTCATTACACGCTGGGCAACAAATTAGCCCTTCAAACATTAGAGTGAGCCCTGCTTTGATGGTGATTACTATTGAGGAGCTTCAAACCATTTATCGAAGTGGGGGATAGAGGATCTTGATTTTCATAATTCCCGCCTAATTTGGCAGGTATATAAAGTTTGAGAGAGTGGAGGTCACTCTCTTTTGATCGTTCGAGTCCTCTCGACTTAGCGGATGCCTCTGGATATTGAGGCCCTCATCAAGGTCCTAATCCATGTCCTTATCCATGTCCTAACCCAGATCCCAATTGAGGTGCCAATCGAGATCCAGATGATAGGTGTCCATCCTATAATGTCTTAACCCTTGTCCTTAGTCCTATAAGCAGTCTTAACCCTCGTCCGTACAGTCCTATTATGTCTTAACCCTTATCCGTACAGTCATAATGTCTTAACCCATGTCCGTACAGTCCCTGGAATCTCTTTATAACGAACTTCAAATTGCCAAAAGGTTTCTCTCGATCAAGAGAAACCTCGTGCATGAATGCCTAGATGTGGGATTAGCCGAGGGGATTTCTCTCGATCGAGAGAAACCAAGTCTATTGAACCAGGTGGTATGTTATGGTATGTAGGTTTCTCTCGATCTAGAGAAACCTACGTTGTAACCAATCGGTAACCATTATGTTTGGTGGCGTGGTCGGCTATGTAGGTTTCTCTCGATCGAGAGAAACCCAGTACTGCACCATGAAACCTTCACGTGATGCCCTCAAGAATCATTCTCTTATTTAAGAAACAATTTCCTCGCACTTTGAAACCTGTTCTCTCTTGTTATCCTCTCTTCAGAATCCAAAGCTATCATTGCCCTTAGCTTTCCTGATTTTCAAAACAAATTTGTCGAAACTAGAGCTGTCCTCTAACTGATCACATATGGTATGGAGTTTGCAGCTTTACCTTCCATGCTCAGTGAGTATTCTATGCATGTTTGGATATTCTATAAAAGGCATGGCAAGAAGTGGGTTTGCATGTGCGGGTATGTGGGATTCTCTTGGTCGAGAGAAACCTACATAGTCGTACTCATCAATTTGGTTTCTATTTGGTATCGAGGTTATGAAACCTGGTGTGGTCTTACTGGATTGGGATTATTGATGGTTTTGTATTTTTGGTGTTTGGTATTTTGGTGAATTTTATGGATGGAGGATTGAGGATTTCCTCAAGGTTACCATCTCTATCGTTATGATATTGATTTTGGCTTTGTACCTTATTCTTTTTCAGATAGGTTGCATGATTTGCCATTTTTTTCGGATAATTATGGCTCCTTATTGGATGGAGTTTATGGTTTCACTTGTGTTAACGCAAATATGATAACAATACTTTATTTTATTATTTAAGTGCATCCTACATAAGACTTTGTAGCACTGTTAATGTAGTGTGTGGGTGATTTGCACGGGTGACGTTTTGCTAAACTTTTTAATGCTTCAATTATATGTGTAGAGATTCTGTATTTATGCGCATCAGTTGGGTTCCATTGACTCGTTCTAGAGTTGGTCCTGCCATTTGTGTTGACCTGATGGTGAATTTCTAACGTTTCTGTCGATCTAGAGGAAGGTCAACTGGAATTTGTGATTTAGATTAAGCTTGAGTGACGATTAGACTGACTTTTGGTTGTTTGATGCACAGGGTCAAACAAAATGGAGATTTCCACAGATTCGGATTCCCCACAGGTTATTCTTTAATTCCTTTATCATTCATATTTTATGTTCAGACTGCTCTTGTCTGATTTTGCTTGCGTTCTGCAGGGATCTATTTCAGGCGTTGTTTTCACCGAGGATGAAGTGGACATCCCAATCGAAGGTGTGGATGAAGAATGCAGTGGTATTCGCCGTGAGGAGTGGATGAACATTCCTCTACTACTTGTCAATGGTGATGGTATTAAGATGGCCAAAGGAATTTGCAGAAATTGGAACCCGGTTGATTGCGTGGATGACAATCCTCTTGGGGAATTAGACATTGGGGTTCTTATCATGGAGCCTGCAAAGGGAATGATGGATGCGGGATCAATGTTTTCGTTGAGACGTTGGCCCATAGCACAGTCATATCATGATGGATTTAGTCTATTGCAACACCAACAAGTTAGCACATTTAGATTGCGGGAGCATACGAGGTTGCTTGCAAAACGAAGATTGGAAGGAAAAAGAACATACGATACAATGAGAAAACATGTTGAGCGTTTGAGGCCCCCCAAGAAAACACAGGTTTTGGCGCCCGACTCTATACGAGAATTGTCAGCAATCGAATGTTGCAATGGGGAGTGCCTAAGATATTTTCCAAGGAATGAAGTCCTTGCATTGCATACAGAGTTTTATGGTTGCTCAACTAGAATGAGACATAGCAAGCGCATCCAAGTGCATGGCCAAGTTCATCAAACGTTAGGAGGGTCAAAATGGGTTACGTTGTGTGGGCGTAATGTATGTTTAAGAGCATGGCGGGAGATTTTTGTTGTTTCAAAGTCTTCCTTTATAGGAACCGTTCAGAGTTCATGGCGGGAATACGTGCAAGAGACCATGAAAACCTCAATATGAAGAGGAATCGTGTCGCAACATTGCAGGCAACCGCTACTCTAAAGGAATTCCTCCAGGATAAGGTAGACATGATGCCTCACAAATCTCGCACACTTCCGAACAGCGAGAAAGTTGTGGAGATGGTCCTTCCTCGCGGGACAAAATGGAATAGTTTTCTCGGCACTATTAACCAAGTGAGGACTGTTTGATTTGTGTTTGTGTTCATGTTTACTTGCAATCCGTTGAATACCGCCACTTATTTTCTTATTGTTTACTGTTTGTACCAGGTGAATGAAAGATGCGGGATCAAAGCCATCTCTCTTTCCAAACTGAATGATATTTGACAATCTTATTTCAAACAATATGTGACAAAAAGAGCTGGCGACAATTTTGCACGTTGTGGGAAGTGTGATTCCCTTCAAGCAATTATTGCAACCCATGTTCGCGGATCTGCAGCCCATACTGGTTTTTCAAAACAATTGCAAACACACCTCGCCCAACAGGAAGCGGCACGCAATTTTTATCGGTGCATGAGGTCCATCTCCATTCTGCAACCGCATAAAGTTCTTTCTATCATTCACGATAAGATGGACCATGGGAAGACCGCCTCTCCTTGTTTCGCTTCAAAAAACAAGGACACCGACATGTTTACAAAGTTGCCCTTGTCTGTGACGGGGATGATTGCACATGGCCATGGAGATGAGCGATATGCACATTATTCTCTTGATTTGTATGCGGGGGATTGCAATCATACTGTGGGATCATTTGCAAGACTCCTCCGCGATTTGGAAGCCCCGCCGGTTTCCTCGACACGAAGGTTGTTTCACGGTGCAGGGCGTTCCCCTCTTTATCGAGTTGTGTTGCATGGGAGTGAGACATGTGTGGATGGATTGGGAGTCCCGCCAAGTGATGATGTGCCTGCTGTGCCCCTTCCACCTATTTTGTATGTTCAATTAGATAATTGTTGGAAGGACAACAAGTGTAGATTTGTGAAAGCCTTTTGGTCCTTGCTAGTGGCCAAAGGGATATTCAGAGAGGTCTATGTATCTTACCTCTTGGTTGGTCATACTCACGATGATATAGACGCCTCTTTTGGGAGATGGAGCATGGACTTGCGTCAAAATGATTATCCCACTATACCACTTTTGATGAAATCCTACATGAAGATGGAGAAGGTGCCCACAATTCCGCATATGATCGAAGAGCTCCCGGCTTGGAAGGCCTTTGTGGAGCCTTACTTGCCCAGTGGAAACGACATTTTATTTGGACATACGAAGGCCCAACAGTTTAAATTCTTTGTACGTGATGATGGATGGCCAGTGATGCAATATAAAATCCTCAGCAACCATGAGGAGTGGCTACCAAAGGAGGGTATATTGATGTGGAAGAAAAATGTGAGAGGTAAACCGTCAATGCCAGAGGGCGACCCAGCCCCTGCTCGACCTCGTGAGATGGAAAAACTAAACGACGTTATCAATGGTCTGCAAGGATTCATTGACCATTGGGAATCAAATTGTGAACATGATCACATTGGAGGATACAATAGGGCACATGGCCCTCTTATACAGTATTGGACTAGTGTGAAGGAAGCATTGTCCGCACCTCTCTCGGATCTTTGGACGGAGGGCATGTTTTTGCAAGAAGGGTTTTGGCCCAAAACTCGAGTGGAGGCTAGTTCACTCAATCATTTTTTCAGACTGGGCAACTTCGGGAGGATCATCAAACTGACGACCATTATGTGGGGCCCAGAAGCGGGCGCCCTGCACCTTCTTTCCGCCCTGCCAATGATGTGTTCACTGGTCACTTCCTAATTCTCCGCCCCCAAGATCAAGATTTGGATAGACCAATTTGGGTGTGTCGTGCTTTAGGTCCACCTAATTTGGAGACGACCGGATTGCATGCACGCGAAATTTTGATTGAATGGTACACGCCCAATTCCAATTCTAAAAGTGTGGTAGAGAAATATAGTGGATGGGATACAAAAAAAGATTTCAAGTGGAAACGCGACTTGGAGTACTCAACTCCTGATTGGCAACCTCTTGATTGCATATTGGCCGCATGGCCACCTGGCCCAAGAGATGGAAAATTGGCAAGGATGATAATCCCTCCCACGCAAATAAAATTTGCCAAGGACAACCTCCATCGTTGTGAGTTGGCTGATCGACAAATTGGCAGTACGTCAAATACCCCTTCGAGGATGAGACATGGTGTTCCTCGTGGCCGATGATAGTATTGTATACTATATCATAGTTCGGTAGACATGGTGGGTTGACATTGGGTATAGCGGTATTGTTAATGAAGATGATGGGTTGCTTGATTGACATCGTTTCTATTCCTTGTTATGATCTACATTTATTTGAAATACATCTTGGAAACCAAACTACATTGAAACTCATTTAAATTTGTCATGTTTGAGACTTACGCTAATTTGTTCCCAGGTTCTTACTGATTCTCCCACGTTTCCCATGAGATGTTCCCATGAGATGTTCCCAATGAGATGTTCCCATGTTCCCAATGAGATGGTCCCATGTTCCCAATTAGATGTTCCCTTGTTCCCAATGACATGATCCCTTGTTCCCAATGAGATGTTCCCATGTTTCCAATAATATGATCCCATGTTCCCAATGGAGTGTTTTATTGTTCCCACGTTCATGAAGATATATGTTTCCCAGTTTTTTCCAAATTTGGGACTCTTAAAAGTCCCAAAATTGTTAATATTGTGTTCCATGCCACAATGATACTATGTTTTGGATGTACATGGGTGCTTACTAGACCACCATGTCACATTCATGTTCTTATTTGTTCTACTGGTCATCTGCTTGGTAGAAAATTTGCTAAGTTTTGGTGATTGGACCAACATGTCATATGTAGATATTGGTTTTCTACAAATGTTTTCCAAGGGTTTTTAGGAGATTCAAGTGCTTCCTTTTGAGTTCTTTTATTTTCCTTTAATATACTAGGATTTGTCAAGCTTTTGAATTAAGTCCTAGGACTCTTGGTTTTTGGTATTGTTTCCATACACCTTGGCAATGGGTATGGATATCTTTGCCCCCCAACGATGAGGCCTCTCCTTCCACGGTTAACTCCATTTGAGTGCAAGCATAGTAAAGTGGACCAAAAAATGCTATGGTATACGAAAGCCATGATTTTCTTGGTCAAATGCCTATAAGTAGCAGCAAAATGTTGTTTAAAATAAGTTATTTTTCATGATGACCTCTATTGTTAAGTTAGGTACTCAAATATAAAATATCAATATGAGATCTTCAAAACCTATCATCAAAAGTGATGCGTAAAAGCAATTGACTAAATATATTTTTGAACATAAATTTCACGACCTTAAATATTTTGAACTTGGAATTTTTTTTCATATTCCTTGAATTCATTATAAACTTGAGGTCATCGTACTTTTTTTTAAAGGTTCATCAATTTAATGTAATGTAATTATATTTTAAACTAGTTTTTGACAATTATCTTTTCAATGTCACCCACTTTTTCACCATTTGCACTGTCTTCTAAAATACATATAGGGTCAAAGCACGCTACGGTATACTTTTTAATACGTCACAAACACAGTTTTGTAAAAGTGGTCGTTTTGAACATCAACCGCGTCAAAAATACAATGAGTTTAAATGTTTTCCTTGCATATTCTTGTAGTCTTTATTCTAAGGAAGAGATGTATTATGCTAAACCTCTATATAGTGTCATATTCTAAGAGAAACAAGTATTATTGTACAAAAAATTAATACTGTCACAGTATGTGTAGTATTATTTTTTCTCAAAAAATACTTCAAAAATGATTGAGATTACATTCAAATCGCTTGAATTTTGTTGTGAGCATAGTATATAAGAAAAGACAATGAAGTTTGTTGATTTCATGGATTTTGTCACATTTCATTTCTTTAAATGCTTTCTAGCACGTAACTTTTTTCCGTAAGCCATAAGTGCCAAAGAATTGCATTTAAAAAAAAATTGAAACCTTAATCATGAGAATTCCAAAATTGAGGTGGGCAATTTGTCCGATTTTCAAATTAGTTAATCCTAATGATTGTGGAGCAACTTGTATGAATTTTTATATACAAAAAGTACTAAAAAGTACTTCAAGGAGGGGCCACAAGTGGCTAGGGCGTAGTGTGCTTCTACCGTATACGTTGTTTGAAATTGTTTTTTGTGAACATAATTGCTTGGCTTTGTAGATTCACATGTTTTCTAAATGTTTATGAATTTTCTATTTCATAAACTTTAAAGTTACTAGTTAGTATATAGTTTTGGATCACTTTCACTTAAACCTGAGCAAGGATCAAGAGCTATCCACTTTACCGTGCTTGCACCCAATTCTATCTTCCCAACAGCTGAGACAACTGAGGAAACTTTGGACAAATTTCTCACACGGAAGATACATGAATACTATGAAGGTAAGGCAAGTTGAATGATGACCATGATCAATTTGCGATGTCGGAACTAAATTATTGAAAGCTCAAGACTTATATGGAAAAGCTTGATACAAATGGCTACATTTCCTAGGATTAGAGTTTTGTTTCTTGGAAACAATGCAAGAAGCTAAAGAATGGTAAATTTGTTGACACCTTAGTGAAACTTGAAAATTTCAAAGAACACTCTAAAATGACAATTTTGGTGTGGGTGGCTTAGATTCAAAAGTTTCTCGTTGCGAGTCGCATTCTGTGGGATAACTGGGTCACAACCTCCACTTATTTGGAGACCAATGTGGCCCAACATTGAGACATTCTAGTAGAAGAGCTACAAGCTGATGGGAAGGACCCTTTGGATTGGCAACATTTCAATGAAGCTCTTATCCATTCTCACGAGAGGGTTAATCTAGAGATGGATGCACATAACAAGCTTTGCCTTCTTCTCGTAAAGGGTATGTGTAACAAACCTCTAATTCCTTGTTGGAAGTTTCTTTGGCATGAAGCCCTTACTCTGCGCAAGAGCCCTTTATATACCTCCCCACCATGCCCGGTTGTCTTAAGTTTATCTAAAGTAAAAACAAGTTCAACTATAATGAACTCTATGCTTTTTCTTAAGTAAAAAGCAAGTTCAACTATAATGAACTATATTCTATGGTTTTACTTTAAACTCATTCTAGACTACCGTTATCTTAGTTCTAGTCAACATGTACCAATAATGGCCCATGTTACACTCCTCCCCATTTAACTTTGAGCGTCTCTGCTCAAATGGGACACTATCTCAAACTCCCAAGCCATCGGCTTGTTTTCGTTTGTGATTGCTTCTTTTATTGATCTTATTGGAAACGCTCACACTCTCAACACCTTTATTTTGTGTTAGCCGTTCCTGTGAACGTGCCACGGTGTCCCAATATTCTTTGAGCACTTCTGAACTCAAATTCTTTTCTGGCTCCCAAGAATTATATTCAAGTCCATATCCAAGCCACTCTATGAGGTAAAATTTATGAGGCCTCGTACGACTACCTCTTACCTCATGTGTAAGAACGCGTTCGACTTCGAACGACAATTCATCATCTTCTAGGATTGGTGGTGGCAGAGGTTGTACTTTGCCAGAAGTCTTATATGACTTTAGAAGTGAAATATGAAATACATCATGTATTTTCAATGTCTATGGCAATTCTAATCTGTAAACCACTTTACCCACCTTTTTTAATACCTTAAAAGGACCAATCCATCTAGGTAGCAACTTCTTTGCTCTTGGCATCTTTAACTTAATGTTAGATGTACTCAACAACACTTGAGTTCCAACATCAAAAGAGATTTCACGTCTCTTTATATCAGCATAGGACTTCTGTCTATCTTGTGCCGCTAGCAAATGCTTCTTAGCCTCTTGCATAATACTAGACATCGATTGCACTAAGTCCTTTGCAGCAGGGACATGGCACCTGCTGATCCCAAAATTCAAAGGTGTCAAGGGATGTTGACCATGATTCAACATAAAAGGAGTAGTTTGAATTGATTCTTGCCAAGCATTATTGTATGCAAACTCAACCAAGGATAAATAAATATCCCAGTCATCTTGAGTTGGCCTAACATAATGCCTTAGCATATCTTCTAGAATCCAATTAACTCTCTCCGTCTGCCCATCTGTTTGAGGATGAAAAGCCGTAGACATAGCTTGTTTTGTGTCCAAAACATTACATAGTGCAACCCAAAACCGACTAGTAAATCAAGTATCTCGATCACTAACTAGCTTTTTAGGAAGACCATGATGCTTATACACAAAGTCTGTGAATAATCTTGATGTTTCTTCTGCAGTAATCTTGGTGGTCACTGTGGCTATAAAATAAGCCATCTTGCTCAAATTATCCACATACACCAATATTGCATCATGCCCTTGTTTTGTGGGAATTAGTCCAATGATAAAATCAAGACTAACTCATTTCCACTTCCTTTCAAGAATTTCTAAGGGTTGCAATAATCTTGCCATCTTTGTAGTAGAGGCCTTACTACGTTGACATACATCACAAGTATTCACATAAGTCTTGGCATCATCCCTCAATTTTGGGCCACCAAAATTGGTCTCAACTTGTTTCAAGGTCTTCGTAATACCCATATGTCCACTATTAAAAGCATCATGACATTCAAAGAGTATATCTTTACGAAGGGAGCGCACATCAGATACCACAATTGCATCTTGGTACCACTAAATGGCATCTTTGAAAACCAAGTTTGCTAAATTAACCGGGTCCTTAAACCACGGGTCTAAAGCATACCCTGCAATGATCTTATTAAAGAATTCATTGTCGAACCCAGGGGAACTTTCTCTAGTGTTGGTCATCTCCATGGGAGCACTCCTTCCAGTGTCGGCCGCCACTGGTTGGGAAGCTACGACTTGAAGCGCTTCTTGTCAGTAAGGCTAACCTGACCCACTTTTCATCCAATGGCCTCCTGCTTAATGGATCGGCGACATTGCTTCTCCCAGGACGATATTCCCATTGATAATGAAAAGTTTGCTCCAAATACTAACCACCGAGCCTGACGCCTTGACAAATTCTGTTGTGACTTTAGATAGGTTAATGGATTGTGATCTGTAATCACTACACATTCTGAACCTTCTAAATAACAATGCCATGTTCGTAAGGCATGCACAACGGCTATTATTTCTTGTTCACTTGTGGTATAATTTCTTTCGGCAGGTGTAGGCTTGCAGCTTTCAAATGCAATTGGCCTACCTTTCTATAAAAGAACTGCCCTTATACCCAACAAGGAAACATCACAAATGACTTCAAATCTTTCACCAAATATTGGTAAATTCAAAACATGCGCGTGAGTTAACGCATACTTAACCCCTTCAAAAGACTCTTGACATTGATAAGTACAAATGTACTTCACATCTTTTCTTGTCAAATGAGTCAAAGGAGCGACTAAGGTTGAATAACCTTGAATAAATCGACGGAAATAATTACTAAGACCCAAGAATGAACGCAATTGACTTATATCGTTGGGCCTTGCCCATCTAGTCACCGTATCAATCTTTCGAGGGTCGAACTTAATTCCATCCTTACCCGCCACATGGCCAAGGTATTCTAAGTCACTCTTTGCAAAGTGACACTTAGTCAACTTAGCATATAATTCGTTCTCGCGTAGTATATTGAATACTTTGCGTAAATGTTCAAGGTGTTCTTCTTGTGTCTTTGAAAACACCAAAATATCATCAAGATATACCAAAACAAACTTTCCCAAGTGTTGTTGAAAAATTCTATTCATCACCCCTTGGAAAGTTGCAAGTGCATTTGTCGATCCAAAACTCAAAACTTTTGAATTGATAATAGCCAAAAGGCACTCTAAATGCAGTCTTAGATACATCTTCTGATATTCATATTTGATGATAACCTTGATCCAAATCTAATGAACTAAACACACGAGATCCGGTCAATTAATCCAATAGATCATCGATTCTTGGCAATGGATATCGATTCTTTATGTTTAGTTTATTCAAAGCTCTATAATCTATCACCATTCTTAGTCCACCATCTTTCTTCTTAACAAATAAGATTGGTGATCCATAAAGTGAAGAGCTTGGTTCTATCCACCCTTTGTGGATATATTCTGTAATTTGCCTTTTGGGTTCTTCAATCTCCAAAGGATTGATTCTATAAATAGGTCTAAACGGTGGTTTATGACCTTCTTCTAATGGTATATTATGGGCCATCTCTCTCTCTAATGGAAGCCCTACAGGTATGGGTTGAAATATATCTTCATATTCCTTCACCAAAGACCCTACAAGGTTATTTTCCAACCTTGATGATGATTCTTTATTGTGCACCTTTTTCAAATGAATGAGTAAAGGTGTACAACCTTTCTTTATTGCCCTCTTGAATTGCAAAGTTGATAACATGTTGCCTTGAGGCATGGACTTCTTCTTGCTTGTTACCACACTTTGAATTGTGATTTTCTTATTGCCCTTATGCAATATACAAGCTTTAGAATCATAATCAATGTAGGCTCTATGCTTATTCAACCAATTATCTCCCAAAATCAAGTCAAAGCCATCACTTAATTTGATAACCAAACAAGAGACTTGAGATTGGTATTGTTAAATTTTCACATGCACATTGACGGTCCCTTCCATGTCAACTTCCAATCCATTTCTCAATATCACTTTACCATTATTTTCTTTCACATGCAAACCAATGCATTTGACATATGATTAACTCAAATAACAATGACTAGCAGCGGTATCTACTAAAATATGCCCATCTATTCCAGAGACTTTCCCTGAAAATTGCATAGTTAGACCCCTAGTCGAAATAGAATTCAAGAATCTAGGTTGAGGTGGATCATAATACACTTGCCATACGATTTTCTTTGTCAATCCAAAAGCATCTACATGAGTGTGTTTACACTCATGTAATAATTGAAATCTTGACAATAATCTATTGTGGCCTTGACCCTTTTTCTTATCCACTAAAATGCAAGCACAGTCTCAAAGGATTCTTTTGCTTTTACCTTCTACATAAGCACTTACATACTTGTCTAGGTTTTTGGAATATGGATCAATAAGTAAACAATGACCAAAAACCTTGGAATCTTCACTAAAAAGTGTATCTAGTGGGCTTCGAAGATAAGAAAATTGGTTAAATGAATTTCCTATCTTAGACTCTAAGATTTGAACAAGATAATCCAAAAATTATAATGTTAATCTCTTTTTCTACCTCAACAAATTGCCCACAATCTTTTTGATGAGGATCTAAAAATTCTTTTCCGCTTTGTCAATAGTGGAATTAGACTTCTTAGGACAAGTATTAGTCCTATGGCTCTTTTCTTCACAAAAGTAGCATTCGCCTTCTTTCTTTAAGGCTGCAACTCTTTTGTAGTCAATCTCCCTACCATTAGTGAACTTCATGGTAGATTTCTTTTTATTCTTAATTGGACCACCTACTCCTATAGAAGGAGTCTTTTTTTTCTCACCGTTCTTAGTAGATGCAATCCCTAACCCAAACTTAACTTGTTGGAGATTAGAATCTACAGAAAACGGCATAGGTAACTAACCTCTAGAAATCCTCCCAGGGTTGGGCATCATTCAATGGGTCCACCGCTACCTTTAGTCTTATTTCTGGCTTTAACCATCAATAAAACGGTGAATCTTATCGCCAACACTCATGGATAAAGTAACAATTTATGCACATAAGTTTTAAAATTCATTGGCATAACTTTCAATCGACGAGTGTTGAGATACTTACCAAGCTTGGCATGGGTAGGCTTACACTTCATTGGCTCCTTCACTGTATTGGCTTCCAAAATCGCCAACTTCACCTCATTGCGCCCTTGGCCCTTTTTAATTCTTCCATCTCTAGTATAAGGTTTTGAATAGTAATACTATTTTCTAACATATTCTCCATCTATGGAGTTACTGAAACATTCGACTCAAGAGATGCCATCTTTGTTTTGAAAATAAAACATGCTCTGATACCAAATGTAACAAACCTCTAATTCCTTGTTGGAAGTTTCTTTGGCATGAACCACCCAACCACGAGGTAAGATAAAAAGCCCTTACTCTTGCGCAAGAGCCCTTTATATACCTCCCCACCATGCCCGGTTGTCTTAAGTTTATCTAAAGTAAAAACAAGTTCAACTATAATGAACTCTATGCTTTTTCTTAAGTAAAAAGCAAGTTCAACTATAATGAACTATATTCTATGCTTTTACTTTAAACTCATTCTAGACTACCGTTATCTTAGTTCTAGTCAACATGTACCAATAATGGCCCATGTTACAATATGCCAATGAGACCAATATTTGTGCTCCCAAATTACTCAGTTTCCTATCTCCACTAGTGATAAGGTGGAAATGTTTCTTGCGGGGCTCAAAGAAGACCTTAAAAGCAAAGTCTTGGTGGATCCAAAAGGAGATGGTGGTCCTTGGGAGGACATCAAGCGCCTTATTCACTATGTAATCACCATTGACGCTACTTATGCTCAAGCCACAAAAGGGAGAGAGGATATCAAGCCTCGACATGTAAATGGGGCGTTATTATTAATTTGTCTCGCCATGCAAGTGGCATGGAGCATGGGTACATATACAAATTCTATGGCTTGGTTTAAATTACGTGGTGGTCTTGACTATTGCTTTGAAGCATTGTAGTTTGGGATTTGCAATACATGAATCCATGCGTTCATTTTTAAGTGGGGAGGTGTGTAACGTGTATTTATTTGACATATACCTTTGCTATCTCTAATTCCAACTAGACTTTACTATATGTAAGACTGGAGGACTCCACCCTGGGAGATCCAATAGTTCTAAAAGGATGACCAAAGATTGGAATAGGTGGGAATTGACCAAAACAAAGTATCTAGCAAGAGTGTAGATGGTACCACTAGTGAGAGTGGAATATCTACCATTATCCTAGATATTGGGACAAACTTAGGGGATGAACTTCAGGGCCTTGTGAACACTGATAGTATTCCACACATAGACTCAACAACGCTGCTGATTCCAATCTAACATCAACTCAAGCATTGCATTTAATCAATGAGAATTTCACATTGTATACTAAAGTCAATTGAAGGGGATCTCTGCCCTATGCAAGACCTCAAAATTCAAATCATCTTGAGCTAAGACAACTACTTTTCCCAATTTTCAATCAAACAAAGCACTCTAGATCTCCTCCCATTTTTTAAACTTCAATTCAAGTGACTTAGGCCATACAAAAGTCTCTATCACAAATGTAGGCGGTGCCACTGGTGAGAATGGATTATCTACCATTGGCCTAGAGTACATGATGAACTTTAGGGACTTGTGAAGATTGATGGCATTCAAATCACATACCCAACAATAGTAATGCTTCCAATCTAGCTTCAATTTAGGCATTGTGAATTGTACATTGTACATTGAACTCAATTTGAAGGGGATCTCTGCACTATGCAAAGTCTACCTCAAATCATCCCAGTGTCAAGATGAGACGCTAGAATTAACCCAATATTTAACCAACCAAAGCATCACTCTTCAAGGTCAGCTAGGGCAAATTTTTTATTCACATACATGCACAAAACTGTTGTGGAAATACATCCGCAAGAGACCAGGAACAATGGTCTTGTCGGCTTTGTACTTAGCCTCCACCACCTCTCTAACCACCGTCTCAACTATAGAGCCTTCCCGGTTACAAAGAATATTACAAGAACAAGGTTGAACGTAAGTATATAAGTGAATGTAGGAAGTTCTCCTATTGTTATGGGTTATGTTTTTTGGATACTTGGCTGCAGTTTATAGTACTTAAGTTGCCTAGTAATACGTGTCATTTCAATTTCTAGCGTGTCAATTGACATGTTTTTTTTCCCTTCACAAGTCATAGTACGTGTCAACTTCTAAATTGTGCGTGTCAGTTGACATGCATTTTTTTTGTGCGAGTTTTTGCATGTCAAAAGTGGAAAACTTGCAAAAACTTTGTCAAACATACACACTGGCGGGGACCTACATGCCAAAGCAATATAGGTGCATTTGAAACAAGCTCTCAATGTGTAAGGTTCCCTCTCGTGTGATTGTTCTTGTGAATTTGTCACAATGACAAAGAGGAGAGGTTGTTTGAGGGGGTAAGGGGGGTAGGGGGGGAAATTGTCGTTTCCAAGTGTCCAAAGAAACTTCTAAACAACCTTTTCAACATATTTACATGTTATAGAAACATGGGAGCATTTTAGCACGGAAGTGACATGGCAACTAGTTATGTTTGGACCATATTGGTGGCCCACAAGCCGTGCAAACGTGAAGCAAAACTCACACTTTAGACAACTATATGACTAACTTTAGACACCTATTTAACTTTAAACAACTAAATTTAGACAACTCATTATCTTTAGACAACTAGGTGATCACTCCTAACTTTCTCTATTACTTTCCTTTCTATGAAAACAAACCAAAATAACAATACCATATTTTTTTTATATCGTGTAAGAATTTGCCTCACGACAACGGCTATTCACGGGGGGTTCACTCCATGTAAAGTTGAACACCACGTGCGGCCAAAGTTTGCTACCCCTATATTACATGGAATAGCTAAATTTAAAAATTATGATATTTTTTCTACATATACATAATCATTGATAGTATCTTTTGTATAGTTTTTTGAAATTTTTAGTCATTTTCATTTTTGTAGCAATTATTTTAGTTCAATTCTGCGTCATTCTAGTTAGAAACGGTATGTTTTATTCAAAAAACATATCATCAAATTTGGTTACCATTTTTTAGTATGTAATAGATACCGTGTATATCTACCCATGAAAAACATTTGATAAAATTTTGACCCATTTTGGTGATGCAACTTACCAAAAGTAGATTTTTTTTGGCCGCACGTGGTGTTCAACTTGACAATGGAGTGACCCCCCCGTGCGGCTATTGCCACCTTTTGGTGGTGGTCTCCTCTATGTATCTCCAAGTTTTGGTTGACACTCAAATTGTGGATATGAGTGCACCTAAGGAACTTGAAAGCACCATGAAGGAAAGGTGGTTTAGACTAGTTAGCTTTGCACTATTGATAATGGTGAAAAGAAAGCCTAGCTTTAATGTCTACATTGGGAGAAGAAACAATTTACCCTTGGATCCCTGCACTCAAGTGGAAATCAAGAGAGGATTTCCTTTGATATACCTCTAGCATTGGGAGAAACCTCATCCAAGCAAACAAACCACCACCAAGGTCAATTATGACCAAATGGCGAGGCATCATCACCTCTAACCTCAAATTAAAATGGGGTAATATTTGGGACAAAACCCATACTAGAATGGAAGAGGCATTCATTTGGTCAAACTGGCATAAGGTTGTTGCGTTGAACTCATGGAAAGCCAAATTTATTGCAAACGTCGATGACAAGTGCCTCATGTGCGCAACAAACATTCCGAAAACCGTCACCCATAGGTTTTGGGATTGCATGGTGGCTAGGAGTGTTTGGGAGTTCTCCACCAACATTGTTGACAACATGAAGGCAAGACTGGGACAAAAGAAACCTTGGAAACCACTTGATTGGCAACATGGGATCTTCAAGAAGAAAATCCCCATAACACTTAGCAAACTCTCTAGAATTTGGCTTATGTTTAGAGGGATCAAAATGTGGACCATTTGGGTCAAGAGAAATGACCTCACCTTCAATAACAATAGATGGGACTCTAACAAAACCACTAATATGATTTGGCAAATCCTTCTTGAGTATGCTAGAATCGCTTGGGATATTACCCGCAAAAGAGGTGGATAGGGCAACGATCTATGATGATGTGCTTAGCATTTACAACAACACATGGGGAGGGAATGAACTTCTCTACCATAGGGACAATGCTAGAATGATGCATTGGAACATTAAAGCGCCTAATGTGGCTAAATCAATCATGTTTAGGGTAGTCATAAATTTAGTGTCATTCAGTAGCAACTTTAGCTTTTGGTAAGTTTGTGATTTGACTACTAAAGATGGGGTTCTTTGGTTTCAAGGGGAGCACCCAAGAGAGCCTGCCAAACTCTCTTACTTGAGTCCTTGATGACTTTGTATGATTTCTTGGCATTGAAATGGAAAGGTTTCAATTGTCTAAAAAAATAAAAATAAAAATAAAAATAAACCCCGCAACAACAACAATTGCAACAAGATTTCTTTCAATATTCTTACCCAATTGGTCTATGAATAAAGCGACACTTGCACACACATCAGATAAATATAGATTGAAAACAACCCCACAACTCTTCATATTATTGTAGAAGTGTGTGCCATTAGAATTATCCTCTAAGTCCTTTAAAGAGGTACCAAACAAGGAGTTTTCAATAATAAGCTCATTGAATCTTCATAAGTATGATATGCATAATTTTGTATTACAAATGACACTCCTTGGACCTCCTCTTCAATCCAAAGTACTTTGAAAGAACTTTAGGATCTAGAATGAGGTCTTACCCGTGGGATCTCCATGGGATCCACCACTATAACCCTGACAAGGCATAAATGTTAAGTTCACATTAACCATGCGTATCTGGAAGCTCATGAACTCACCTCCTAAGCCAGGCCTCATTAAATTAGGCGTTATATAAATAAACACCTAAAACGCATAAAATAATTTGAGCGGTGCACATAAATTAAGAAATTAATTTCAAAGATGCCCATATGTTGTGTAGTCCGACGTGCAATTTAGGGTTTAGGGTTGGTCATCTACGTTGATCACAACCTTCTATCCCACCATATAGATGGGAGCGTGTCAACACAATAAAACATGCCACACACAACACCATACAAAACACACTCCAGTTGTCCAATTCCTAGCATTTTCCAGTCATTTCTTGAAAAATGATTATTTTATGCGCCTCGGATGCACGGCGCGTATAAATTAAGCTAATTTATTTAATTTATGCGAACGCCTAATTTTATGAGGCATGTCCTAAGCACCTCACTTGAAGTGCTATTTGAACTTTATTGATCAATCTATTACCTAAGTTAGTGTAGTCCAAAACATACCACATACCACGTGTTGGACGATGACTTAATTTCCCTTCCAATAACCCAATCTTCTCACAACGGAGGCCCGCACTAATTGAAGGAGATCGGGCCTCCGTCGAGGGAATGGGGGGCATGCATAACTTTAGTGGAGCTAAGGGCCACTTCACACACAAGGCTGAAGGCCCCTGACCATGGCAATGTAAGAGCTCTCATTGGTCGAAAAGGCGGAGACCGTCCAAGTTCACTTCACACTAGGAGGTGAAGGCCTAAAAACCCAAAGAAAAGTTCGTGGATGAAAAGTCTACATGGAGTCCTACATGGCAGGCTGTGGATAAGGGTGCATGCTCTACCGGAATTTGCATTAGGCCCACCTCCAAGAGGTGGGCTTGATGCAAATTCTGGGAGACCAAGACTTTTTTAATATTTTTTTCCAACATGATAGATTTCATGACATATTTCAAGGCAGATTCCATAACATATCCTAGGACAGACAAACACCACCAAGTAATTCTCTTAAATTGATAAAATTTGAGACGTATTATATTAAACCAAATCCTCCCCTCTTTTTCCGCCAACAAAATATGCAATGGTTCCGCAACATGGTCCATTCTCACTTCACACTATGCTTGAGGGCCTGTGACTACATAAAACGGCTTTCCCAACACCCATGGTACGGCCTTTGGATGAGAGTCAAGGTCCTCACCATTACAAGGTCACGGCTCTTGGCTTATGTGTGAAGTGGCCCTAAGCACCGACCATTTTATAAAAACCGGTGTGACAACCCTAAAATAGCTGACAAAAAGGATAACAAGTTAGGGTTCCAGCAAGGCCCGTCTCACCTTGCTTCAGGCCTGCTACCTTCTTCCATTGAGCCAGCTATAAGTTATATGTATCTGGCAATGAATAGGGGAGAACTGGCTGCTAGTTACAGATGAACCAGTTGAGGGCCACTTCACACATGAGCCAAGAGCCATTACCATGAAATTGTGAGAGCCCAAAAGAAAGCGTCCAAAGCTGTCCCAAGACACCTTCAAAATCATGTAGTGTGGTCACGGATCCTCGAGTGTAGTGTGAAGTCATATGTGACCGGGCGCTCAATCAAGTGTTGTTTCAAAGAAAATCTATTCATGTGGGTCCTCACCCATGATAAAATAGAACAAATCAACAATTGTGAGCGTTCAGAGTGCCATGGTCTCCTGGTTTTGTGTTAGACCTATCTCCAAGAGGTGGTTTTTGAAAACAACCTTTCTCTCAATCCTTCCAATTCATTAAATTCACTTATTGCAATTGTAAATTCTAAGAGGCTATGATTGTCCGTAAGCATGCCAAATATGATATCCTTATCCCACACCTCAGACAAGCTAGGATAAGAGGTACCATCCACCAATCTTTCTTCAATAAACTCATGGACCTTGACATCTCACAATCCCACTGATGGAAACTACACCAAATATGATATTTACTGTCGTATGGTATTTTATGTCACTATGGTAACTTTTGAATGACAATTCTTATGAGTAAGTGAACAAATATTGCCATGGATGATGGATGAGTTCATCCATTGGCCAAAACCCTACCTTCTCTTGTCACCAACTTGTGATGAACTATTGTCATGGATCATTGAAATTTGGATGAAGATCACTCGGTAAGTGATAGTAATTGCAACACTATAAATATATAATCCCCCCAAAAAATTACAAGGAATGAAAAATAATGTCAGGTTAACATTTGGTGTTGGCTCGGGGAGGTCACCCTGCGAAAAGTAGTAAACCATGTGAGTTAAACTATAGGGTTCATTTTATTCATTGGAGGAAAAAATTATATAAGACTTGGATCTATCATAGCCTTCAATTAATGCTTGAAACATCATTATATGTAAAATAGGGTATTGGAAAACCCTCATTTTTTTTCCAATAGTAGATATAAATTAGTATGAATAAAATCATGGGAGAACTTTTTTTAATATTAGGATGAGTATAATCCCTAGTCCTTCTAGTAGACAGATGAAAAATAATACATTTTTGGTACAATATAGTGATGAAATCATCACTAAAATCATATCACGAGCATAGGAGGGAAAATTTTGCCCGTGGGCTGGAATTACTGGTCCATTTTCAAATCGGGTTAGGGTTTAGAGTTATTGATGGCATATGTTACAAAATATAAGGGGAGTGACCTCCCCGAGAGTGTTGGTCACACTATACCGCAATTTACAATTAGTATTGAGCAAGACAATTAGAATTGGTGACATTAAATATCATATTTAGTGTATCTCCCTTGATGCCATCAAATACCTTATCTATATGGTCCTCAATAAGAGAAAGCTTGAGAAACACCAAGCCTCGGTTCCATTAGATTAAATTTCCCCCTTTGGTGTCTTAAGTTTAGTGAAGGGTCCACCTACCTATATGTAGGCATTACACCACCCTCCTCTGTCAATGTCACAAGGAAATAAAATGAGGATGGTCAATGGACCATCTGTCACGTTGGATTAAACTGACAATATATTTCATTTCCTTTGTTCTTTCTTTTAGAGTGTTGTGGGCCATGACCATGTTGCTTTCATGAATCATTTTACCATGTAGCTTTCATAATAGGTAGGTTGCCTACATATAGGTAACACATAACATGATTGAGACCAAATGTGGGGAATATTCAGGAATATTATGTGGAATATTGTCAGTCTGTCACCCAAAGTCCCTCACCTTTGATTTCGTCCTAGCCCGAGTGTGAAATGTTGGACTGACACATAATAACTCCCTCCTCGGTAGTTCAATGTATAATTATTTCAACCAAAAGAGTGCGAGTGTTTAAAAACACTTACCTCAATGATCAATCACCAATACATTCAAAAGTTATACACACTCCTTCCTACCTAATGAATCCAACATTTTAAGTCTAAACATCATAAGTCAAAAACTATACGAGTGTGTCACTATTTTTTTGGAAGTTTGGACATAGTCTCGGTTTTTTGGCTCTCAAAAATTCATATGAAGTCCAAAAAATGAGTTCTTGGTATCCATTGATAGGTAATGAAGTCCTCTACATGAATATGCAATAATATTTCTACTGCCAAAAAGTATATGGTCGCAATTCTACGCTGTTCCCTTTGAATCTGCATTTTTTCACTATTTTTTGGAAGTTTGGACATAGTCTCGGTTTTTTGGCTCTCAAAAATTCATATGAAGTCCAAAAAATGAGTTCTTGGTATCCATGGATAGGTAATGAAAATCCTCTACATGAATATGCAATAATGAATGCCTTGAGTTTAAACCACATCTAATAATGTAAGGCTAATCTTCAAGACTAATTGATCTTGACTCTTCACCTTATAACCTCGCATACCTACGTGCCTCTCTCTTACTCCACACACACACAAGCTCACCTACTTCAATAATGTAACTTTGTAAGTCCAACAAAACTAAATGATCCAATGTTTCACAAACATAATCTTGTAAGTCTAAATAATTATAAATATGGATATCATGAATCCAAGTACTACAATTTGAAGACTATAAATCACATTCTAAATTCTTCCAACCCAAGCTACTCCTAACAAGAAGTCAAGTCCACCTCAAGGCTAACTAGTCTTGGCTCTTCACCTTAAAACCATGCACACACACGTGCTCCTATCTTGCTTCCTACACACCCACACTTATAACACGTGGGGTGCCAAGGAGCACGAAGGAAAGAGGAAGAGAGAAGGAAGAATGAGGGCTTATATAGTAAGTTGAGAGGGAGAGAGGGCATGAGGTAAGGATAGGGTGAGAGGATTAGAGCCTCCAATCACAACCCCTTAACCTTCTCCTTCTAAGTAGGGACTCATCCCATCCACAAGGCTCTTCCATTCCTAAACCAACAAGGTGGATCCTAATGTGGGCATTTAACCCGCGGATCCCTTCTCGCCTCACCTTACTCCATACTCACCTAGTCAAGGCATTACCTCATTGAACTTAAACCCTGAGACAATCACACAACACCCCCTAATGTCTAAACTTAATCCACACCACATTTCACACTTTTTATATTTTTGTGAATAATTAATAACCGTTAAAACCTCGGGGAGATCACTCCATTGTAGAGTTGAACAACCACGTGCGATCATTTTAGATGTAAAAAATGTAAAAAATGTAAAAATCATCATCAAAATGGGTCACAATTTTATCATTTTTTTTCATGAGTAGATATAAATGGTACATGTTACATAGTAAAAAATGGTGACTAAATTTGATGATTTGTTTTTTTAATAAAACATACCGTTTCTAACTAGAATGACGCAGAATTGAACTAAAAAATTTGCTAAAATTAATGAATATGACTAAAAATTTCAAAAAAATATACAAAACATACCATCAATGGTTGTGTATATGTAGAAAAAATATCGTGAAATTTAAAATTATTTATGACATGTAATATAGGGGTAGCAAACTTTGTTCGCACGTGGTGTTCAACTCTACAATGGAGTGATCTCCCCGAGGTTAAAACATAACTTCTAATGGTCTCAAAGACTTAAGAGCATATGTGGGCACCATTTTGGGCTCACACAGTCCCACAAAACATTATGATGGATCTGAATAATGCTATGGAACAACCAAACTTATATGTGTAGTTGGAAATGCTCGCAACTTACAATAGGGTCACATACCATGACACGATTTTAATAATCATAGAGGCCGTATATTGCAAGCTAACCCCTAAGCATCTCAGAGGCACTAACGATACATGTACGTGCACAAAATCATGGAATTTGAAATTTGTGTAATGTGGTCCCAAGAGCATATGAATTTTGATTGCAAATTTTACATCAACATTCTTCCTCATTCATAATTATTACACTAATATGATATTTAGTGTCACTTACTATTTCGATTTACACAGTGCTTTATCTTTTTACTATTGATGTAATTTTTCTACCAAGTAATGTTTTTGATGTTCTATAATGTCCAAATAACCAAATGGACATTTGTTTGGTAATATACGAGATATACAATAAATAGATGTAGCGATGCGAAATTCCAAAATAGTAAGTGACACTAAATATCATATTTAGACTAGTAGAATGGATTCTTCAGCTCAATGATCCAATGGCCACATTGGTATGGGGAGTCGGAAGTGTAAAAATAGACACATACATCTTAAAGCAAGCCCACCCATTCCGTAACTGGACATAACGAAATCTCCCTCTTCCATCCACTTTTTATGTTTCCATATAAAATTCATCAATAAAACACCACATCCTATATTAGCTTAGCTAAATGAGACACCTTTAAAGGGAAATGGGACACCTCTAGAGGGACATGAGACACCTTCATAGAGAAACGAGTCACCTCATTTCCTAAATCTCACCCTCCACGGAAAAACTAAACTGGCTAAAAATAGCCATGTGTCCAAAAGGGCGTCAAGAATGCAGTAAACAATAAAACTCGATTTTTAGCAAAGTCAACCCAACTTCTATTTTTAACCAGTTTAGTTTTTCCGCGGAGGGTGAGAAATGCCTACCTATTGGCCTCCCCAAAACGGTTTTGAAGGCCCTTCTAAGACACAAAAACATCGGTGATTTCTTTCTCCAAATCCAGTTAGTAAAATGGAAAAATCCAACCAATACACATGTTTATATTATGTAGGAAATTTGTACCTCAAAAGCATTCAACTAGTGATTCCTAGCTGGCATGTGATAGTGAGGAAGTGAAGAGGTACCATAGCTCTCTAGCAGCTTGGGCAGAAAATAATTAATTTTGAAGGTGCCTAAATTTCTAGGAAATTAATTTCGTTGAGTGTCCAAAAAAAGAAATACCATTCAAAGAGTGCCTAAAATCATAATAATGCAAGTGACATAGTCTCTCACAAAGACCACTCTGTATAACTCTCACACAAAGCAAAACCATGACATACAAGTAAAAGACAAACTTC